>JBAMNC010000219.1:1905000-2221411 GCA_037902135.1 Cetoscarus ocellatus
TTTGATACAGTTTAATAGCTTGCCATCAATATTGGACAATATTATGTGCAAATTTGACACAGTTTACAATATGAAATCTGTAGATTTTTATCCTGTCAGAAGAGGAATACTACGCCATGTATACATGACTAAAACAACATTTTAAAGTCTGCACTCTTTAAAGGTGTTCAAATACAGTCCCAAGGTTGTCCAAAAAGGATATTTAAAAAAAAAAATCAAACCATTTTTCATGAAACATTCATTAGATTTTACATGAGATTTTAATGTTTCATGGACCATCAAATGACCATATGTTTCTGATGTTGCCTGTTGTTGAATCGTAAACTGTTGCTGTGAAACAACAGTTGCTACTACTTACTGTTAACAAGGAATACAAAAATGGCCAGGACCCAAAGCAACCAATTCTGATCATTTTTTAGTAATCAATAATTCATGCACTATTGCCACATCCATAAGGACCAACTTGGTCAGGTCATTTGATTCAGAGGAAATTCTCAAACAAGAAGTCACATCAAGATGTAATACAATTAAAATATTGTAGTTGCTTCTAAGTCAAACCACCATGTTATAGTTCCATAGTAGTTTACTTATAGCCTTTTGCTTATTACGCTTAATCTCACAAAATTGTGAAAAGCAGGTTTGTTAACATTAAAACAAAGACCACAACATGTAAGCTTCATAATTCTTTGTTCTGAACAGAACTTTTTATCTGTTATGATCCAGAACATGGTGAAAAGTCCTTCAGGGTTTTATTTGACTAGCTGTTGAGGGAACTGGTGCAATGCTAAATCCACATTGGCCTGGAAATACGTCATCCCTGCACCACTCTATTGCGGCTTGAAACAGCAGTGTGAGTTGGACTTATGATAGTGAACACTCTTTTGTGCTGGTCATATGACCGACAACTATCAATACTCAGTTCATCAACTAAAATATACAGTATATCAAAAAAAATCCTTAACCCTAAAGTTGATTCTAAAGTTAAGTTTTACCAATTACACTGAGCATTTAAAGCAGGGATTTACTTGAGTTGCGTGTTTTCTCTAAAGGCTGCTCTCAAAATTAAAATACTTTCATCAACATTTTGACTCTCCTTCTCTCACTTATTTTTCTTTTGTCCAACCTAAAGTTCCTTAGTATTAAATAGTTTCAGTTTTGATCACAAGCTCATTCTGATCCATGTCTTTGTGTTTACAGATTGAAGGCTGGCTGTGACCGCCTCATCGAGGTGGACGACATGATGATCATGGGACGTAAACCGGACCCCATGTGTGTCTTTACCTATGTCCAGTCCCTCTACAACCACCTGCGCAAGTTTGAATGAAGGACATCAGCCTGGGATCTGATCCTCAGCACAGTTTCTCTATTTCCCAGAGCTGAGAGGAGACTCTGAGCTCTGAGAAGACTTTAGCGCTCCCTAGTGGTGGATTAATGAACATTCCCCCACATGCTGCAGGAGGACAGAGAGCACACTAAATGTGTTGGAAAAACGGTGTGAACTGTGATGAAATGAAGACGATTATAAACAAATATCAGGGTTGGTTTATTTTATATGTGTGTGTGTGTGTGTATAGCTGAGAGAGACCATTGTAACCTTTCATTGCACCGATAAAGAGAGTGTGTTTCACTGATGTCACTGAATATCTGAGCTGTAGGTTTGTGATGGAGCAGAGCACACTGTGGAATAATAACAACTGTCACGTATTTGTACTGTGCAGCTGATCATGTCCATGTGTGCTGTAATGTTTATTATAGTTTTAAGTGAAAAATCAATAAACTGTACTGTCTGACACCTGCATGTGCATGATGTGTTCCCATACATGGCTTCAAATTTGAAAACAAATGAACTAAAGGGATAGTTCAGTATTTTTAAAGCAGGGTTGTATGAGGTTTATGCCAATAGTAAAAACATAAAGGGATAGTTCAAGTTTTTTGAGGTAGGTTTGCTTAAGGTCTGTTGCACTGGATATAACAATAAAAAAGCAACTTGCAAACTCTCCTCCCAGGGAAGATTGTGGGGTATGGGCGCTAGTCCATACAAAGCAGTCAGTGTGTAGGCTGGATTATAACTTACAGTTTTTCTTTTGTTCTCTCTTCCACAAACTTTCTTTAGGGTGCCAGAAAACTTCACTAAAATCCCCCAGAAGTATATTGTAGCATTTTGGTAAACTTTTCACATGAAAACAAGTTGGGAAACTCAGAGAAGGTCTCACAGCTTCTGATGATGAGACAGTGAGTCAGCACAGAGCACTCAGACTCAGAGGGATGTATCAGTTCACCACAGCTGGTCTGAATCACAGCCAATCAGTCACACACCTGACTCTGCACTGAGCAGACTCAGTGTACGGCCCGCTGCGCACGCCAGTCTGCTCCAAGTGTGAGCATCCTTACAAAAGAAATTATTATGCCTTTAGTTGTTACTCAAAAATGCAACGTTGGCTTTTTAAAATTGCTTGAAAATCCACAAACAAACCAATTAGAGGGCAAGCATGTCACACAAGCATGTTGAAAATTGCCATGGCAACCCCAAAGTATCTTCAAAATAGGGTTTTTTTCTGTGATACTTGCACAGTATTTATATAGTATGGTAGGCTAATGTGGTTTGATGAGATCCATATTAAAGTCTCTTGAGCCCTTTACCCTTATTTAAAAAGAAAAAAACACCAGTGTGTATAAATGCACAGAAATTACTATTTTTTGGGTTTTCTCCACTGAAAAAGGCTCATTCAATTCAGCTCAAATTTGGAAAACAGTGAGAAAAATGACCAAAAAAATTCAGTACAAAATTCCAATTACATTTGTGGCATTTGCTTTTACATTTGTCAGAAATTTAACCCTTTCATACATGAATTATGGGAACCTCAATAAAGATTTTTTCCTGGGTGTTTTTATATCTCTTTACCCGTGAAAAAACAACGCAACTGAAATTTCTTATGAGCCATTTTTCAGGGGGATACAAACATGTCCACACATCTGGAGACCATGCATTTTGATGACTTTTGAGCCAAAGAAATGAGAGAAATGTGTGAAAATTATGAGATAAAACATTTTAATGCTGCTAATCTGACGTTTTCTCACATTTTAACATGTTCTTATACTTTTCAAAGCAATGCAAAAATGTTGAACCTCGATCCTGATCAGTGAACTGCGAACTCTTAAGGATGTCTACCAAAAGACAGATAAATGTTGTCCATAGCTCTCAAAACACTTACAAAGCAGCATAGTCTTCAGGATTGTATAGTGCCCCAGAGGGCTTTCCCCTTTGTCCCCCTGTATGGGGAACCTTGGGTGTATTGGTGTTAGGGATATTTTCAATATCTCTTTTGACCTCATCTGTCTGTTTGTGACAGTGATCTTGAATGAACTAATGAAAAAACAGATCAGGCTCAATATTGGGATAAAAGATTGGTTACAGTAAGAACCACTCACCGTGATATGATTACTGACCAGAAGATAATCTTTCTGAACGAGTGTTTACTCTGAAAGGAGAACCATATCATTTAATTGTAGTGGCATTTCTATGCATATCAGATGATATCAATCCTGGCTTGTTTTGACTACAGCTGTAATATAAGTCATAAACATCCATTAATGGTAAATTTGTTGTCCTAAAACTGCAAACTGACCCCCACACACTGTCTATATTGTACAAATACGTTGACAACATTTTGAAAAAGTAGGTGGTCCTGGGGCAGAGAGGGGAGGGGTCCAGTCCGATGTGAGTATATAAGAGTCCCTCCCTCTGAGCATTGTGTGTATGTTTGTGTATTAGAGTGCGTGTTTGTGTAGTAATGACTCTGTTTATGAACTCAGGTCTCTCTTTATTTAAACAAAAGCAGCAGAGGGAAATGATGGATTTTAAAAACATATTTGGAGAACGAGATCAATGTAAAGGTAAGTTTCATTTAATACATATATATGTATATATATATATATACTATATATACTATATATTTTTTAATAGTAGGGGCTTTTGAGAAGATAAACTTTATTCACAGCAGAGCAGTAGCCCGTATATTCTAAAATATGTGCTCGGTCCTGCATTTCAGGGTCAAGGACAAGAGAGGAAATAATAGAGATTTTTTTTTTATGCACTCTGACTAAAAAGTTAAAATGCTGAGTAAAAAATAGAATTATTAAAAGAAAGGTAGGCCAAGAATTATATGAACAAAATCGAAATGTGGAGGAAAAGTTTAAAAAAAAATTGAAATTTGTTGCGAGTATGAATTTGTAATTTTTAATTTTAGTTTTGTTTTTGATATCTTTACTTCTTATCCTTTTGTCTTTTTTTGCGAAGAGCTTTTTTCAGTAAAAACATTCAGATTTTTATAAAGGCATGTTTGGAACACCCTAAAAAATAAAGAATAAAAGCTATCTGTATATTATAATACAGACATATTAGTATATTATCACATTATTTTTTTAATAATGAAGTTATATTTTTTAGATTAAGTTTAAAGTGTTCTTAATATTTGGAAGACAATCATACAGAACTACAAATTCACAACCTCCAAAGATTAACAGATCCTTTTCAGTTAATTTTATTCAGGGTGGCCTTAATTACAGATTTTTAATGAGGATAACATTTTTAAAGCAGGCCAAATTATAGCCTAATTTAAAAAAACAAAAAACAAACAAAACATAAAATATTCAGCTTGAACATGTTTTAAGTAAATATGTTTGTGTTGATATTCATTCACTCTGTGGTAAGTAAATGACATGAAACAAACATAAAAAACCCACAATTATCCACAATAAAGACATCTATGATCATAAAGTATAAATCAAACGTCGGCCTTGACAATGTTTGGTCGAGGAGGTCTTAGATGACTGTACAATTTATTTTTACACTTGTCCTGTCTTTTATTATTTCACAGGGAAATGAGGCTTGTTTTCCCAAGATCATGATGTTGAAATCAAAAGAACAAAATTTTATTGAGAGACCTAGTGACCTCTGTAAACTGAGGTCTTTAGTTAAATGTTATTTAAACTTATTGTGGATAAGGATTTTATTTTAATTAATTAAACATAGAGAGACAATAGTCTGGAAAGTCTGCACCCCTTCGTTAATTATAATGGTTAATTATTTAGATAGCATAAAAAAATTAAGCTATTTTTGCACAAGGTACACCTACAAGGTAGGCAAAATTTTAAGGCACACCAAAGTCGTAATTATGCACAGACATCCCCCTGTAAACAGTGACAGTGTACTTTTAATGCCTAGTTCAGTCCATGTTTGCTTGTTTATACTGATGTCAATAGGATTTTATCACCCATGAAATATTTATTTGCAAAATTATTCATGAATACATCTGAAACTTTTAGGATTTTATGGTTGCCCTCTCCCATTAACTCTTTCAGATGTAAAAGACAGTGCCACCTTAGAGCTTTAAGGATTTTTCCAAAGTTACATAAATTGCATTTGTATTTTGACATTAATGCGCCTGCAACACTGCTGGAGTAAACTAAAAAACTATCAATTAATCTTCGTACTGTGTAAAAAAAAAAAAAAAACATTGTAGATGTACAAATTCTAAGGGACGTTAACTTGTCTCAAAGAAACAAATTTGAAAACTGCCATACAAATACATGAATACTGACAGATCTCTCCTTATTGATCATATGACTAACCAATATTTTTATCTTTCAACAATGTTTAAAATAATTACAAAATATATGTTTATATGTTTTGGCATATATTTTAAACTGTAACTATTAGAAATAAAATATACAACTGATGTTTAATCTTGATCAAATATTTTACTCATTTTTTTGTCTTATAAATGTATTAACTCATGACCGAAATGTTCAAATTTCATTACTGAACAATATATGAGGCCAAAGGCCTGATTATTTACAACATTTTGAGATACATGGTGACAAAAAGATAAATGAGTAAAACTTAAAAAAGAAAGATTGAAATATTGATAAAAATGTAAGATTGAAAAAATTTAAATAACTTTTATATGATATCAGCCTAATATCATATTAAGTCAATATTTTGTCTTCTTTCACCCTCTGCACTTTCACTTTTTCCTTACAGTAATTTGACTTTTCTCTTCAACTTTGATTTTTTTCAAATATTTTGACTTTTTCCACCTAACATTTGTTAGGTGTAAATGTAATAAATCAATCTTTCCTGCTTTTTACCTCATACCTTGCCTTATTAATTCTCCATTACTTTATATTCTCAACTGATGACACTCTCTTGTTGGGACACCCTGTCAGAGCCCCAGGCTGAGAGCTCCGCGCCATCCCCAGAGCCGGACAGGGCCAGTGGGTTGGTGGAGGAGCGGGCTGGCCTGATTGAGGGTCAGAGGAAGAGGAAGAGGACCATCTTCAGCCGATCTCAGCTCGCTGAGCTGGAGCAGGCCTTCGCTGTGACTCCTTACCCTGACATCACCCTGAGGGAGAGGCTGGCAGCTCACACACACCTGCCCGAGAGCAAGATCCAGGTCAGAATCATGATTATCAAATCATCTCTAAATCACTGTGTGAAGGTTTGGGGAAATGCATAATCTGACTACCAACACATAACCATGCAAAGCAGAACGGAAATGGTCCAAACGTCGGTTTTCATGGTCACATAAGTCTACAAAAAAGCATTAGGGTCGAGCAGAAATGAGGGATATAAAAGATATAAAAGATATTTTTTATCATTAAGAAAAAAAGATCAAATATCACAAGTGAGGTTGAAATGTTATTCTGCAAAGAAAACTGAAACTGTAAAAAAGCAGAATACATATATGTTGAAGGGACCATATTGGGCTGTGTGCCCCACCTTTAAAGCATCGTGCACAATCCTCTGTGCTTGTTTGGCACAAAATTAATCAAGATTAAAAAAAAAACTAATAAATGTATATTGTTTTTAATTTTGCAGTTCAATATTGTAGTAAAGGTGGTTATGTGTGTGCATCACAGGATGCAATCTGAGGCCGCACAGTTATTTTAATGTAATAAGAAAGTACATTTTTATCCTCTCCACAATCAAAGAAACATAATGACATCAGTGTTCACATTTAAAACGTTTTCTCTACCCTTAAAAAACTATGCAAATGTAATATAAATTGAAAATGTTTTTGAACAGTTTAACCTAATGTACTTTTGTAACATGATTTTTCCTGTCCTTTTGAATATTCTCTCATTTAATGTTTGTTTATATGTGACTTAATCCACTCAACTCTACTTCTCTCTCCACACACATTTCATTGCCAAAAACTGCCTGCAAATGTTGGCCTAAGTACTGAACTTTTGGGGGGAAAATCAAGCAATCAACGAACCCATTAAAATTATACAACTCATATTTTATCCCCAGGTTAATGTCATGACTTTTCTGTAAAAGGCATTTTTTTTAAATGTCAGGTTAAATCTTTTGTTCCATGGAAAGAATTGAGTTGATTAATGTCTTTAAAATATACAACAGACAACATTTTCCCCTTAAATCAATAAATAACTGAGGTAAATGATCCTGATCTCATGACAGAGACAAAATCATTGTTATCATTATTGCTGGTCCGTATTGTACACCTGTGCAATGTGTTGAAAAAAACAACAACAAAGGAGGTGGGATGGGACCCATTTTTTGTGAGGTGTGATAGAAGCTTTTCAGAGGCTTTTCACTTGCAGAAAGTCAATGCCACACAAATTCTCTTAAAAGTGAGAAGAACTAGAAGAGCTTCAAGAGCACAGACCTCTGCCAAGGCACTTCCAACATAGTTGGCTGAATTATTGTCAAAAATGCGAAAGACCACCCATGTTACGGTGTTAACAAATCTTTGAAAAAATTCTTGGATCCACATCTGGATTATCATCACCACACAGATAGAATCACTTGCCCCTTGTGCCATAACCAACATTCCCTGAAATTGTCATCAAAATCTGTTAAGAAGCCATTGAGTCATTAGCGTAAATGTCTAAAGTGCCTTATCTCGCAATGTTAACTTAAACAAATTCTAAGAACTGCATCCAGATTTGGATCACCCTTAAAATCTAATTAATTTGTCCTTGGCCAATTTCTTGAAATTGTTATCAAATTTTGTTAATAACTTTTTGAGTTATCCCGTTAACAATCTAACAAACCAACAAACAAACAAACACTGGCAAAAAAAAACATAAACTGCTTGATGGCGTTAATTTAAAAAATTAAGCGATCTGATGTAATAAGGGCTGTATATGCAGCACAGATATTGAGCTGCTGACTTGATTAGTATTTAAAGAGGACAGTGAAGTGACAAATGATACTAAAAGGCAAGACAACTGTAATCAAACTACATGACTAGCGGTCTCTTATCAAACAATATTGTTAAATGAATGAAACTGGCTTGTTCATCTGGACAGTCCACTTTAGTGATGCAGTGCTTACAAAATAATTTGTGGGGGGCTTTTTGTGAGCAGCAGGGAACCATGCCCACTTTCAAACAGCTTTTCTCCTTCAATATGGGAAATTCATACAAATAGCAAGAAAGGGAGTTTCCTGTTAAGTCAAAGTATTTATGAACTTTTACTTGAAATAATCTCTCAGTAGAGTGGTGCAGTCATGAGTCCTAGAAAACAGAAGTATGCTTTTGCATTTCATACACCCAGTTCCTATGACTTACAGCCTATGATATCTTTGAATGAGTGTTTTGTTAAGTACCTGAAATCAGGTAAGAAAATAAATGAGGAATTGCCCTACTTGAGAATTTTAAAGGGTCATCACGTCTTAAACAGAACTGTTGCCAACAATTTGCCAACTGGAACTTCGGGATTTGTCAGTAGCATAGAAACATCATATTTTGATTGACTTTTTAGTAAATTATGTTAGACTCCAATACAGCCATGAGCACAATCAGGTCGCACTATGAAGAAAAACTATTCAGTAGACGTAAGAGCATGAAATAAAAAACTGTGTTTTCAGGCATAGAGCTTATTTTCAGCAATAACTGAAAAATCTATCCTAACAGATTTGTCCTGCTCTCCTTTTCAGGCTTGTATTATTTATTTTGTGCTCTCAAGTTTGTTGTTATGCTTTTTTGGCCCTGAGTCAGCCAATGCTTGCTCGTACAGGTATGCCATCATGCTTAGCATTATCTGCAGTCTGCTACTGTCAGACATAACAAATGCATTTAGACACATCAGAGGGATGAAATGTATCCCCACTGGAGATGAAAATGATCTATCATTCATGGAGAATTCAGAAGCAGAAGGGAAAATCCCTTTTATCTACCTACAAATTGTACCCTGGCACACCCCATGTATGGAGGCTGTTGTCCTCAAGAGTATGGTCTGGATACGAATCAGTCACATTCTGCCTTTCTGAATACTGGCTTGTTAACCCAAATAAAAGAATCCAACACATGTGGATGGATGCCCCATTAAACAATAACCCACTAATACTTTTTTTCTATTTTCTTCAGGTCTGGTTCCAAAACAGAAGAGCTAGAAGCATCAAAACTGGGAGATTCCCCAAGTCCAGCAAGCCACTGCTGACAGGCCGAGCCACTGTGGATCCGTCTCCTGGTCCCATCAGCTCATCTTTCCTCTCCTCCACCTCCCTTGCCGACATATTCAGACCTGAGCAGACTCACACCTGTGAGGAGGTCCCCCAGATGTACTCTGACTGGATCCAAATCTACAACAACACCATTTCCTCTCCTCCATCCTCCTCTTCCCTCCATCAGAACCCTGAGTCTCGTCTGTGGGAGGAGGACCCCCACCATCAATCACCCGGACCGACTCTCCCCACTTTCCTCCACCAGCCAGTCACCAGGCAGACCCACCATGTGGCCTCGACCCGTTCTTCCTACCAGACCTTTAGGAACTTCAAACCCCAGACTTCAGCTCAGTCTGGGCCTCATCAGGCCGCATATGGGGGTGGAGGTCACCTATCTGTAGATCAGGTCGTCCCATCTCACCCTCAGCAGGTATACTGGGAGGTCACTCAGGGACAAGGACATCACCACCCACATCACCCCCACCACCCACAGATGGGACCACAGACTTCCATGGGGTACATCTCAGACTTGATCTACAACGCTGCCATCGTCACCAACTTCCTAGAGTTCTGAACAATCTGATATGGAGAAAAGACGTGAAAATATTTATTTTAACAACCAAACTCTTAAACTGCATAGACTGTTCATTTCTGTCCATGTACAACGACCATCTGTATCTAGATCTGTTGTGTGTTTTGAGATTTTTGATCCTGAAACCTAAAAAAGAAATCCCTCTCAGTGTTACAGTGTTGTGTTATCAGATACCAAGTGTTGATCCCTAATACTGGGTTTGAGTTGGCACAAGTTGTAAAAGTGGAAAGACACAACAAGAGGCCTCTCTATACATAAGGCCCACCAACTTTTCCAAATATTGCTAACATAGATTTGTAATTTCATCCCTTAATAAAGCAAACTGTTTTGGAAAACATTGTTTCATTACTAAGGAAACTGTACTGGCCATTTTATTAGGTACCAGGTTGGACCCGTTAGATCTGCTTTTATTCTTTATGGCATAGATTCTACAAGGTGCTGGAAACATCCCTCTCAGATTTTGGCCATTATTGACAGGATACCATCACATAGCTGCTCCAGATTTGTCACAAGTACACTGATGATGAGAATCTCCTGCTCCACCACAGCCCAAACATACTCTACTGGATATAGATCTGGTGACTGTGGAGGCTACTAGAGTTCAGTGAACTAGAGAAACCAGTTTGACTTGATTTGAGCTTTGTGACATGGTGTATTATCCTGCTTGATGTAACCATCAGCGTGATGGAAGTCAGGATGGATCGATGCTTTCATGTTATTTAAACCAAATTCTGACGCTACTATCTGAATGTTGAGGCATAAATCAAGACTCATCAGACCAGACATCATTTCATTAGTCTTCAAGTGTCCAATTTTTGTGAGCTCTTGTGAATTGTAGCCTCAGTTTCCTGTTCTTAGGTGACAGGAGTGGCCCCCAGTGTGGTCCTCTGCTGCTGTAGCCTATTTGCTTGAAGAATCAATGTATTGTGTGTTCAGAAATTGTCTCCTGCATACCCTGGTTGTAACTAGATATTATTTGAATTACTGATGTCTTTTAATCATCTCAAGCTACTCTAGCCATTCTCCTCTGTCCTCAACAAGGTACTTTCGCACAGAGAATTGCTCACTGGATATTTTCTCTTTTTTCTGACCATTCACTATAAACCCTAGAGACAGTAGTGCTTGAAAATCCCAGTATATTATCAGTTTCTGATATACTCAGCCTATCTGGCAACAAAAAAACATGCCACATTCAAAGTTGCTTAAATCATCTTTTTTCTCCATTCTGATGTTCAGTTTGAATTTCAGCAGGTCATCTTTCCCATGTCTGCATCACTTAAATACATTACATTTTTGCCAATTGACTGGCTGATTAGCTATTTGCATTCAGGATTTGGGCTCAAGCGTCGCAGTGTTGTACCAGAAACATTCATTAGAGTGGAAGTTCATCCTTTCGGTTGGGACTGCTTCATCTTGTGGGACTGCGAGCCCAAACTTTGTTCATAACTTTGCAGTTCCATGGTTGAAATCCACAAAAAAGGCACAGTATGGTGCTAAAAGTGAAGTTTGTTTTGATGGAGCGAGAAAGCTCAAGAGAGAGTAAAGGAGCTGCAGCCACGACTCTCTGCTCAGCCACAACTCTGAACAGTCTAAAGTCCCTCTTACATTACATGAGCTGATGTGCAAGAGGCCCCAGTGTGCAAAGACCGTGAGTGAACCCTAAAATTCACAAATATGTTGGGAACATTTCAAAAAGTGGAAAGACCAGGCAACAAGTATGGGTCTTACTTACTTGTTCCAACACAAACCCTTTAATTGTCCATTTAGTCAGTTCCCTCCCCCTTTTTTTATTTTAAATGAAGGTCATAAAGCTTTTGTTCTAAAAAGCCTCTCAAAAGCCTTCAAATATTTTCAAACGCTGAGATTTTCTTTTATCCAAATGGGTAAATGGGGCCACAAAACGCCTTTAACCGACCCGTCACTGGTCTCCTCTCCTTGTTTTCCAGCTCTAAGCTGAACCCTGCCATGTTTAATGCTGCGACCCTGGGAGTGTAGTCTTTCAAAACATCCTGATTAAAATGATTTTTTGTGGTAAGATACCACGGCAGGAATAATTATTTTCTAAGTCAAAATATATTTGTTTCATATCTGTCTGCTCTGTAAGTATCAGATGGGTTAGCCGGGTGGGCGGAAGGACGAACGGAGAAAAAGATGAAAAATAAGAAGTAAATTAAACCAGAGCTCAGAGTCTATCAGCTTACAGGCTCTGTAATTCTGCCTGGATTTAAGTTTTGAAAAATTACATGCGAGATATAATACAGAGGAGAATATGACAGACAGCAGTGCTCACTGTATATCATAATCATCTTTAATACCAAATAATCTTTCAATAAACCTTTAATCCGGGTGTTAAATCTCAGATCTTAGAGGGATACTTTTGATTTTGGTACTCCAGATGTAGTTAAATGTTTTAATCTTTCTCTGATATGAGCGGACATAATAAGAAGAGGATCAGATAGTTTACAAAAAATCATATCTGGAGGAGGGATCAGGGCAAACAGATCCCGTGTGTTGTACTGGAATTGTTTTGAGATACAGATACACTGTGTTATCATTCAGACAATGATAAGTCTGTTATCACTGCTGCTGCACCCCTGGGTTACATTAATCGTTTGTTTTTTATCTCTTGGTTGGCTCGATAACTCAGATACTGTAAGCGCAAATCAGAAGAGAATTATTTGCACATCTGTCGGTTGGAGACGGCGGATAAAATAATTCAAGAAAAATATTATTAAGTGTGCGTCACAGCTGGCAGGATGTAAAGAAGAGTCAAAACAAGTTCAGCCTCAGAGTAAAAATAAAACAGACAAAACAATCTCACTTCATAATGTTGGCAAGGACTTGACAGTTAATTTATGACAATGACCTTGGAACATGGGTGTCAAAACTCTGGCCCCATGGTCTGTTATTATTTTCCCCAAGAAGTACACACTCATATTAAAATATTAATCTTTTTTCTTGACTGATGAGTAAAAGAAAATTATTGTGCCAAATAGCACAAATCCCACTCATTTTCTGTATTAAGGTTGTAAAAACATACTGTGCTAATCTTTTAACCCTCAGCATCTTCCCTCTCTGCTGTCCAATCCAGTGGTAGCCAGGGCTGACCAGTGCACCCTGAAATCTGATTTGCCATTTCAAAATCCATAACTTCAACATTCTTAAGGTGATGTATCCGAGTGGTCCAGTCATGTTTGTTTCTGTATGTGGCCCTTGATGAAAAAACTTTGAACAGTCTGCCTCAGAATGACCGATAAATGTGCTTTTATAAGACTATGAATAAAGGTTATTATTGTTTTTAAAAATGCAAAATGTTTGTTAGGTACACTTATTCAACTGCTCTGCAACATAAATAGTTCATCAACCAATTACACCGTCGCAACTCAGTGCATTTAGACATGGTCAAGAATACCTGCTGAAGTACCAACTGAGCATCAGAGTGGAAAAGAAAGCTGATTTAAGTGGCATGGTTGTCAGTGCCAGAGAGGCTGCTGCTCATCTGCTGGGATTTTAACACACTCTGGGCCCAACTGAGCATTGTTTAAATACCGCAGCCTACCTGCCACCGATCTTCTGATGGCGACAAGCAGGATAACTCTGCATGTCACAAAGTTCAAATCATCTCAGACTGGTTTCTTGAACATAGAATTACTAATATATGTGCTGTTTGAGGCAACTCATTTTCATTAACCAAGTTTTTTATTGATGAAACCTGACACAAACATGAACATAAGCTGTAGAAATGCAGTTGCATGCATGTTTTAATCGTCTTATGGATCCCAGGAGGAGTAGCTGCATCAAAGGGCCAAAGCTAAAGGGATCTTAATAAACAAACAACAATAAAACAAACAAAAAACAGCTTTGCTGTCCTGCAGTATTCTTACCCACCCCTTCCATATACAGTGTCAGTGTATCACTCTGATTGCACCACACACAGTTTTGCACAGTTGCAGCAAATCACTGCATTCTAATCAATCAGTCCATTTCCACATCCAGCGCTGCAGTCCATCTCGGTCTCTTATGACGCGTGCCAGGAGAGCCCCTCAACAACCAGTTCACTTTGTCAACATTACACCAGAACAGGAAGCAAAAAACTGCAAATCAGTCATGGACAGGCAAGGTACCCTGCTGTTTGTATGTTGTCTTTATTCCCACATGAGCAGGAGACTCTGTGATCCTGCAGCTCTGCTCCTTCTGCTGTGTGCTGCTCTCCACTCCAGAAACAGACCCAGTGGGTAAGGGCACGGGGCTTGAACCAGACCAAAACCATAACGCGGACCGAACGTTGCTCAGAAGGTCAGGTGGAAGTCAGGGGATTTCTTTTTAGTGCTCTCGGGTTGTGTAATGTGTACATTCTTAGTAACTCAGATCATATTCACCAACAAAATGAAAAAATAGTCCATGATTTTTTAAGTCGAGTCAGATGTCGGTTTGGAATCAGACATTTTTCTCTGCTAAGGTTCCCCCAGTTCTCCCTCCATGGTTCGCACCAGCACGTACAGCTCGGCCAGCCCGACCACAGATGCAGCAATCACAGCTGATATCACCCTCTGAAAAAAAAAGTGAAAGAAAATAATTACTTTGCCAGACAGCAAAGAACATTTTCAGGTAATACAATAAGCACAAAAAACTAAAACCTGACTTTAATATGAAAATTATGATGTTATGATCTTAAACCATGTTTCTAAATTTGCCAATGCTCGCTGACAAGGGAAGTGGGTGACATGGTAAACAACACAGAAACAATCCAAACATCATCAAGTGGTCAGTAAGTCAAGCTTTATTTACATGTTTTTTAAATACTTTGTTTTTAAGTATTCTTGCTAATAAAAACCGAAGTACAAATTAGTAATGTTTCTGAATTATAAAATAAGATTACTTGCTTGATAACAGTGGTTGATTGCAGTTTAAAAACAATGTTCAATGGGTCTTTTAGGCTTTCTGATTGGTCTGCTGACCCTCTGATCTCATAAGTCAGATTAAAAGGAGGGATACGTGATATTATTGGAACAGTATCAGCAGATATTTGCCCAAAAAGGTGATTATCAGTATCGGCAGATAGGATAATGTTTGAAAATGTCATCATAGCCGACATTTTAGCTGTGCAAATTGGCCTTAAATATCCCATATTTTGGCTGTTATATATACAGAATGCACAAATGCACTATGATGGTTTATATAATCATTATCAAATCAACTTATGTATACCAAAAGTGTCACTTATTTAAAAATAAAATGTTGTTTTTCTAGATTGACATCAGTTTCTAACACACATTAGACTATTATTATGAAGGGAGCAGGGTCATTTTAGTTAGGTGGAGGCTTTGTGCTCTCAACAAAACATAATGTTATTGATATCAGTATCGGTGATAATGAGTATGGAAATATCAGTATATCTGGTACTGGAAATTATCCAATATTTTGCATTCCTAATAAAAAGAATAACAATATCAATACATACTTAACAATACAGACAATGTTGTTCTACCTTTTAACTAACTTTAAAATATTCTGGTATATCTGAGACATTGACTAAATAGTAGTGCTTCAACAAAAACCTGTTCATTCAGTCTCTAGTCTTTACTTTATATTCTTTATATATAGTTTTAGAAAGGGAACTAAGAAGCAAGGCTACAAAAATGAACAACATTGTATGTAGGTGGGTGGAAAAGTCTATAATAATAGACTGGTTTTATGTTCTCTTACCGCTGCGGTGTCAGTGAACAGGTACTGACTCCCCATATATGAACAGGCGAATGTAGCCATAACTGTGACCAGGAAGTTGAACACAGTCACCACCACAGCTTTGGCTGACCGCACTGAACAGAGAAAATAAAAATACAATATATCAGATCTGTTATTTGTATAGGGATGTGAACATCAGGGCTCTTGATCCTTAAGGATGTTTTGCTTCTCATTCAAGAAGTTAGAAACTCTTTATGATTCAATTGTTTGTGGCTTCAGCTACAACCACTTAAATGGCTTTAAATAATGACTGACTGATCATGTAGTAATGCACTTCACCTGAATATACACCCATCAGGCAGAAATATGACTATACTGCCACCCTGACAGTATGAGCAGACATTCCATAACAACAAAAAATAAAACAACTTGTAATTGTGCAGTTCACACCTAGCTTTACTCAAGGTAATAATGGCAATGACAGCAATAAATTGTCACACAACTAATACATCAGTCTTAGATTTTTAAGGAATAGGTTTTATGAAATAGAGCTGCAGCTGCTTCTTGCCTCTATTTTTATTATCCATTAACTACCATCTCTTTTTTAAAGATCTTTGATACAGTTGAGTTATTTCAACTATAGAATAACCAGAAGATTTTCAAGAAAAATGTTGCATTTTAGGGGCTCAGAGCTATAGCCACAGGCCACTATTGTTCTTCTGCGCGTTTGTCATCGTCTTCGACTTCTTTTTCTTCATCTTCTGGACAAAATTTTGTCCCATTTCTCCTCCTAGGGCTTTGAGAAAAACCCCACAAATTATATATCAAAATGTGTGGCTCGTTCCCCATCCGTGTGCTATGACATTTCTAATACCCCTTTCCCACTGGCCAAAAAACCTGTTTAAACACGCTAACAATCAGCTCCTGTCGGCAGTGGGAAAGGCTCTAATCGGCATTCAGACCCGTGTCGACTGACCCTGCAAGCTACACGGGTTTTTATTGGCTCAATCTAATATTAACATTACATCTATAATGAATATAAAACTGGAATGATGTTGATTAATTTAGCAGCATCTAGCTGAACTGCCATTAAATTGGGTTTAACTGGTCTAAATGTAGGAATTTATGTTAAACGATTTCATTTCTGTTGATGGTTGATGCAGGATAGAGCACATGGAGTCGAGCAGGTCCACAGCAGCAGCTCATCCATATACTAATATGTGTGTGCTGTTTCCATGTTTTTAATTTTGTTGGTCTCTCTAAAGTTAATGATAATGATAATGGATTGTGTGCGTGTGACATGTTTAACCCTCATACCTGAAGGGGACAATTTTATCCCCTTGATGGTGTACTTCCTTCAATAATTTTGAAGTGGTTATGCTTTTCCTCAACATTTTCAGTACTGGCGTGCATTTTTTTCACTAATTTTCATATTTTAAACACAAATCCTCTATCACACATTTCTTCACTGTGTAGCTGATAATTGTTACACAGAGCCTCAAAGAGGATATTTTTGTAGTCATGATGTTACCTCAACTCATATGGAGGACAAACACCACCGGGTAAATCAATAAGACAGCTGAAGCTCAGGTGCAAGGTGATCACATCAGCTAATCAGGCCACATGTGACTAAAACACATGAATAAAGTCTCCTGTCATCTCTCTCTGTTTCTCAAGCATTTCACCTTGTCATTGTCCAGCTACATGCTGCTTTAGCCTGGACATGGATATGACCTTGTAAAGACAAGTTGGTCATAAATGACCTTGCAATGAAACAAGCATGCCCCACCCCCAGAGCCCCTGTCTGTGTGTTTTTCAATACTGTAAAATTGGTCAGCACTGTTCCAGAGTTTCCTGGACGTGTGTGAACCCTGTGTATACTCCAAATGCTGATGGGGGACGTAACTCAAAGTAAAATTCAATCTTCATAGCATGGAGCACCTAAGAATTCTGATAATGTGGGATGGAATAGGCAGTGTCATCACACTAACCTTGCAGTCCAATATCTGCTAATGTTCCACTACGGTGGAGTTCCTGAAAACAAAAAAAGCAGAAATAGAAGATTATGTGAAATCTCTATTCTGCTCTATGATTTCAACCATCCATAAACAAAATGTGCATTTTCATTGTTGATATCAGAACCACTTTGTTTCACTTGAAAAAAGAAGTCATGACAAAATAATCCTAAAAAAAAGTAAAGTAAAAAGCAAATTATCTCTGCTGACAAATCCATCCAGAAGTAAATAAAAAAGGATTTAAATGTTATAATGTGGAAACAGTACCTGAGCATTGACGTTTCGTGTGATTCTGTTGTATTCCTCATTGGCTAGTTTAGCTTTTATTTTTTCAAGACGTGCAACCAGCTCAGGGTTCTAGGGAAAAAGAAAAGTTACGGATACATATTTCTTATTTACAACTAAGGCAAAACAACATTGACAAAAAAACATATACAAATCCTGATAGTTTTCACCTGGATGGTTATACACATTATACATCAATATTTTTACATTAATTATAAATATTTATTGTAAAATAACTGATGATCATCAACATGGTGGAATGAAATACTTTAATATGATTATAGATATAAATCAAAAAGATTTTATTGATAAAATGCCATTACAGATTCAGCTGAGTGACCGGATTCTTTGATGATTCTCTTATTGATTCTTGTTGATTCTCTAAGGGCAAAAGTTGGCCTATACAAGTTTGATGAATGTTTCTGCAAGTCTGTGGTATTCCTACCCACTAAATGTTGTGTAATAAACATCTTTTGGATGAAAATTAAGACACCGTTTTAACCACTTCTGTCTCCTGTCTGCCATGGATACATTTCTGACCTCTTTGTCATTTCTCCTGACTGCCTCTGATGAGAGGAAGACATCCTGGATTTCAAAATGCATGCTGAACAAAATTAAAGGAGTTCATCAAGGAACTGTTAAAACAAAACAAAAAAAGCTTATGGTATCAAATCCTTGAGGGAGCTGGTATCGATTCTACTCTGGAGTTGTTTTTTAATTCCCATCTCTCGATATGATACTGCACAAAAATAAGAAAATGGTGATTACTGTTTTATATCAAAGCCACAAAAATACAGGTCCCAGAAATCCAGTATTTGACACCTATTTGATTTTAATAACCTAAAACAGAGTGGTGCAGGGATGACGCATTTTTTTAAGCCAATGTGGAAGTTAGCGTTGTGCTAGCTCCCTCAACTGAATGAAATGTAGATGTTTTCCTCTTTGTAATAATCTTAACAAACAAACCTTCCTTTCACAATGTTTTAAGCTAGAGTAAAAAGCTATTAGTGAGCTACTATGCAACCACAACATCGCAGTTCAACTTACAAGCTGCTACAATATTTCCAATGTATAACATCTCATTGTACCCTCTTGTGAGACAGTTTCCTCATAATCGAGTTACCTGATCAAGTTGGTCCTTATGGCTGTGGCAACAGTGTATGAATAAGTAATTATTAAAAAAAAAGATCAGAAATGCTTGCCATCGGGTCCCTGGCCATTGTTGTAGTCCTTTTCAGAAATTTGTTAGGAACCATCATTTTAAACACACAACAAGCAGGCACCATCAGATGCATTTTTATTACTTCCCATTAAACGTTAAAAATCTCATGTGCAAGTCTTCATCATAAAACTTATTTCAGGCTTTTATTCAAAACTGGTATTCTAAATCCAATTTACTCTGAAGGGTTGGGAACCAGGAAGTGCTAAATGCTAACTCACTTACAACGTTTATGGACTAATTCCTGCACCACTCTATTGCAGACATAAGGTTTATCTAGATGAGTCTTTTATTAGAATTACACGTTCAGTACTTAGTGCCAGTGACAAGAAAGGTTTTTGGACGCCTTTATACTGAAGGCTGTTAAAGAAAAAGTGGGAGCCATGCTCCTGTCTCTGCTTTTTTTTCAACATTCAGAAAGTGTATATATTTCCAAAAGACAATTGTTTCAGTTTGAACATTTAATATCTTGTCTTTGTTGATAATAGGTTGAGAAGAATTTGCAAATCACTGAGGCCGGTTTACATTCACCTTTTAAAAAAGGTGCGTGCTTACCCTTCCGGTATTGTCAGGGTTTGTTAAATAATAGTTTCGTATTTAAACTTATCCTCTAAATTTGATTATAAAGTGGTTATTGACCACATTATTTATGAATTTAAACAATATTATCATACCAAATATCTCTGTTGAAAATACTTTCTTCAAAACGCATCCATTTCTCAGCCTTACTTACAGCTGAAGTTCTTGCAGAGTTAATCTTAGACAACAACGGTACCTGTTATCTATCTTAAAAGACTGTTAAAGCGGGACCAGGACATTTCGACTTACTCTGGGGGGCTTCACGACCTCAGGCAGGTGTAGGGAGCTGTCCTCCAGCAGCTCGTGCAGGTAGAATGGATGTCCTGGACAAAAATAAGGAGCTCATTTAATAAAAGCATGATTTATGGTCACCATTATTTCAGCTTTAATTACTTCACTGTAATCTTCTGTGAAGCGCTACAGAGTCACACTAGTGTGTACAGAAAACCGGCTTATTAAACATACATGAAAGAAATGCAGTATCAGAGATGTTTAAATATTATTTCTTGCCAGCGTATGTCTTAAGACAACCGAATTTCGCATGACACTGATTTTCACAACAAATCCCCGTAAGAAAAACAGATTTACCTTCATTATCAAGATGTTTCTTGAGTCTTCTTGCTGTGCCAAAAGACAGGGTTGTTGGCTCTGTTTTCTTCAGAACCTCCTCCAACTCCTCTCTCAATCTCTCAGGAAGAGATGAGTCAGGATCTTCCAACAATTCTTTGACTTTATTCCTGAAATTATTCCCAACGACGAATGAGGAAGCCATCGTTCAACACAGACAGACGAGGAAGCCTGCAGCTGCCAAACCAGAGAAATAATATGGCTATTTTAGCTCGTCTCGACTAAAGCACAACGAAAGGCCTTATGAGCTGTAAAGACGATGAAAGAAATATTTAGCTACTTTGCACGCTGATACCAGCGTCTGAAAGCTCACAACAGCGAAGGATAAATCTGCACAGACAAGGCAGCCATGTTGTTTGCCTTATGACACGATGACGTACTACTCACATGACCTTCTCAGTAAAATGTTATTTTAAATGGTGCATATAAATGAAAAATAAAGTGTACTTTAAATCCATGAAATCACAACTATTAGTAACAGAGCCAACGACCTTTACGGCGCACGTTTTATTTTAGCAAAGCTTGGTAACGTTACAGTACACGTGAGCAGTAGTGGAGCCTTCATGGACCTTTCTAAAGCTCGTAAAGCTGAATTTGTCTATTCATAAGGGATCGACTTTTTTGCATTGTCGGCTTTTCTTCTGAATAAATTTAGGCTCATTTTGGACTTATCCCTGTGACATCCCAATTCCCTGGACCTTGTGGTCCAAGGATATATGGGGAAACGTTCCTTCTCTGACCTTGCTTAAATTGCAAAAATAAGTTGGCAATGGGGCGGCACGGTGGCGCAGCAGGTAGTGCACGTGCCTCACAGCAAGAAGGTCCCCGGTTCGATTCCCGGGTCCGGCAGGGCCTTTCTGTGTGAAGTTTGCATGTTCTTCCCGTGCATGCGTGGGTTCTCTCCGGGCACTCCGGCTTCCTCCCACAGACCAAAAAACATGCTCATTAGGTTAATTGGTCACTCTAAATTGCCCTTAGGTATGGGTGTGAGCATGAGTGGTTGTCTGTCTCTACATGTTGCCCTGCAATCGACTGGCGACCGGTTCAGGATGTACCCCGCCTCTCGCCCAATGACAGCTGGGATAGGCTCCAGCCCCCCGCAACCCCGAAAGGGATAGTCGGTATAGAAAATGAATGAATGAATGAATGAAAAGTTGGCAATGTTCTGGCTGGGTTCAAGTAGGTTGAACTTTAAATAACTACTTCTGCAATTTAGACAGTAACCTGTTTATTCACCCATTGTAATTACTGAAATGAATCCAGATGAATACCTCATATTTTTTATTTATCCATATTGATGTTATCTTAAGACCTCTTAAAGCATACAGCCCTAGGCAAGTGATACCTTTGCCCAATGTTAAAACTAGTGTTAGACAGTTACTTGTCACGTTTTATGTATTATGTAATGAAATATAAAAAGAAATGTACAATCTGTTGGACAACGTCATTCCAAACTTCTTGTTGTTAGATTGCTTTTTAAAAAGGGAAAAGACAGTGATGATTTAAAAGACAAGAAATAAGATTCTTTTGATACCAAGTAATGAATAAAGTAATATAATTATTTGTGTAATGTGTAACAAGAAACGCTAAGTTTTTTTTCTTTAAATGATTGAGTGACAAATGGCAAACCTACCTTATAATCCAGGGTTTGCGCCTGTTTAGCCCCAAGTCCTTGCAAATCCGACTCTTCCGTCTTCCCCTGAACGTCTCATCAGTGCCCTGCTTTAAATGCGTGTGTGAGAGCGTGCCAGGTCTGCAAAGATGGCGGCCTGTGCTCTACGCCGAGGCTTGCTGAGCACTGTCAGTAAATACAACAAGAAACACACACACAGGATACTGAGCGTGGTTGACAGCAGCAGCGGGTTTGAGGTGTACAGACCGAGGTTACAATGCCGGGCCTGCGGCCTGTCCGGCGGCCTTCAGCAGAGGAGGTTCATGTCGTCACGGTAAGAGCCGCAGCTAGTGTCCTCCTCTGGTTATGCTAACATGCCAAAGACTTTAGCCGAGGAACAGCCCCTCAAGATGGCACCTTAGAGACACCGACTGAGTCCATGTCGTGTAGAGAAAGTCCTCGAAACAGTATCAGTAACACCATCCAGGTGAGCAGTTGTTAAGAGGACCGTTAAAGGGTATAATTCATGAAAGTACAGTTGCCCTCTGCTGCTCGTTAGCTAGCATGCTAACAATCCAGCATGAATTGAGCAACACATGACGTCTCCTGATCTGACTGCGTTCAACCTGCCATGACATCCATGTTAAGTCATTACACGGCTCAGGACAGGGATGTAAGATTGTGGATTTTGGCCGATGACCTATACCTTAAAATTCACCACAGCCGATAATACACACCCCCTTTTTGGGGGAGGCACCATATGCATGGTTTTGGTGCTGGGTTAAAAATGATTATTGCCATATGTGACAGTGTCTTACCGTTTGAGATATCAACCATAAACATCAGTAGAGTATCAGAATAATCAAGACTTGAGGTAATGCAGTTTTTGAAATGATTGTCAGATGGGTTGGAAGTGAATCCACCACTGTGGGTTGATTTAAGACAAGAAGAGCTTCCTCTCGAGCTCCTTTATTTCAATTAAAATCAGAGTACAACTGTGTGTAACTTTAATATCAAGGGTTCTAGGACTTAATCAGTAGACTTTTTCATGAATGGAAATGTTGGAAGCAAAACACAAACATGCTTTCATTATGACTGGATATCTCCAACAACCTCACAACACGATAGTTATCTCTTCTTAATGGCAGGAATTGTGCACAGTAACAAGATTTTCTACAGAAATCTTGACACCTTTTGTCCTCTTTTTAAAATCAAGATCAGTGAAAAGAAGGTTAGAAAGATCCAACAACTGAAGATGTTTAACTTTCAGTTGTTCAGGGATTTTAAGCAATTTAAATTTGTGCCGAATCATGTAGTTTGGCTTCAATTGCAACCTTATTTTTTCTTTTTCTGTAAACTGCACCATGAGTGTTAAAACCATAAGGGTAATTTATAATAATGATGTATTACATCATTGGTATGACAGCGGTATCTGCAGATAAAAAATTATGAAGATAAATATTGGTATCTGCAGTTATGAGAACTTCTGCCAGTATTTACAGAGAACATCAGCCATATGTATCCCTTGCATGGGCTGAGTTATCAGCACAATGTATGAATGTACCATAAGGGCTTTTGTCAACAGGGAGCTTTTTTCTCATTAGAACTATTCTCAGCCTCAGTTTTGGAGTGCTGCTTGCCTGTGGCACGTTAAAGCTGACACGTGTGTCAGTAACAGACCTAAGACCAGTTTAAATGGCTCCATTTTTTAAAAATCCTTTAAAATATCAACCCCACCACTTATACAGGCTGAAGATCAGGAAATAGTTCCCTTGTTAATATGAACCTCCACCATTGTTGTTTACAAAGTGAAAGGTGGAAATTCTGCTGATTATTGATTTTGATTTTCTTTTTTAACTTTTATTTAGTTTTAGTTTTTTTATCTTGATTTTGATTTCTCAGGGAGGGAGAAGGGACATTGATGAGCGGTACACTCTCAGAAGTTGAAGGGTGCAAGAAATGTGGTGACAAAAATCAGCTGATGCTGAGGGCTGAGAATGTTGGACTATTTTGGCTTTATAAAACTTAACAGAGGGGCAGGATAATTGAAGATTTGAAAACTAAAAGATTTATTTGAGAGGAGTTATCACAAGCCCCATTAACGCTGCAGTTTTGAGCCATAATGTTTACACACCTGTGACTCTTCACCTCCACTCTTAGTTTCTCAGGCCTTGTCCACACGGAGATAAAAAGGTTTTGTTTTGTATTTAAAACATTCTCTGTAAAGATGGCATTTTTTTTTTTAAATGTGTTCATCCACACGGAAACACAGAAAACGCTGTTGTACATATGCTAGGCCTGTAAGTGGTGCTGTAACGCTGCTGCAGACGGACACCAAAACCATAAAGGAAGACAAAGCATGCACATATATCATGAGAAATGTAACAAAACTCTAGCATATACTTTTCTCCATGTCCTCTTGTTGCTCATGGGGGTTGTAGAGGAGCAGGAGATTTTGATGTTAAAGCCACAACACGCTCAGTTGCTTTACTACACAAATGCAACACTGTATTTCAGCATTGTTTTTGTTGTCGTTGTGATTCATGCATGCAGTGTAAGGGAGAGGTGAGGCTATGACATTCATTGTTTCTCTCATTGTATTTGTGTGTTTTTGGGCACCTAAAACGCCTTATTCATGTGGACCAACCAACATAAATAAAAACTTTTGTGGATACACCTGAATTTGTCTCTGTGTGTACAGCCTCTCGGAGGAGAAATGGGGAAGAGGAGTTGACTAGCCACAGCTTGAAATTCAGTTGGCGTTGTTTCCTGTGACAGATCACTCTGTTAGCTTACTGTTATTTATCTGCCACAGCAGTCAGTAATAGATTCACCTGACTCAGTACTGAAACACCTGCATTTTGCAGGTGGCACATGCAAATTTCCAACCCTGGTCAGCAAACGGATGCTTTTTTCAGTAAAATTACAACATGATCTTCAGTGACAGTGAGTGCTGCAGTGCCTTAAGTACAAATGTGACACATCTCCAGTCAAATTAAGCTCTACTATTAGAATTCATTTTCTCAACATCAGATACACTGAAGCCATGAAGCCTTATTGAAAAAGGATTTTTTTTTTTTTTACAATATACATGATGCAAGAAATTTATTTGTCATTGTGCAACAGGTTACACAACCAAATTAAATTGTGGCTACAACACAAAACAAAAACAACACCATTTGCTGACGTGTGAAGCCACTGATGATGTGTTTTCTTCCAGGTCGATATGGTTTTCCTTGGTAGCAGCATCTCTGAACAGCTGCCAGTCTGTGGATTCATAACAGTCCTGTAGAGCTGCTGTAGCTTCATCTGTCCACACAGATTTCAGTTTTGAAGTCATTTTGAACATTTTTGACAGCACACTTGTGCTTATCATGAGGGGCAGTATTTTCTGAAAAGCAACCATAACCTGTTTGCCATATCCAACAGGTACATTGTCTGCAGACTTGCTTGATCAGTCTATGATGACATCTGTACATGTCTGTGGATGTGAATTGCATAATAAGGTTCTCTTAAGCATTACTGCCACCTGTCCTTAAACAGTGCCATCATAGATTTCAGCATTGCTGCTTTAGCTTGTTAATGTCAACAGAATAGACAGATTATAGACTGTTGGTTTCAGTAGTCTTTGTTTTGTTCAAGAACATTATTGGTCCATGAGAATATTAATGGTCTCATTGTTAATACTCTTGTTGTTATTCTCCTTCTCTAACTATAATAATCACTGTAAGACCGGCTACACACGGATGATTTTCAAATCTTATCCAATTTTATGAAGTTGGAAGACCTCAGATACAAAGGGTACTTTTAACCTTTTTTTTTTTAAATAGGACAATCCTATAAACGTACACACACCACAATTCAGTCAGTACAGGACATCTTGTGGAAATTTGTATAACCTTTTGCAACATAAAAAGAAAGTTGTCTGTCCCAACTTTTTGTGCTTCACTTGGCGAGGCACTGAAGTTGCAAATTGCAATTGTTGTCCTACAGTGTACAGTATGTGAGCTCTAGGAATAAATGTCACCAAGTTGGTCATGCTTTTTGGTCTGCTCTCTTATTGGCTGCTGCAGGTTTTGTGCTTCAGGTAATTTAAATCATAAATAATAAACGTGTTTATTCAAGCTTTTTGGGCCGAGCTCAGAATCAGGCATGAAATCAATAAAGTTTGGATGTGGCTTGGTGCTCTTTGAGTTTCTGAAATTTTTAGACTCGTGAAAGCACGAGTTTGGTTCTTTTTCTTTTATTTCTACATAAATCTTTGAGGATTAAATATCAGTGAAGATTGTGCCCTCAGAAGAAGTCTCATCTGCCTTTTAGTACCCCCTGTGTCCTTACAGGGGTGTTACAGTACAAGTCTACGCACTAATGCTTTCCGGTGAAGACAAACTTTTCAGTTATATTTGCCAAGAACTGACTCCTTGGTGAATTTAACAAATGAGTCTCCGCTGGTGAGAGTATTGTCACAACAAATCCAGATTTCGTTCTCGTGTAAATGGAAGGCGCAAACACAACGAAAAACTCTGTTTTCAATGTCGTTTAAATGACCCCTTAATCTGACAATGCCGGCTGAGTGTTTCTATGTGGACGTCAAATACAGAAAGCTTCAGAAATGATGGCGTCACAGCCCCATGTCTCGCCTCAACCGTATGCGCGAACCCTGACAACAATGGCTGAATACAGCGTTGCATTCATGCCGCAAGAGCTTCTGAATTCGTTTAGCCTCAGTCTTCACTTTCACCTTGAAGCGCTGTGCTGATCAACTGTCTCCAGTCTTTAAAGACATTTCTTACACCTCTGGAGACATATCATGTACCTGCTTGCCTCAAGGCCTCTACCATCACCCCAGCCCACAAAAAACAAGGACCACAGGACTGAATGACTGGGATGAGTCTTCCTACAGGTGGGAGGTTGACCACCTGGTGCTGTGAGAACAACTCAACTGAATGCACTTAAAACAGTGGAGATGGTTGTGGACTTAAGGAAGCACACTGCCAGCCCTGCCCTCATCTCTCTATGACTTTGTTCCCACTTTTGGAATCCGAGTCAAATTCGTTGGAGGTGTAAATGTACTTGGAAATAAATACCAATTCTGATTCTGAAGTCAGGATTTTAGTAGTGTGGAGCAGGAATGAGCCCAAAGACGCAGAAGTGAGTTAGCATTTAGCACTTCCTGGTTTCCAAGGCAGAAAGTATATGGAATTTTAGATGGTTTTCTGGATAAAAATCAAAGAAGTGGGCACCAAAACTGACAGCTCACTGCTAAGATAGCCATCATAATTTTATTCTTGAAATAGTCACAATATTTTATATTCCTAAAATGAGGATTTGGAGTGTAGAACTTTTAAGAACTGGTACAAATCAGCACAATTTAAAACAACTGAGTGCAGTCTATATCTGGAGAATTTCGGTGTCCACAAATCATTGGAAGGGTCACTTAATTTGACTTGTTTCCAGCATGAGGTCAAGAAGACATCAGGATTCATTTTAATCAGCTTTGTAACTAGATAACCCCCAGTAGCTGTAATCGACCAGAAGTTAAAGTAGAAAATCTGATCCTTAATATAGAGAGAGCAGAAGAGTGCTTGTGAAATATCTCTGTAACGGAGGTCATGGTGGGTGTTCAGCCAGGCGACAGCCCCCTCACGGGTTGAAATAGCAGCAGACTTGGCACTGTCTTGTATCTGTAACCAGGAGTTTATGTAACTTTCATTGTGTAATCATCTCCTGTTTTACTGCTGTTGATGCGAACTTTTCTCCAACATTAAGCCAGCTCACAATGACCCGCCCTCACTCTTCCGGTGTGGAGGGAAAGCAGAGTCCTTGGATTTATTGGCAGGGCTGTTGTTGACCAGGGTTAGCTGAGGCTGGTTGCAAGGTTGACGGTGGGTTGACTATATTTAGATCTGATTATCTCTGGTTCCACTGTGTATTGACATTTCTCAGATTGCTGCAGAGGCAGAAACTGCACAAAGGCAAAGTTGAAAAATGTGTCCAAGGAGCTGTATAGGATTTGTGTTTGGACGAACAGTGTGCTAACAGAACTTCTGTCATGTTTTTCATTTTCTGAGAAGCCAAGCTCTACAGTCTGTCAAGTAGGTCTCTACTATGTCTTGGTTACACAGACAAATGTTTTGGTTTGTCAAGAGAATTTGTTAATATAGAATCATGCACAATTTTAGATGTCATGATCAAGTCACAACAGCGCTGCACCCTTAGTGTTGTGAGAAGATTAGTAGGATTAAGAAAAGAGAAGTGGTGCTTTTTCACTGTGTGGCGCTAGACTGAAGTCTCTACCAGTGGTTCTTAAATGGTGTGGCAGGGCACACTGGTTTGCCTTGGAAGTTATCTCAATCATAAGCAACCAATCAACAAATGTTTAGCATAACCTTTCAGTACTTTATGTGCATTAATTTCCTTGTAAAAAAAAACAAAAAAACCTGATATACCATAAATAAAATACTGTCCACTGTTGTTGAACCCTAGTTAAGATTCACACTCTCAAGCCCTGATTTATGTTTAATTGGACTATGTCCACACATAGGTGGGTATTTTTGAAAAAGCAGCTTTTATTGTGTTTTGTCCTTCTGTCCACATGTTAAACTGCGTTTTAGTTCACTGAAAACACATATATGGAAAACTCGCACCAAGTTTTGGGTGTCTCCTTGTGGACAGAGAAAACTGCTTTGTATGCCCAGAATGTCAGACTCTGCACTAACCTCACCTTGAGGCAATGATACACAATGCAACATTATCACTGTTGTTTTCATTTCATGTTTTCATTGACATACTCACACATACTCACTGTTACTAATGAAAAACACTGCAGACGTTTTGGGCGGACCCTGTGTTATTGTTTTACAAGTGACTGGTGACCCATATCATTGGTTGCCATGGTTATGACAGATTTAAAACCAACAAAGTCCCTTTAAAACTTTTCAATAACAGGATTTGTTCAAGATTGTCAGATATGTCTTGAATTTAAATATTTACTCAATATAACTGTTAACACAACTTAACATTGCCACAAGTTAAACCGTAACACCAATCAAACTTGTGGTTGGAATAGAAATGAAAATAAAACTGCTTTTGCACAGAAATTGCAACAAAAAAACCCTGAATATCACAGACATTGTTGTAAGGTCCTAAGAATGTTTTTGTGTAACATGACCTTTTAAGTCCATGGTTGACCTATTGACCTATTGACCCACTGACCCCTGGCCCCAGAAACCTCAGCCTGTTGCAAGGGACTAGCTTGTAACTGGAACACACACTCCTATACCGCTTTCACACTAAAATCCAGTCAACGCTGGATTTTTCAACGCTGGTTAACCCGCGAGTGACTCCTTTACCACTGTCAGCAGACCCGGGTCTACTCAGCAGCAGACGAGCTGCGTGGCTGTTTTTTTTTCCTGTGGTGCATCAAGCTAATGTCATCACGTTGATGACGTCATCGGCGCGACAAAACACGACCACCTAAACAATGGAAAAGAGCATGGACTCCGTAAACATGTTTTTCTGTACTTTGTACTTTTGTCCCTCTTTAAAAATGTACAAACTCGGCGCTGATGATACAAAGGCGGATGGAATTTGTTGCTGAGATGGCAAAGAGTCACATAAGTTACAGACAGAGGGGACGGGCGTGATGTTATGCCGTGAGCACGTAACGCCGACGTCATCTGTAACTTAGCAGCTTGACCCGGGTGTGATGTTCTCACTGAAGCCGGTCGGAGACGAGCCGATAAAAACCCATGTCGCTTGCAGGGTAAGTCGACCCAGGTCGAAATGCCGATTAGACCCTTTCAAACTGCGGACAGGAGCCGATTGTTGGTGGATTTACATGGGTGTTTTGGCCAGTCTGAAAGGGGTACTATACACTGTCTAAAAAAGAGGGTAAAAAAATTGGCATTGAGTTTAAGATTTTCCCCTTCTGGCTGTGATATCAGAAAGTACAAATCTTTAGTAATTTTAACCAAGAAAAAGTGAGAAATGCTTTTGCTTGTGGTTGCACTTTCCAGTGTTGCCAACATTTTATTGCAATTTAGACAGTGTGTGATTATTTGCCCACTGTGCAACATTAAGTATTTGGTATTGAGGATTTCATTTTTGCTTGAGCAGCCTCAAACAGGTATCAGTATTACAGGATTTTTTGCTGATAATAAAATTTGTCCTTGATAAATAAAAAATATGTATATATACTTTTTCAATATATATCACATTATTACAATAACGATATTGCAATAATTGTAGAAAATTTGAAAAAATCTAATTCTAACAGCCAATGTGTTGTCTCTGCTTAGGCAAAATCTCTCAAAAGAAACTCTTAAAAGATGCACAAGGAGGTGGAGAGACTGCATGTAATCAGAACTGTTTGAAAAATGTACTAGAAAACAATGATAATTAATAAATGATAATGATAAAATGCAATCAAATTATGGTTCAAGTTCAAGTTTCTTGAAAATTAGTGGATCATTCTCTTTTTTTTTCATAGTGGCCCTAGTAAGCCAATGCATCTCTAGGATTAAATATTTCACCTTGTCTTGTGGTCTAGAAGCAGACTACTGGTTAGTGGGTCCAAATGTTTACAAGCTTTAGACACAGCATTTTTTTAAACAACACCCAGCATTGATTTTAATAATATAAACATTTTTCTTTTCTATCTCGTTTGAAAATATACTGATATGTCTTAAATCTTAATATGTGACTCAGCCTTAGTACTATGAACTGTAAGTGCGTGCGTGTGTGAGGACATAGAGATTAAATAATGATCCTATTTTTTGACAAGTGGAGGTGTTTTATTCAATCCTGTCACAGTTGTGATGAAGATTACGATGCCTGTAGGATAAATGTAAATCATCACTATTGGGGAGAAATCCTTCAGCAGTTATTTCCACAGCTTTGGGATTTTCTAATCAGACTTTACTTATGGATGTTTGTGTTTTGCAAAAAAAAAGGTATGTTTTGATCTTAGACCTTGTTTGTTTATAGACCTGCAAAGTTAGTACAAAGTGTCACTTCATACAATAACCTGCTAAGGAGGTAAGCTCTGACCATGTTCGTCTGTCTGTCTTTAAGCAAGATAACTAAAAAACCTTCTCGATGAATTTTAATGACGTTTTTTACTTTTAGAAAAGTGAAGTGATTTTAATGGTGATCTGTATCCAGATGCAGTTCCAAGAATTTCTTAAAGGATCTGTTAACATTTTGAGATCGGACAGTTTTACACATTTTGGATAGGAACTCAGCTAACAATGTCAGAAATGCCTATGCAGAGGTTTATGCTTTGGGAGAACTTCTATTTTATTTTATTCATTCAAGGACAAGCCAAAAAGTTAATCTCGTTAAAGATAGCCTGATCAATTTGGTCGTTATTTTCAACAAATATTCAATGAAAATTACATGATGCCTGATCAAAAGTAATGACTGTTGTCACTGCTTGGATGACCTTGGTCAAACTATATGCAGCACCTTGGGCTTGAAAACAACTCCTGTCACCTTGTCTGCGAGATGCACCCAAGTCAATCTGTCAAGAAAAGTTAAAAGAAAAGGAACAAGAAAGTTTTGTTAAAATTTTAATATCTTAACCGTTTAAGATTGTTTATACTGCATTAGAGCACCTCAGAGTTTCAGCTCAAGGCTGCTGTTTTCTACAAATAACTTTGTTTGCAAACAATCAGAACACCTGATTTTTTAAAAATCTGTTTAACATATTTTGACCCAGTGCAGCACTCTCCCTAAGTTTTATCAATAAAAGAATAAAATTATCCAAATAACACAATCCTACATGTGAAGATATGATGCAGAGTTTAATTGTGTTGCCTGTTTCTGGCAGGAACAGGCCTGAAGGGAAGATTTTGGAGACGGTTGGGGTGTTTGAGGCTGTGAAGCAACATGGAAAATATGAAACGGGACAGGTGAGACACATTTTTTCAACATAGAATTCAGCTTTGGTGGTATCAAAGTACAAGGATTCACTGGTCTCTGTTTAGATTTAACAAAGAGACATACAGTACTTTCCATCATATAAATATTTAAATGTTGCCAAGACATTTGTGCATTTTTATCAGTGTACAGGGGTTTCCCTTTATTGAAAAATATGGATTTCCTAATATTGGATGTTTTACAAGTAGAATAATATGATTGATTAAAATCATGAATAAGGTGTGGTCTAAACTTTTCAGGCAATATTAACGAGCCCTGGCTAAAACCAAGCAGGCTTAATTTCTGTTTTCAGTCGTTGTAAGTAAGCATGAACAGGTCTAACCTTGCACTTGTCCTGCCGTCCTCAGCTCTTTCTCCACAGTGTGTTTGGATACAGAGGCATCGTTTTGTTCCCCTGGCATGCCAGACTGTACGACAGAGACATCACCCCTCCCATGTCCGACAGGTAATCCTTGAGCTGAGGCTGCACATGAGGGCTCAAGGTGTCAACAATCTTTGCAATAGCGCAATTGCTATGTGTGCATGAGCAACTGTCACATCACAGGATGTGCAATGTCATTCACATGACACAAGGCATGTTATGCTGCCCTTTGTATGTAGTTTGATGGAAACCAAAATTTCATCTTTTCTGGTGTCCTTAACACAATAAAAGTCCAACAAAAATCATCAACAGGCATAATTTTAGAAAATGGTGCATATGTGCAAGCCTACAGATGATGCCTGTCACAGATACAGTGTTGTTACATTTCAAAGAGTGCCTGTTATTGGAAGACTTTTCAGTTCCCAAAATGGTGTCTTTATGCCCAAAGGTTTCAAATGCCTCAACACCCATAATGCACTGGACTTGTTGTCTTTGGAGGCTGTGCCCAGGCTGTCCCCTATTAGACAGGTGTGGCCAACTCTTTAGTGAGTAGTAAAATGTGAACACAAGCAGATGTCCTTTAGTTGACAAGGATGGGAACTCATTCACTTCATCCCACTCATTCCTTGATGTCTGAGATGCATCTCTATTTAAAGCCTGAAAAGTTCTCAAATGAATTACATATGATTTCCCAGGCATTTGCTTTAACCCTTATATTGACTACAGTTGAAACATAATTCTTTTAATGAGTGTGTTATCACACAGATATTGCTTCACATCTGTAGGGATAAAGCATTGATCAGAGAGTTAGGACTAAGCTACCAGAGCTGCTGTTGACAAATTATTAATGTGATGTGCAAACCTGTAAAATAGTTGGGCCTACAAGCTTTCTTATAAAATCATCCCTGCTAACAAAATAAGTGTATTGTCTCATGATAAAAAATGTCATGAGTGTGACCCTTTGAGCTGCACATGTAGAGTCATTTTGTGAAGAGTTTTGGATGAGATGGTGCTGCACACAGCTGCAGATAAGAAATAACACTGATCCTACAGATCTCAGAAATCAATATCAGAGAACCAAATAATTAATCATACTGTTTATTAATTTCTGTTAATTGCAGTCAAACTTACACTGTATAACGTCCACACATTGGCTTTTCACAGTGTACAGACCCTGCAGTGGGACCTCCAGCTGTACAGCTGTTCTGCATGCTCCTCTGCTGCATTCACACTGAATGCGACCTGGTGACCGAGATTGCGTCGCCTACCCAAGTTGCGTCGCCTGTCCATAAATAGCTAATTTTGTCACCGTCGCGTCGCTCAGTGACGTCATGCCTGCACTAGTTTCACCGCAATCATATCATACATATCATATATTTGTATGTATTAGCTAACATTATTCCAACTGTATCCTTTCCAGTCCTCTACCAACCATAAACACTGCAGCTGATGCAGATGAGGAATGGCAGGACCGCAGAAAACCGCCACTTCTGTTGTATAAGGCGGAACTATTGTACTCACTAACTAATGTTCCCACATGGACAGGGATTGTCACTCTAATGTGAGCTGGAATAAAAGCCAGTTGTTCTTTTCACATACCTACACAACGCTTATAGGCTGTCGCGGCACAGCCACACGTGAAGTCGCCTGAAAAGTTCAAATTTTTTGCAACTTTTGCGCACAAGCGACGCGACCTGGTCACGCATCCAAAGTGACTTGGTAGCACGACCAAATACTCAGATTGTGTCCGTCGCTTGCGGGTGGACTGGTCCCGCCCCATCGCAGCTGCACATTGACTTTACATGGAGAGTGGTCGCCTTGGTTGCCAAAATCGCATTCGGTGTGAACGCAACTTAAGTCTACATGCATTTTTTCTTGATCACCATCTGATTTCAGAGCAGATGTTTTGATTGCAGCACTGCCCATCTCCAAACTGGACTGTCCATGGGTTTTAATGGGGGCCTTACCAAGGGCAGGGACAGAGAAAGTGCGGAAGTGCTAATTGTAGTTTGTATTTATATGAAGAGTGATAACTCTTTAAAGAACACAGTCAGTGCAGAAAGACACTCTTCATATACATGCACTATAAAACTCCTAATTACACAGAGATCTGATGATCTTTCTTTGTTTCTTCTGCTTTCAGCAAACCAGAGCCCCCTGGAGCACATGGCTCCAAAGAAGTGAAGGGGAAGACCCACACCTACTACCAAGTCCTGATTGACACCCGAGACTGCCCCCACATAGTAAGGATATATTTTGCTGCATCAAAATATGTGTGTCTTCAATATGTCATCACCAGGACGTGATCATGTCCTGAGGAGTTAAAACAAGGTAAAACATTTTGACATATCCTTGCTAAATCTTTTTTTTAACTACATCAGTGTGCCTCGAAATTTCAGTGAAAACCACCTTTTTAATTCTAAGAACTTTGTTTGCAAATAACCTGGGCAATCCTTTATTTGTTTGTAATTTGACCTTTGTCCCTTATCCTTGAAGATCACCAGATATTTCACATCAGCTTTACATGTTTTGACCCAGTACAGATTTAGTTTCAGAAAACATTGGTATGTTGTGAAGCTACCGTAAAATACCAAATAAACGCCAAATTCCAATTAATCGCTGAGTCCCAAATAAACACAGGGTGTAGCAGCACATTTTGACAAATAAACGCCTGTTCCAAATAAACGCCGAGTCCAATTTATTAGGCACAGCCTACGAGCTACGGTCAAAGTTTCAGTAGGCTACACACCTGCAAACGCTGAGCTACCTACTGACAGCTGACGCTTGAAAAGTGATTTATTCAAATAGAAACATGATCAGACTGTACCTTATCAGTCTGCATGGTTTATTTGTCTCTCGGGACGTCCTGTCGGCCCGCTTCGCCTCCCTCCGTATGTCAACAAATGCAAGTTGGTGTGAGGCGCTCTATTTTACAACAGTGCAGTTACACTCAACGACCGCTACGTCTAGGGCACTAGAGAGCAGAAAGCCGGAATCTTACATAATAGGGCTTTTAAACTACAAAGAAGAAGACGTTGAATTAAATGCCTCTTCCAAATAGATGCCTGGTCCCAAATAAACGCCTGGTCTGCTCAGTGATTGAAACAAATAAATGCCCCGGCTATTATTTGGTATTTTGCGGGAAAACGTGTAGAGCTGATTTTCTTGAAAGACTCCTCAGTGGAATATAAAGCAACCATTAGAGCACGACCCTCAGGCTGTGGTTCTTCCCTTTACAGCAGTACCTGCCCACTGACTTAAGGCTGATGCATACTGATGCATCACGGCTTCACTGCAGCTTTTGCTTTACTATGTTATTCGACCTGTCTTTGCCGTGGTTTCTATTTCAGAGACAAGCAGAGAATATGTCAGGACTGGAAGACGAGTCATACAGCCAACCAGTGTTTGGCAGGTTATTGCAGAGCGATATGGGCACACAGACACACAAACACACATGTGTAAAGGCTCAAGAAGACAAAAGGCACCATGGCAGAGGTACAACCTGGAAGTATATATCGGGCTTTAGAGCACAGAAAGAAGAGGGACAGTGTGTCATAGAAACTACACACTGTGGACTTCAATGAACACAATTTAAATCATCACACAAAAGGACCGTTAAAACCTTTTTCTCTCAGAGAGACTGCAATAAAATTTATTGCTGCTTTCAAACCAACAAAACCTGTACTGTTGTTTTTACAGCTTCTTTGTGTTCATGTTTTCTGGGATAAACCTCTGCTGTGGTAAATGAAGCTATTTTGGTTAATAACTGTTGTTTTTGTTTGACAGTCTCAGAGGTCCCAGACAGAAGCAGTCACGTTTTTGGCCAACCATGATGACAGCAGAGCTCTGTATGCCATCCCAGGTATTCATCCACACATCCACACATGGGTTTATGCATCACTGAGTTGTATGTTGGCACTTTTTAAATCTCATCTGTATTTATCAGTTCATTTTTTGTAATTGACAATGCAGATCAGTACTTGAGGATTTGGAGTTATTTAAGATGGAGAAGTGTTCTGGTATGTGTTTGTATTCAGTGCAGTTTTAACTACCCACATATCAGCAAGGTTTTAGGCATGAAGAAAAAGGCGAGAAGGACAACAACAGCTTTCTCATGATTAGATTTTCTTCATGCAAGTGCTGTTAAGGATTACATCTGGGTGATTTGACCTCAAATTTAAAGAGAGAAAACATGCAGTTGTATTTCGAGTAGCTACGAACCCCCTTCTTTCTAAATCAATCCTGTGATGTGATTCACAGCTCATATGTGTGCATAAAGCATGCAGGGATAGGACTCAGTCAGAGCTTTGTGTGTGCCAAATTACTCTGTTACCCTGTTTCAGTTTTATTCCTGCCATGGCTGTTTGGTTGAGCTGTAAGTGGCATCTGTTTAGCTGTGCTTGTGGTGCATTAGAGGCATCTCTGATTTAATTTGGAGAGCTGATTGACTGTCAGTCACTTTACAAGCTCAGTCCATTTACCATTTACCACTGCAACCGCACTTGTTTAACCTAGTGATGGTGTTGTTGTAAAATTCCTTTTTATAGCAGAGAAAGAACAGTTGAAAATATTGATACCAGTTTATTGCCCTTCCGTAACATACATCTGTCATTTAAGTGATAGTTTAAAGAGACCTGTGTACTGGGAGAAGAGCAGTAGCTCTGAAATGGCCTGAATGACATAACTGTAGCTTGAAAGAACTGCATCCAACTGCATCCAAATATACTAACATTACATCTGAGGTAATTTGTACTTGTTTAGTCTTAACCTCTTTGTGACACTGTCTGTGTTTTTCAGGTCTGGACTACGTGAGCCATGAAGACATCTTGCCCTATAACTCAACAGAGCAGGCCCCCATCCAGCACGAGCTGTTTGAGCGCTTCCTCATGTACAACCCTGCCAAATGTAATCACTCCTCCACAACTAAGTTTAAACTAGTGGTCCTCAACCTCTTTTGTACTACAACCCAGTTTTATGTACAACAACAAGAGGGCCGCATGAGAACACCCATCCACACATGGGTGCTTTTGAAAACATCTTGGTCCACACAAAAACTCATTAATGCACTGTTAACTCTATCAGCATGTTACAATGTTTGTGAAATGCTCTTTTTTGGCAATTTCTATGCAAAAGTTATTTAATTTTAACTGGTGTTCAGACATTTTGAGTCTTTGTTCATATTTCAATTCACGACATTTCTGATACTCTTGGTCAAATTTTGTTATTTAAATCATTCATAAGTACTTAAGTCGGCTTCAGTGTCTATCAAATCCTTCATAACAGTCACCTGTGAAATAAGAATATTTGGTCTTGTCATCATTTTTAAAGCAGTATCATAGTGAAGGAGCAGCTGTAAGTGTTGTGCATGTAAATTGTCCAGCCAGCAACATTGAATATAGCACAGTTAAGCAACATCTACTGCAACAGACATAAACAAAAGTGATAATGATGCAGAGTGTGACATCACCCTGAGGAGAGGAAGACTCAGTGTGAACCGTCTTCAGCCAAAAACGGAGACACCCCTGAGTTTTTAAAGATCTTGACCTTGGCAGGAGTTTCCTGTAATGTGTGTTTTAGTGACATAAAATGCTGTTTATGTGTGGACGGATGGACAAACGCACAGAAAAAAAATAATAACTACCTTAGTGCGAATAAAGTGTAAACCCTTTGCAGTCAAGCTGAACTTAAAAAAGAGAGGATCTCAGTTGTTCAAATAGGGTAATGGAACAAATTATTTTTGTTTCTATATGTCCAGATTGTTCTATGGCCCTGTACCAGTCTGTGGCCTGAAGGTTGAGGACCTCTAGTTTTAACAACAATCCAAAGTGTTGTTAGTTTATTTATTATCACTATCAAATCAAATTTCTCTTCAATTTTCAAAGATACTTGCTTTGCAGTACGACCCTCTGGAGAAACATTATGGTCTCTGTAAATTGTTTGAATTGTCCTCCTCTGTAGCTCCTCCATTCACAGCCAGAGACACACTGAAGGCGTGGCAGGAGAAGAATCACCCCTGGTTGGAGCTTTCTGATGTCCACAGGGAGACCACAGAGAACATCCGCGTCACCGTCATCCCGTTCTACATGGGCATGAGGGTAAATGGGCTGCCCTCCTTAAATATTTCTGCCAGCTGAGAATTTAAGAAAGGGAAACTGCTGCTTTGAATTTTTCCATATTGCATTGATAAAATTGAATTAAACAATTAAAACTCATAGCGTAAGCTCCATTTTGCTATTTCTGGCTGCCGTTGTGATTTATTTAAATACTGATGAAGGTTTTTTTCTTCTTCACAGGAGGCTCAGAATTCCCATGTTTACTGGGTAAGTTGCCCCAAGATCCTTAAAGACAGAGGAAGGTTTTAGGAGAAATTTGTGCATTGTCTTCTAACCCTGTTTTTGCTTGTGGACTTGCTCTGTCATCATAAGTGCTTTTGTTCTTTTCTCCTGCAGTGGCGGTACTGCATCCGTCTTGAGAACATGGGCAATGAGGTGGTGCAGCTCAGAGAGAGGCACTGGAGGATCTTCAGCCTGTCAGGAACTCTGGAGACAGTCAGAGGTCGTGGAGTTGTTGGAAGGGTGAGTACAAAAACACTCTGGGTGTTGATTGCAGGAACCAGGGTATACATTTAGTTTTGGGGGTCACTGGTCTACTCCTTGAAAGTCCATACTTGGAGTACTTTCCAAAAGGTCCTGGAACTTAAAGGGCAGGTCCTGCTTTGCTTGACATTTCGGATTGGTCCAGCACCTGCAGTGTCCTATCTACATTTTCCTAATACCCCTCCAGATAAGTCCTGTGATGGGAATTCACTTTCAACTAACAAGCACCCCACAAGGTTTATTTACTTTGTAGTATTTTACCGTTTATATGTAAGATGCATATTAAACATAATTAGGAATAAAAAAATGTAAAAGTCACCATTAACCTCTAAACTCATGGTTTGTTCAATCAGAATGCTGTGTTCAATGAAGCCTCTTAAAATACAAATACATGAGAATGATTTAGCTATGGGCTAAGAGGCGAACAGGGCCTCTAAAACAGCTTTATTCCTTATTTTCTTAAAAAAAAACATGTTTTTAATTAATCAATATAACTTGAGTGTAACATGAGCATAGAATATAGTGACCAAGCTGGGCGCTACTAGCATCTTTAGCATTTGGTTAATTTGGCCCCATTCTTTAGCATCGCTAGCTGCTGCTTCAACTTCACACCTATCATCAAGGATGATTACCTGGTATCTGATCACTAAACATGGATGTTAAGTGTAACCGGTTGATGGTGCACAATCTGTCAGCCTCAAAAATAGCCTCAGCTATATCTTATCCTGCTAACAGGCTAACAATTACAAGGCATGAATGATGCCAGCCGGTCTGCTGCATTTAATGAGGCTGCCTTTGTTGTGCTTTCCCCTTTTTACTGCCACCTACTGGACTTGCGGTGTACTGCAGTAACTTTAATTGCTTTTTCTTGACATCATTGGCCTGGTCCATTAAGGCACCATCCCCAGCAGTTAGAGTCATTTAAAACAGTTTTACAGTGGTCAAATGTTGATGTTAAATTAGTCATAGACTGTCCAGTTTAAGGTTGTATATGCTTATTCTTTACTTGATTTTTTAAAAATTTGTTTATTTCCTCTGAACTTACATTTCAACTTCTTATGTGTCTCAATGACTTAATTTTTCATTGCCTTGCCATAGAAATTGATCTCTGCCTATTATTAATGACAAAGTGTGCTAACCATCTAAAGTTGTGAGAAATACTGTCTGTTTTGTGTCGCAGGAGCCTGTGTTGTCGAAAGAACAGCCAGCCTTTCAGTACAGCAGCCACGTGTCTCTACAAGCCCCCAGTGGTCACATGTGGTGGGTCCATGCTACATTTTCACTCATTGGTCCATGTTATTTATACTTCATGACTTGATGAAATTACTGGTTGCACACAGGCCCGTAATAGACTGGTCTTTTTAGCTGTGCTCCCTCAGGTATATATTACACTGTTAGTATCTCTTAAGGGATACACGTGCAATGATTTGCCGTTTTCAGCCATTTTAAAAATCTCCCGGGTGCTGTTAAAGGATTTAAAGTAGGGTTGCTACTAATGATTGTGTCATTTATTGATTAATAAGTAGATTTGTTTTTTCGGTTCATCAATAAATTGGATATTTAAAGAAATGTACACAACTTTTTTGTTAAAAAACGGAAAGCAGATGTTCTTCACCCTCACTGAACTGTTCAAATGATATATGATCTTTTAAAAAAAATCTGTCTGCAAGCATTGTTAAAATAAATAGCTTTAAAAGCAGGCCATGGACAAACACACCCAAAACTTTAGCCTTTGCAATGTATCAAACAATTTTTTTCCTTTAGCCTGCCCTACTCACATCACATTTACTCTCAAGTATAGAACCAATGAAATTGTTGATTGTAGATGAAGGCTTAATTGTAGTGGGAACTTCAGTCACTAACCCTTCATACACTTTATCAATACCATTTTCTAAAATCTTTATATCAGGTGAAGCCCTGACCCTCAAAGGTTAATGATATGACAACATAAAAATGTATCAGTTATGCACAATGTTATCACAGCAACTGCATCATTGGCAGATAATTGCCCAAGAAGTTGATAATCAGTATAAATACAGAAAAAATATTGAGTTTAAAAGTGTCTGCTTACATTATTATCTCATCGCATCACATACAAGAAAACAGAACTTCAGGTTCCAAGAAGTTGATGCCAAGAAAAGCGACAGTTCTGACAGATTAAATGGATGTTACATCTTTTTTTTAGGGAAGCTGTGACCTTCAGATGCTGTTGATCTACTGATGAGCACATTTTAGTCACCCAGCAGATTATTGTTTGTTAAAGTTTGTCATGTTGGCTTTCCCTCTGTGGTTCTATTTACTAACGGCGATGCACACACCAACACACATTTACTGGTCCAAAGCCTGCGGCTCAGACTCAGACATTCAAGACACAAGGTGGAGGAAACTGAGGTAATGAACGTCTGCAAGCGCACCGGTTATGTTTCTATCCTGCTGGACTTTTTTCATGTAAATCAAACCAATGTTACGTTCAAGTTTTCATTTTCAAAGATTTATTTATAGCTTGCTGAAATCTTGTGTCCGACATGGAAAAACCACGGGTGACCATAAATATAAAACGATCTACAGTGTCCAAAGAAACAGCTCGAGCAGGCCATGAGCTGGGCCACACTCTGCTCAGTGATCTGTTTGTGATGTTTAAGACTCCCTGCTACAACAAATACTATAAAAATCGTGCAACACAACAAACGGATAACCATATTAGTTGATAATTTTTTAAGTAATCGATAATAATCAATTTTCTTAATAGTACTCAAACAGAGGTCTTAAAAAATCTGAGATTTAGAGACAAATAATGTAATGTTGCGTCACTGTGAAAGGAGTCTGTTTGTGAAACAATCTTGACGGAGAAACCAACAGATCTAAATCGAGCTTTATATTTAAATTAAAGTAAAGACCATGTTGAGAAGATATGAGATACTAAAGCAATGTTTTTTCTGTCTGTTTTATTTTCAGGTTCATTATTTCTTTATCTTCTTTGTCTGATAAAATGTCAGTTGAATATGTGTGTCTTCAAAAGGTAGTGAGGGCTTCTATTGACCTGAAGCTATTTGATCAAAATCCATGTCTTTTATTATGTACATTGTTAATTAGTGTCCTCTAAAAAGAAAAAAAAGGGGGCAGATCATAAAAGATTATTCTTCTCTTTTTTCCTTTTATTTATGATTTGGCTTTTTGATGTTTTTTTATATTTAAGTACTTTCTTTTACTAATAAATTAAATAAACTTTGAAAGTGAAAGAAAAAAAATTCAATTTGTTGTCACTGCCCTACGCCATAGTGCCTAAAACACAGTCTTCATCAATATCGTCCTTTTCTTACACTTTAAAAAGCCTGTGCTGGAGCTCCACACAGTGGTCAATGCTAACTGAAGATCTTTGTGCTCTCCAGTCCTTTGAACTCGTCACATTCCTGAAAGCTATCAGTTTTTTTTCTAGGACTTATCTTGTATCAGTATTGTTTGATTTTCACTAGAATCATATCAGAGTTTATAATCCTGGTGGTGTGATAGCCATTTGTCTTTTCATGACTGTAAAAAAAAATTGATAGAAACCGCATCTGACTTTTCATGGCTAAGCAGCACATAAACAAACACAATACACAGCCATGCAGCTTATCTTTTTGTATTCTGTTTTTTTCAGGGGGACATTTCGCATCGAGAGGACCGACGGTTCACACTTTGATGTTCGCATTCCCCCTTTCTCTCTTGAGAGCAACAAAGATGACAAAGCGCCCCCTGCTGGCTACACGTTCTAACCACAAGTAGCCTCCTGCAATCATGGGTCTCCTACAATTATCCCTAATGCCTCAGCCTTCAGCATAAGAAGAGTGTCAGTCAAGTTATGCAAGGGAAATAGTTCACTTTCCAGATTGTCTTCAGTCAGGTCCATCTGTCCTTTTCCTGAGTCCACACAACAGCAGTATGTCATCGATTAAATCATTTAGGGTAGAAAATGGTCAGCAGTTTGTGTGTCTTCACTTCATTTGAGTTTGAAGAGACATGCACAATCAAGTAAGGAACATGAGAGGCAGGGGGGATAATGTTTCCATGCTGAGCTGCATGTTATGCATCCGTTAGCTGGAATATTGAGCAGTCGAGGGGTTTTTCCTGCTGAGCTCTGAGTTCATGAAAAGAGCATCAACAAACCAGCTGAGCCTCACACAGGCGTCAGCTGGAAACACAAAGCCATTACTTTGACTTAATGTTACGCCTCCTTCCGCAGTGATGTTTTCCTTTGAATTACTGAAAATGTGACTTTCATCCCAGGCATCTTTAGATGTTAAGTTGCTTTTTAGATTCAAATATTTCTCTTTGACAGTTAAGTAAACAGTCAGCTATCTGTGGGGCTGCTTATAAGAGGAAAACAAAGACAACTTGCGGACCTGTCTCACTGCAGAAGGAGTTACTTTACTCCTGTTTTACAACATTGAAGCTCAGTGAAAAGCAAGCCAAACTGTTTCACACTGTTTTGTCTCAGTTTGTGGGTTTTTGTCACAGTTAAGACATGGTGTTTCAGGGTAATTAGCCTTGATTTTATGTAGAAAAACTTCAGGCCTACATGTGTTAAAGGGGCTTCTGTCTGTGGGGAATTGGGTGAAGAGAATGAATACAGGCTTCCAGCTGGGAAACTACAGGGAACAGCCTTGGTGGAAAAAAGCCTGCTGTTTGGGTTCACACATGTCACTCGTCCAGATAAATGTATGAACTTTCCTGGGTTTTTGCGCTTTTTCCAAGACCTTCTCACACATGCTACCCTTGCTAATCTTGGTAATTTTCCTACAGGTTCATTATAAACTTGGTTGCACTGTTTTTGTGTTGCCTACACATACAACACTCAAAATTGATATGGTGACATGCTCCTTGTTGATATGTGTCTTGATATGGATGTTACAGGATAGATACAACCCTAAATGCAGTTACAGCAGTTTATACACCTTTGGTAATAGCATCCATAGTGAGGGTTGACAAAAAATTTAAAAGGTGAATCCAACAGAATCCAAACTTCAAGATAGAGTGCAAGTTCCAACTTATTCTATGATCTCTTAAGAAATAAAATTTAAGTTCAGAGGTCCTTGCTGCCTTAGTGTCCACAATTTTACCTGTATCATGATATGATCTGTGTTCAGACTTCCATATCAGTTTCCTTTCATGAGGCTGCTATAAATACCTAGCCCCACCACTAGTCTTGTGATTGGCCTGTAGGTACCTCTCAGGCACATATTTAATTACTATAATGTGACAGAACAGCAGCAGAAGAGGAACCAGCATATTTGATGTACTTTCCAATTTATTGGAAGTGCACTCTACCATTACATGCTTCATTTCTGTCACCATGTTTTCTTGAGCACAAACAAGTTATGAATGTGCCAGGACCACAACTCAAATTGCACTGCTGTCTAGGGATTTGGTTAAGTATTGCAGAGGGACATAAACAAATCACAAGTGTAAATGCTTACAATGGCAAAGGGCACTATTGCATAGGTATGGCAAAGATCTGAAGTATAAACCAGGCTTTATCACTCATAGAGGGATGTTTTCTGGCAGTTGTCTGGCAGTCAATGGAGTGCACTCCCCCAAGGGAGATGTATTTTGGGGCCAGCAGGGAAATTAAAGGCTGCTGTGTGTTAACACCCTGCTAAATCCAAGACATTTTCTGGGTTATTCTGCATTTTGGAATAGTGTGTAGTCGACTGCAGGTCGTCTAGCCTTGTTTTTCAGTTTTGGAGAGGCATGACAGTCCTCACTCAAAGGGATTAAAAAATGTTTGATAGTCATTCTGGTAACATTTTTCATTGAAAACACAGTTAAAGGCCTTCAGCAGTCTACCTAAATTGAGGACACCTCGACTTAACTGCTTACTTTCTCGACCAGTTTCAAAACTCTTGAAATCAACCCACTCTGCTTCAGTGTTGTAAAAGACCAAACAAAAGTAGAATGTTTGAGGATAAGTGATTTTTTATTCGTTAACTTCAAGCAAAAAATGCCTCTTACCCAAGTAAATTTGGGACACTGTAAAAGAGGCAGGGAGATGATCATCTGTCTTCAGACAACAAATGCAGCACATCATTCAGTAATTTAAAGAAGCAGTTAGCAGCCAGTGTTATGGCTCATTGAAGAGGAGTGTGTGTGTGTGTGTGAGAACTGTCTGCTTTGTTTTCTGCAGTCTGCTCCCTGTTTTCAAACCCAGAATGAAGTCTTCATCCCACGCACAAAAAAACATGCCAGGCGTCTCTCTGTGAAGGCTGACGGTTGGATTTTTTTAATCTCCTGCGATGAGAAACACAAGCTTAAAATTTCTCTGAATATGTGAGAAAGAGAAACTAACATCTGTGTGTCGATAAGTGATTTGAAGAACGATGATGGTTGAAAGATTACTGTAAATAGAGATGTAATTAAAGGCAAAACTAATAAATATACCTTTTGAAAAATATACCTCAATGTATCTTGTGTATGTTTGTGTAACATTAAATGCGTAGCTGCTCAGAATGGAGTGGGGATATTAACAGTTTTAAATTTGAACCTGGTTTTGGCAGGTGTACGGCTGTAATAACAGGCCACAGTGCAGCTGTAATAAACGGTGCTTTTACTTCTTGGATGTGAATGTTTTGATGTGAACGTGCACACAGGGAAACAGCCACAGGTTTTTCTAACGTGTCAAAACGCAATTCTCACACCAGATTTAAGTAATGTTATACAACTTTTTTAATATTATGCCGTTTTAAAAATAGCTTTTTTACCATTTAGTATGTACTACATGTGTACTCCATGTGATAGAGCACTTCTGTGCACATGACAAAGTTTATGGCATTTGAACTTCCCCCTCTCCTGTTAATGGCACTAGCAGTCGTCTGAAATGGCTGAATTACTGGTGAATGCAAGGTATGGGAAAAAAAAGTTTAAAATCTGTACCTTTTAAATTTTTAAACTTGGCAGTTTGAAAGAGTAGGTATTAAGTAACAAGTTTAAATAAGTTGAATTTGGGGAAATTTTTAAAGAGTTACATGTGCTTAGTTACATGAGGTCAAACCAGAGAGGAGCCGTTTTTATTGTTAAATTAATAAAAAAAGCATCACCAGAGGGCAGCAAAGCCTTCCTATTCCCTCCCTCTGGCTACAAGTAAACAGAGGATTGTTTTTTGTTTTTTACAAGTCCATTTCAGGACCCACCGGTTACTTTATCGAAAAAAAAAAAAAAAAAAAGATCAAAGAGATAAACATAATTATAAAGCACATCACTACAGAAAAACTGGACATACTTATGTTCTCTTAGTCTGCTTCTTGTGGTGATGTAACATTCTGGATATTTTGAAGATAAAGATCTAGACTTCTTTCTCTCTCTAATTTCACTTCTCAAATTCATATAAAATGAACAATGTCACATCATTGTGTCATACTTGTATTTTTCTACATACATTTTAATGTAATTTCATAATTTATTATTGTAGTATAACATCTAAATATGATAACATTTCTTTTATATCTTAATTTAGCATACATTTTATTGTAATGGTTGTATACAATGTGTCAAATTATTCCAAAGTCATTTATAATGGTTTTAGACCAACAAAAAAAGACTGGCTGTGTCTGGCTAAGAAAAATGCTAAGTCTTTTTGATTGCTCCTCTTTCATGAATGTGCATTTATATGTCATTAGGTAATAGAGTTACGAAGCAATCAATACAAAAACAAGGAGGTGAGTTAGCAGTTAGCACTTCCTGTTTTCCAAGACCAAAAACTGTAGGATGGAGGTCAAGCTGCAGGTCTGGAAGCATCTTACTAGAGACAAGCATGGAGGTCAGTTGGCAGGGGCCCCCCAATAATGGCTACAGTTGGCAAATTAGAATCCTCTGGTCTGCATTTCTCACTGCATTCACCGTTTTACCTTTTTTTCTGAACATTCTTGTCCATTTTCAATGTGGAAAATACCATTTGAATGTAATAAAACGCATAGGAACAGAAATTGTCTTGAAATAAACGCACAGCACAAACAATCCTATTGTTAATTTTTGTATCATTTCACTCAGCATTTACAAAACAGTTTTTTAATATTGTCATGAGGCATTCACAAATATTGTTAAGGCTAAAGGAAGGTGCACATTCCTCTAGCACCTGAATCAGTATTTGTGTGAAGAATTTGGTAAATGACTGTTTACATTTTTCTTTAAAAGTATATTTGTGGTCTGAGTGCTGCACAGGGTGTGTGTGGACTTTTCCTTTTAGTGTATTCTGTTTTCAGATCTGTTTGGTGGTTTCCCTTTTTGTGATCACTGCATTTCTTTCACCTGCATTGTCTGCAGGTGAGAGAGTAGTCACACCTGTTTTCAGTGAGGCTGTGATTAGAGCTGCAGGTGGCAGAGTATATAAGGTGTGTGAAATCAGCAGTCTGGTTGGTGTGTGGCACATTGGAGGTGAGGCTATGAGGAGAGCCATTTTGTTGGACTAATGTTGGACTAATTTATCATTTTTTCCCTCTGCAGGGGACATTTTTGGAAAGAGTTTGATTGATTTGCCATTTTTTTTGTCTTATTTTTGATGTGGCCTATTAAATGTTCTCCTCATTTTGAGAATTTACGTGTTTGAGATTTTTCCTTCCACTCACACTGCCTGCCATCCAAGAGTGTAACAAATATTGTTGCAAAAACCCATTTAAACTTCCTTTGAAAACTTTAACCTTGTTGCCATTGGTCTCCATGTGGTGTGAAGTTGAAATCAATTTCTTTTAATTTTGGTTTTGGTTGTTACTGATGTGATTACCTGTAAAAAGTTGGCGTAGAATGATTTTGTTTACTGAATCTATAGTTTTGTGTTTTTGTGTCTTTATTGCTGTTGTGCCTCATTATTTGCAAAAAACCTTCACACTTCTGCTGCTTCTTATAGATATTTTATTTTACCGTGGATTTTACTGTATAGAATTGCGTTAGACATCCACGTTGTTCGCTCCTGTGATAATTGCCCACTATTGAACTCTGTACCTTGTTGCTGACAGTTGTTCAAAGACAGTCGAACTCGAAAGAAACCACCTACCTGTATGTGGCACAAATGCTGTCGGATTGACCTTTAATTAAGTGGTCAGTGGACGACTGAAGAGCGGAGGTCAAGCTGCAGGCAGGAGGAGCCATCCGCCTGAACACAAGCCAAGACCCATCAACAGGGGTCTCCCGATTATGAATCAGAATCATCTCGTCTGCATTTGTTACTGTATTTAAACTGTGTTATTGTAACCCTTTTCTGAACATTGTTGAAAACACAATTTGAACTTAACCACAAGAACTGGTTGTCTTAAAACAAATGAACTACAACACTTTTAGACTCATTTCACTCAATGCATTTTTCAAAACTTTGGTCTTTCACAATTCCATTACTCATTTAAAATCTATTTGTTAAAAAAAAGGTTTGAAATGATGGTTTTTAGTTTTCAGTGTTGTACATACTGATTGATTTTTTTTTAAAACACTATCACAAAGCCTTATTTTCTGACAACTGAAAGCTTAAGCTTTTCTGTTCAAAATACTCAGAATTTTGTTATTGTTTCATTATGACTATTATGTTCAACTAATTTTTTTTATTTTTTATTTTTTTAAATGGTAGGTGTAAGATTTTAATTTTTGTTATTTTCCCACTTTAAGAACTGTTGTTGACATGGTTAATCAAAAATGCTTCATTAAGATGATAAAACTTAAGGGATACATCCAACTTTTGTCTATTCATGTCTTGCCTCACTCCTGAGTCCATGACAAACAGACGCCATTCTTTCAAATCTGCGTGCATAAGAGATGGGCAAAGCTCGCCACCCGCTAGTTAGCTTAGCTCAAACACTGGGAGTCAACTAATCGCGCTAGCCTGCCTCTGCGACAGTCAACTAAACTCTTCAGCAATGGTCCTGTGTGCTTGCTGTGACTCATTTTTTAATCGCATTATGTTACATTATCTTCTATCATTGTACTGTCTTCTACTCCTGAACAGAGGCTTTGTTTTTTTTTTTTGACCTACTTCCGCTGTGGTTTGCTAGAGATGTGACGTTTGAGAACGAGTCAAGTCTTTTGAACAGCTTAAGTAAACGATGCGAACCGAGTCGTAGTTGTGAGTGAACCATTCCTTTGCGAGTCCTTCAATGCAAATTACCTGCAAATTTAAGAATGGGTCGCAAAAGAACAGCTCACCCACAACTGCAAATCGGTTCTCATCGTTCACTTAAAAGAGCTGTTCAAAAGACTTGACCAATTCTTTAACCCCATATCTCCAGCACCACAGCGGAAGTATGTCAACAAAATAAAGCCTCTGTTTAGGAGTAGAGGAAGATAATAGGATGATGGAAGATAATTTAACACAACGCAGCTTAAAACGAGTCACAACAAGCACAAAGGACTGCTTAGAGTTGGAGAGTTTCTGATGACTGTAGGCAGAGGCCGGCTAGCTATACCAGTTTACTCACTGTTTGAGCTAAGCTAACTAGCGTTGGGCGAGCTTTGGCCGTCTCGTTACTGGACGCAAAGACAAAAGAATTGTGCCTGCTTTTAATGGACTCAGGAGTGGGAAAAGACAAAAAGAAAAAAAGTTGGCATACTGCTTTAAGGAAACCACCTTCCTGTGACCACCCACCTGTATCCAACTTGGCTGCTGTTTGATGGAGCCGGAGCCCTCCAATGGTGGGCAACATTTGTCAGTCAAAAGGGGATTTGCTGTAGTTGGATGTGTTATAGGCAATAGCATTTTCTGAATTTTAAGGTTAGTCGTTTCAGAGAAGCATTTAAAAAAAATAGCTTGATATTTGCTGTTTTGATGAAGTTGGCTATTGAATTTAATAAAGAAAAATTAAATTAGTTTGTCTTCGGCCTGCTCTATTGTAAAGTGTCGAGATAAAACCTGTTGTGAATTGGTGCTATAGCTACAAATAAAGATTGATTAACTTTGGTTTTTGGTTTGTTTTATTGGCTAAACAATGAAAAATACAAACTTATCAAAAAAAGAAACCAATGCTCTCGTCTTTATCAAAACAATTAAGTTCATTTATTATATTAGCATGGTCTTCAAATAGAGCATGATTAAAAAACACTTCAACAGGTTACAATGCTGACAGGAAGTTAGGAGGTACCGTATGAAGTGAAGTTGCTTATACACAGGGTTGGGGCATTAATGCTCTCTACCAAACAGCACTGTCTTTTTACCAATGCTACCAGCTTCAAGAAGCTCTATAGTTTGCAGTTTTGAAAATAATTCTTATTGGTTATTGGTTTATTATTGGCACCTATCAATACTTTGTTGATTCTGTTTTTGTTTAAATATATTTTGTTTTTCAAATCAGCTGTTGAAAACTGCTTCTTACTTTGTTTCTGGTCGTTTTTGTGTGATGCTTGGCTGAAATAATTTTGTTCTTTTTTGGCACATTGTTATATTTCTTTAACTAAAGATGAAGTCGTTAGAAAATTCTAAGAAAAAAAAGACTCCAAGGCATTCTCTACATACCTTTATTTTTATGGCATGGTCATATAAAGATCAGTTTGTTTGTGTCTGAGCTACTGAATAACTGGGCCACAACAGACTCCAGCTGATCAGGCAGCAAAGACACCTTACTGTGTGAGAACTTGAGCACACACCAGGACAACAGGTCAGTGTCCAGGCCCTGACTCTAGACTCACTTGTCATGCTTACATTTATAAGCATGACAAGTTTAGTGTCCGAGACATGTGTTTGTGAGGTGGACCTGCTGGCCACAGGAACCATCCAGCTGAACATCCAACCCCTTCAGAAGGAAAAGAGAATGATGAAAGAACTCACGCTTTTGACATAGTAAACATAATGCAGACAAAATTTAAAAAATAACTTACCTGATCTGACTCACCTGTATTTGACTCACCTGCTGTTGGCTTTAGGTGGGCTCTAAGACCAGAGTAACCATGAACCTTGCCAGCATCATTTAAGCAAGATGGTGAAGGCTTTCCAGCAGCAAAAAAAAAAAAGGACAGAAAACAGTTGCTCTCCATTATAATTTAGTTTAGTATTTACTGCGGACTTAAAGACTGGATTAATGACCGACTTAGTTAAGACATCAAAACTATAGTGTTGAAGCTTGGATTTTTTTGCGGGTGATAGACATTAGTTTATTGCTAAAATTGTCAAAAAAATAACAAAATTTATCACCAATATATATGATCATTGATCTATGTTTACATAGCCTGAGAGATGTTTATTAGTGGTTTCAGTTTTACTTTTTAATGGCGATAGTAATAAGAATTTGAAAACATCTTTATCAAGTCTTATCAATTATTGAATTATAATTAAATCCACATATAGTGGCATAATTCTGCAAGCGAGCTCCTGCGTAACTTCCTCTATGCAAGTAACTTTTTCCCATTCAGGGTTGCAGACTGAAGTTTGTCATTGTTAGTATTTCTGTAGTTGCCAATGCAATATTTTTACTTTACAGTGGACACAGCGCCTAACTGCTGTGACACTTGGTATCAGTGAAGCTAGCGCAGCGTGAGGGCATAGCATGTATGTGGCTCAGGATGGCAAAGGAAGCTGGGCACTCGTCTCTTTATGGTCTGTGCAGGTTAAGTGTATAAATGTCAGGTCAGACTTGGGAGCACATCCTGGGTCAGAAATTCCCCATACATCATTCCTGACGGCTCATCTGCACCCCAAGCAACGTCAACCCTGTGCCATTCAATAGGTATTAATGTGCCAAGTTTAAGAACGCAAGTGTGCAGACCTTACGCCCCGAGGCTCCGGAGGCAAGGGACACCAAACCCTTTCAACTGTGTTACCAACTGCCGTAACCAGTGGTGCCCTAGGAAAGCAGCTTGGATCACCCCAGCAACCAGACCAACTTGCAAGCATGTTTGAATTGGGACTTGAGCCAGCCACTCTCCTGTCCTCATCCCAAATGCAGACTGAGCTACACTGCTGCTACTGCCACGTTGAGGAGCCTTGAGGAATTATTGAGTTTTTATACCGTGGTTTAATTTGACACTGAATAATCGTCCCATCCCTAGTTGCAACTACTCAGGAGCATATCATGTTGAGGTGCCTTGGAAGCCACTATTTCAAGTTGTTTATACATTAGTCTACTTTGACATTTGCTCTAGCCTTATTTTAGTCTTTTCCAAGCCCTACAGTATTGTTTGACTTGGGAAATTTAAGTCCATGAACACTCTGGACGTCTGGAAAGGTGGTCCCAATCAAGAAAAGCTTTGGCAATGTATTGAATTAACACTGATTTCTTGTTGCTTTTTTGTTTGGGCTAATTTTAAGAAACATATTTGACTAGCCTGCTTTTTTGATAAGACAAAATCACCTGGCTGGTAAGCAGGGACCCACCCAATCTTGGTTACATTCCCTGTTGGATAAGTTTTGTTTGATTTCTTTCTGGAAGTGAAACAAATGAAACTTTAATTTACTTCTATAAGTTTTCTATCCACGGATGGATGTATCGATAGATTTCAGCCTATGATTTACCTTATGTGTTACAGATACTGTTTAATTTCAAATTGAAATTTAACCTTCAAAAAGACAATTTGCTTTCTGCCTTCCAACACCTCTAACAGAACAACTATCCCCCTAAAGAAAAAAGATTTGCTTAATGCCTTCCAACCATTCTAGCGCAATAGAAACCATACCTCTTAGGACAAAACATTTCCTTACACCGTCCTATAACAACAACCCCTCTTATAGGGATGGGAATTGATAAGATTTTATCGATACTAATGCTCAGGGTTCCCTCTCTTTTCCATAAATCAATTTCCAGGACTTTTCCAGTGTCACAAAACCAGATGAAGTTACAGTATTAGTGTGGGCAATTTTCAGATTAATCTAGCCTTCAAAAAAAAAAAAAAAAAGCAAGATTAAAGGTTGATGACCAATATCTCTAGCCAGCTCCACCGTATCATATTGAACTTAAAACTTATTTATATCTAACTCTGGGGCATGAACATTTGCTAGCTATCTATTTAGTCTGTAGTTTATGCCGTGTCTCACTTTAATATATGGTTTATGCTAATTTTTTTAAAACTTTATTTAGTCTGCTTTTTTATAAATACATTTCGTTGATTTGCAGTTTAAGTAGCCTAAATTTCATTTTGCCAATTTTTTATTATTTCTTTTTGTCACTATTGTTTTGAGTTTTTATATTTTATTCCTTAACTTGCATTATTTCATCTACTCGTATTTTATGGCTAAATGTGAATTGTTTACCAAGTACATTTTTATTTCATTTCATTTCATATGTTTGAATTTTGTTCACTACCAAGGTAGAAGGAAGGTAAATAATTTTCCAGGACAATTCAAGCTTTTCCAGGACATTTAACTTTTTTCCTCATTTTCCATATGTTTTCCATGACTGGAAAATTGGTCAATCATTTTCCAGATTTTCCAGGTTTTCCAGGACGCGTGGGAACCCTGATGCTATTAACGATCCTTCTAATCGATCCAATTCTTTAATGATTCTCTTATTGATTCCTGCAGATTTTCCGTGTGGTCAAATGTTGGCCTGTAGATTTTCAGTGCCAACAATGTCAAACACGTCACAGCATAGATAACTGCTTCTGCAAGTTGCTAGTGTTTCCACTCACTTAAGGTTGTGCAGTAGGCGCCTTTTGTAAAAAAAATTAAGCCACAGTTCTGACTGCTTCTGAACCCTGTCATCGGACAGAATTGATAAGGGAATTGATTAGCAAAAAGACTCATGATATTGATACTTTAATGGAGCGGTTAACAATTCTCAACTGGAATTGGTTTTCGATTCCCGTCCCTACCCTCTGATGAGGACAACGCATTTGCTTATAGCCATCCAAACACTCTAGCAGAACAAAATAAAATCACAGATGGCAGTCAACGCTTGCTTTCAGTCATCCAACTCCTCTAGCACAAAACAATCCCTCCAATGTGGACAACACATTTGCTTAACACCATCCAATGCCTCTAGCAGAACAATCCCTCTTATGGCAAAACATTTACTTTTCACCATTTAACTTCTCTAGTAGAAAAACAATCTCATGAAGACAAAACATATGCTTCCACCATCCAACATATCTAATAAAACAATCTCTCTTATGGGTACACATCTGCTTGTCGCCATCCAACTTCTCTAGCAGAAAAACAATCCTCTTATGAGGACAAAGCATTTGGTTTCCACCATCCAACCACTCTAGCAGAACAATCCCTCTTATAACATTAACTTAAGCCATCCAACTTCTCTAGCAGAATAACAACCTCCCTTATATGGACAAAACATTTACTTAACACCATCCAATAAGGATGGGAATCGAAAACCAATTCCAGTTGAGAATTGTTAACCGCTCCATTAAAATATCAATGAGTCTTTCTGCTAATCAATTCCCTTATCAGTTCCTTCCACTGACAGGGTTCAGAAGCGGTCAGAATTGTGGCTTATTTTTTTACAAAAAGGCGCCCACTGCACAACTTTAATTGAGTGGAAACACCAGCAACTTGCAGAAGCAGTTATCTATGCTGTGACGTGTGTTTGACATTGTTGCCACTGAAAATCTGCATGCCAACATTTGACCAGAAGGAAAATCGGCAGAAATCAATAAGGGAATTGTTAAAGAATTGGATCGATTAGCAGGATCGTTAATAGCATTGGTATTGATAAAATCTTATCAATTCCTATCCCTACCATTCAACTACTCTAGCAGAATAACAAACCCCCCTTGTAAGGACAAAACGTTTACTTTACACCATCCAACCACTCTAGAAAAAAAAAAAAAAAAAAAAAAAAAAAGAAATCACAGATGGCAGTTAACACTTGCTTTCCACCATCCAGCTCCTCTAGCACAACAATCCCTCAAAACATTTACTAAGCGCCATCCAACTAATGTAGCAGAATAACTAAAACCCCTTATGAGGACAAAACATTCACTAAAAGCCATCCAACTTCTCTAGTACAAAATAACAATCCATCCTTTAAGAACAGAACAGTTGCCTTTCACTATCCAACCCCAAACAATGTCCCTCCCTGCACTATGGAGTGATGGATGAAAAATATTTTCTCAAATTATGCTACGCAAAATCCTGGAAGCAACACAAACCTGGCAGTGAATATCTAATATTTGCCTTAAGTGGTCATTATCAGTTACTTTTACTTATCTACAAACACAATTTTTTTCAATGAGCTAAATTTTTGACTACATAATAGTATAAATTATGTCAAACTGACCTGTCAGTTGTTCATGGACTGTTTCAACCCCTTAGAATTTTTTGTAGGTGGAATACTGCAGACTTTACATCAAACATTGAAAAGAATTCAGTCTTAATGAATAAAAATTAGAGTAATGACCAGTATAATTTAAATCTGTTTCATGAAACTCAGACTCTAAATTATTACACCAAAAGTCACTCAACTCTATACTAGGGATTTTATTTAGCTGAAGCTGAGATGAAGTTTTATTGTTAGAATTGTCATACAAATATTATTCATCAGCGATTTGATACTTCTATGTAGCATGAAGCTGGAGATAAGTTTCAGTTTTATTTTTTTAATGGCGATAGTAAGAAGAGTTTGAAAACATCTTAATCAAGTCTTATCAAAAACTGAATTATAATTTAATCTAGTGGTGTAATTCTGCAAGCAAATTCCTGTCATCTAGCGAGAGTAACTTCCTTTTTGTTTGCAGCAACTCTGTCCCCATTCAGGGTTGCAGACTGAAGTTTGTCATTGTTGGTATTTCTGTGGTTGCCAATGCAATATTTTCACTGTATAGAGGACACAGTGCCTAATTGCTGTGACACTTGGCAGCAGTGAAGCTAACGCAGCGTGAGGGCATAGCATGTATGTGGCTCAGGATGGTACAGGAAGCTGTGCACTGGTCACTTCATGGTCTGTGCAGGTTAAGTGGATAAATGTCAGGTCAGATTAGGGAGCGCATCCTGGGTCAGAAGCATGTTTGCAAGCATGTTTGAATTGGGACTTGAGCCAGCCACTCTCGTCCTCATCCCAAGCCCTTACAGATTGAGCTACACTGCTGCCACTGCCACGCTGAGGGGCCTTGAGGAATTATTTATCGAGTTTTTAAACCGTGGTTAATTTTGACACTGAGTAATCGTCCCATCCCTAGTTGCAACTAATCAGGAGCATATCATGTTGAGGTGTCTTGGAAGCCAATATTTCATGTTCTTAAGGTCGGTGTCCCAAGAGGACCACCGGCATACCAAACACCTAACCTTCCAGTGTACAAATTTACTGAAACACCAAATCATACCCATTATCCAAATTCTAGATAGGCAAATAAAACAAAACATACAGGTACTGCCCAAATAGATTAATACATGACCTCTGCTTTAGTTAAGCCACCCATACGTCCACCCCACCCAGCTTCAGCAACTGTGGTACCTCTTGGAGCAAATTAAGAAGACAGGCGTGGCAGAGACATAACAGGTACAACAGAACAATAGGACAGTGTAGTAAATCTGTAAGTCATGGTACTAATAATGAAATGGAGCGAGCGATAGCGTGTCAGCCAGTACATTATCTTTTCCTGTAATGTGTATGATATCAAGGTTGTACGCCTGCAGGAACAATGACCATGTTGTCAGCCTTTGGTCTGGACACCTGAGAGAGTGCAGAAAGGTCAGTGGGTTATGGTCTGTGTAAACCAGTCTGCGAGTAACTTCGATTTCATAGATGCTCTTATATATCGTCTGATATTTTTGTCTCCGACTACGTCAACACAACAATGCTCACCTATTAAGATAAACTCCTCTTTTGAACATTTATAAAGATTCTCTACAGAGGGATCCACAAAAAAACAACTTAATACCAGACATTGTCGCTTATGGATCACCATGACAAACCATCAACCAACTTTACGCATGCGGATACCATCAGGCACACAGACGATCACCTGCGCGCAAGAAGAGGCATAAATCAGTCAGCAAAGTGTGGATTTTCCCCGCTATGTAAACAAAATGTAAACTAACTAAGCTCCCCCCTAGTCTTCGTGCAGCTACTTGCGGTGGGTAATTACGCACCAGAGACCGATGGCTCAGTTGGGCAACTAGCAGGCTAGCAACCTTCCTGAAGCCACGGACATGCTCCCCGAAGCAAAGCTTCTGCCACTTTCACTGCCACAGTAACCACCCCCCTGCGCACTAAACCCATATGGGGAACGGCGCCAAGCCTACCAGGGAAAAATACCACACCAGTGCAGATGGGCAAAATTGCGCACAGGCAACTGTCCAGTGGCCACCTGCCCAACCAAACAGCATAAACAAAAGACAAAGCTCTCTTAACAAAAGTTAGGTCAGAACAAGTTCTACAGAGCCACACACAGTTTAACTCACCTTACAAAGTTATCAGACACAAAGTTTTTGCAGGGCAAGGCAGGGACCGTCATAAGCCAGCCACTCTCCTGTCCTCATCCCAAGCCCTTACAGATTGAGCTACACTGCTGGTTCGATTTGACACTGAATAATCATCCTATCCCTAGTTGCAGCTAATCAGGAGCATATCATGTTGAGGTGCCTTGGAAGCCACTATTTCAAGTTGTTTAAACATTAGTCTACTTTGACATTTGCTTCAGCCTTATTTTAGTCTTTTCCAAGCCCTGCAGATAGTCCATGAACACTCTGGACGTCTGGAAAGGTGGTCCCAATCAAGAAAAGCTTTGGCAATGTATTGAATTAACACTGATTTCCTTTTGCTTTTCGCATTTGTTTTGTTTGGGCTAATTTTAAGAAACATATTTGACTAGCCTGCTTTTTTGATAAGACCAAATCAAAGATCTTAGGGGGGTCCTGCCAGCAGCTAATTGTCAGGTGAATTGTTGTGACTTTTTAATTTTTGAAAATTTTCACTTTCCTCTTAGCTCATTTAAATTAATTTTTAAAGCTTTAAAAACACTGGCACATAGGTGTTGATTACACAATACATAGACAAACACAAAGACAAACAAACAGAAAAAAAAATCAGCCTGGATCCTCCTCGGGCTGGAAGAATCATCTCCCCCAACAGTTGCACAAGGACAGCCAGCAGATATAGACCGGTTTATTCATTTCCTGAATGCAGAAACAGAGTTAAAACCAACATCCATTCTGAATCAGTTAAGAAGAAATCTATATAAAGATCAAGTAGAGACAGAAAGATGGACGGACAGACCAATAAGAGATAGTTATGAAGGGTGTCTTTAATTTACTTAAGGATCAATTGATTTCAGCACATAATTCAAACATGTGTAACAGATATACTGTTTAACTTTCAAGTTTAACCTTACACATGAGTTAAAACCATTCAGTTGAGCATGGCTGGAAAACACTTTCTCTCCGCCATCTAACCCCTCTAAAAACTATATTATAATAATAATAATAATAATAATAATAATAATAATAATAATAATCCTATTAGGACAGAACACTTGCTCTGCCATCTAATCCTTCTAGCATAAAACAATAATCTCCCCTGTATGAACAGTCACTAACCATCAAACCCCTCTAACAGGAAAATATTCCTCCATTAGGACAGAAAACAGTCACTTTCTGCAATCTAACTACAAACTAAGCCCCTGTGGAAGCATTATGAATACACTTTTTACTCATTTATAAAATACCCTTTATTATTATATCAATCCTCTAAATATTTATAATTTGGTTACATAAATCATAAAACATTAATTTCACAAAAAAAGTCACTGACCTCTGTTGGTTAATGGACTGTTTTCAAGTTTGTGACGTCATTGGAAATGTTTCCTCAGTGATCTGTGGAGTTGAAATGAAATAAAAATTTGTACAGCCGAAAGTTTGCCAACGCACCCCGTACAGAAACCTGCCGCCAGTGTGGGTTCAAAACTGGTGTTTTTTCAAATACTTAAGGTAAAAAAATCCAGGGAAAAATGAAGTTCTCGCAAGTTTTTTGCTTTATATTGATGCGTTTTAATTGTTGTTATGCAAATTAATTAAAAGCACTATAAATTGTTAAGGTATGTTTTTAAAGAGCACACTTTTAAATTTTTAAGGTCAATAGTATTCTACTGGGTTTTCATTGGAGCGTTTTCTAAATGCCATTTTGTGGTACTTTTACCTTGGTTTAGTAATTCATTAAAAAAGGTATTTTGTTGAAAATTCGTCAAAAGGTATTTTGTTTGTTTTGTTGGTTAAAATTCATCTTTTTTTAAGTGTGTTACTAGTAAAGTCCAGCCTAACAAATAGGTACAGTATCTAGAAATAGTAACTATGGCAACTTCATAAAACTGGCACAAGTAGAAACACACCAGTGATCTACTTTGCCACAGAAAATGCAGTCATGCAACCAAAAAAACTTCAACTATGGTACATGACACCAGGTCCATTCCAAGTTTTACCCTAAACCTTTCAACCAAAACAGGTGAGGCTGTAATCTGCCTCAATGCTTGCAGGATTTGAAGGTCCACCTGAACGAGAAATTCCTGCGAAGGTCCACCTGAAAGGTTCCAGCGAAGGTCCACCTGAAAAAGTTGCTGTGACTGTTCCCTCAACAACAACAACAACTACTACTACCACTACTACTACTACTACTACAACAACAACTACAACAACAACAACTCCCACCACCACTACAACAACCAAATTAACTACAGTCACAGCAGAAACAGTCACAGCAGCAGCAGCAGCAGCACCACCCGCAACACCCCACAAGAATCAGCCGTTCTCCGCTCTTGGCGAGCTGCCCCAGTGCGCTCATTCAGCAGCACGGGGGTTGCAGGCTCACCAGCCCTGGAGGACGGCTTGACTCTTCAGATGGGGTGAGTAAGAAAATCCGTCCTACCATTGATGATCAAAAAATGGACTCCTTCCTGTGATTCCTCCTTTACAACCTGAAAATCAAGGATAAACACAGTTCATCGTTTTGCATCAAGCCTGTTATTCAGCTAGCTCGTGTGGCTCGTGTAGCTAGCACAAAATGGACAGGTTTTTGACAGGAAAAAGAACGAAGGAGGAGACCAACAGCCCCGCCGTGGAGGTTTCTGTCTGTGGGTTTGCAAAGGGGGTCCCTGGCCAGAAGCGAAGGCCGTTTGGGCGGCCCTGGCATGATAAAGTTTGGGAACCCCTGCTTTACAGTAATGAATATGTACTTTCGTTTGTAATACTTATTTGGCCTGAATGATATTAGTAAACAATGCTGTAATATATATTCATGCAATAAACATTCAGATTATTTTTGTGTTTAAAAGGGTAACAAGATAGTTTCATTTTAAGTGCATGAATAAAATTTTAACTTTTCATATTTTTTTTTCATTTTGGGTCTCTTAAGTGACTTTTTAATTTATTTTAATCCAGTTATATATCTGTGGAGCCAGAGGGATGCATATAGGGCTTGAGCCCATATTGTTTTCTGTTATTCTGTTATTTCTGTTATTGTTTTCTGTCCTGTTATACGGTGGTGCCAGAATGAGTCGAAAAACATAGAAGTTAGCATTTAGCACTTCCTGGTTAGCACTGGCATAGCATAATGGATAGAAACCTGAAATAAGTCCTGTGATGAACATGCATACAACATTTGTAATAACATTGTAAACATTTAATCCCAATAATAAAAAGCATCTGATGTTGCCCAAATTTAAAGTGTGTGTTTTTAAAAGGCAGCTTCTAACCAACTGCTAATAAGGACTACAAAATTTCATGGGACGGTGCCTTCTGATTATTTATCAATCAATAATTAATACACCACTGCCACATCTACAGCTGAAAAATAAACTATTACTTTGGCAAATTAGTGTTATTTGACTGTACATTCACTCAGAGCATTGACAGGCAGCAACAGCATGATAAATGCCAACAGGGGGAAAATGTCACAAGACCCACTGCTTGGGCTGCTTAACTAAGGCAACAATCAAACCTGCAATTATTTTTGATATTGAGATTATAAAATATGATTTCACTCATGTTACCACATGCAATAATAAGACCAAACTGCACTTTACACCATCATTAAAATTCTAGTAATAAGTGAAAAATACCTAAAAATAAAATACAAGTTCAGCATGCCATGTGGCACAGTAATCCTTTAATCTGATTTATTCAGTTTTCATAAAATGCAAGAAGCAGTAACTGGAAATGAAACTGGATTAATGGCCCAACATGTGTAATGTAGGCCTGTCTGTGACTGGGACATCATTATTATTAACTGCACTCAGGCCACAGAGTCCATTTTCAGGTCTCTAAAATTTGCAGGTAAGGCTAAAAAAGTACAAACATTTTTATTTAATCTTTATTTAAGCAGGAAAAGAAACTCACTGAGATTAAAACTCTGCATTACTGCAATGTGTGTATGTGGCACAAAGTCAGTCGTGATTTAAAGCATGCCATGATGCCAATTATGCAAAAATGAATGGACCCCAAAGTTGCCAACTTTTTCCTTTATTATCTATAATAGATGTTAAAAGTCACCATTAGTAGGCTTCTCAGTGACTGCTATTTTTGCAAAGCCTGTCCTGCACAGAAAATGTAAAAGTTGAAACAGTGATGTCAGTTAAAAGGGACACGCCAACATTTGTTTTCACGTCTTGCCTCACACTCAAGTCCATGACAAGCAGGTAGGCACCATTCTTTCGGCTGTGCATCCAGTAACAAGACAGACAAACCTTGCCCACCGTTAGTTAACTTAGCTCAAACACTGGGAGTCAATGGGTAGCACTAGCCTGCCTCTGCCTACAGTCATCAGATAAACTCCTCAACAACTCTAAACAGTCCTGTGTGCTCGTTATGACATGTTTTATTATTTTCACCCCTTTGTTAAGTTATCCTCTATCTTCATATTATCTTCTACTCCTAAACAGGCTTAGTTTTGTTGACCTACTTCCGCAATGGTTTTCAGGAGGGATGTGACCTTTGCAAAAAAGTCAAGTCTTTTGAACAGCTCTATTAAGTGAACAATGAGAACCGATTCGTAGTTTTGAGTGAGCCATTCGTTTGCAGGTCATTACTAAATGCAAATTGCCTGCAAATTTAAGGATGGCTTGCAAAAGAAAGGCTCACGCAAAACTATGCATCAGTTCTACTGTTCACTTAAAGGTGCAGTGTGTAGAATTTGGCAGCATTTCGCCGAACAAAAAGGGTGAATATAGGATATAGGATATAATGTTTCTATTTGTATGCAAAGTCCGTCAAAATAGGAGTACAATAATCCTCATAAAACGTTTGTTTTATTTTTATTTAGATAGAAAAAGCTTAAAAAAATTTACATTACCGCGGGCCGCGTTCATGTAGGCCGACACAACGATCCGCCATGTTGTATACGGGTGGATTTTAGGGACAAAAAGAATGAAACGCGAATCTGTCCGCCGGTTCTGAAATCTACCTGGAATGCAGGCGAAGAAGAGGAGAGAGGACGGCAGTGGATGTCGAGACAGTTGTTGCTCTGCACTAGGGATTTAAATTGTGTTTATTTACAGTTAAAGCTTGTTAAAGCATTCCAGGTAGATTTCAGAACCGGCGGACAGATTCGCGTTTCGTTCTTTTTGTCCCTAAAATCCACCCGTAGACAACATGGCGGATCGTTATGAACGCTGCCAAATTCTACACACTGCACCTTTAAGAGCTGTTCAAAAGACTCGACTCATTCGCACTGGTCACATCTCTCGTGAAAAACACTGTGGAAGTAGGTCAACAAAACAAAGCCTCTGTTTAGGAGTAGAATATAAGATAACGTAACATATGGGGTAAAAAAAATGAGTCACAACAAGCACACAGAACCACTTAGATTTGCTGAAGAGTTTTATCTGATAACTGTAGGCAGAGGCAGGCTAGTGCTACCCATTGACTCCCAGTGTTTGAGCTAAAGCTAACTAACCTTGGGCAAGCTTTGGCCATCTCTTCCTTATTGCTGGACAGTCAATATAATGGTGTCTGCTTGCCATGGACTCAGGAGTTAGGTAAGACATGAAAACAAATGTTGCGTGTCCCTTTAAGGAGTTACTGTGTTAAGACTCTCAAACATGTTGCTACACTCCCCTTTCTCTGTGTGTATTAAGATCCAATTTAAATTTTTGCATACTAAAAAAGAAAACTTTGAAATTCTATCAATCCATCCATCTATGGAGGTGGAAAAAATATTGCAATATCATTTTTTCACTAATATCATTCAGCCTTAACCATGTGTGATTTTAGACAGGCTTTCATTATTGATCTTAAGAGTAAGCAAAAAGCCTCTTCATTAACCAACAGTGAAGTGGCTGCATGACCTGCTGTAGGGCATGTGACAAACAACACAAGTCCTGCAACATTACTGTGCGTGAGCTCATTGCAATAGCCATGAAAAAATATATATATTCAACACAGACTCTTGATTAAACTTTATCAAAAATATTGCTAGTTTGTGCTCTGGAATAAGATGATACCGCAAAATTATCCCATTTACGAAATCTTTGTATCAGAATTTTGGATGAACTGCAGCACAATTAGTCCCAAAACATTTTTAGGTTGTATGTTTACAAAGTAACATTATGGCTCTCTGTGTACTAATGTTGCACTCATAATTTATCTGAACTACAAATTTAAAAAAATTAGACAATCACTGTGATGGTTGTTTAGTTGAAATTTGTCCATTTTCAAAACATTTATGGTTATTATTATTAGCACAACTGACACTTATCACGGTAACACTGATTTTTAAGCCATTACCAGTTTACCTTGAAATCCCTTTCATTTTTCACTTGTAGGGAGTAAAATTGAATACAATCACAACAGTTAAATATTTATGGGTTGATTTATTTGAAAATTTTACAAACAATCCTGTATAACAGACAAATGTACATCTGACAAACTAACCCTATTGAGTCATTTTTAAGAAAAAAAACATGACTAAACAAACTTAAATCACGGAAGCAGCACTGACAATTCAGAACCGATTTATTTCACTACATTTTATTGTCACTCATTTTAATCAAATTAGTTAAGTGGGTTTGCATGGCCAACAGTTTAATGGAGCATTCATTTGGCAGTTTTTCTGACCCTTTCAGGAATAATCGAACAGAGTTGCATATTTCTGATGAGTGGGTTCTATTTTGCAATATCATGTTGAATTTGTCTAAATAAAATTAACCTGGGCCCACTCCATACGTGAACAACAATTTTTGAACATAAGCATAATACATTAACTTTATTATATCAATCTGGGCTTTTGAAAACTGATCATTTTTACCACCAAAAAAAAAAAAAAAAAAAAAGCATTTAACACTGCACAAAAAATACATGAAAATCAATGTTGGTGCTAGAATTATATTAAATCAGTTGGGCCAAACTTGATTATAATTTGCTATTCTACCAAAAACAATTGCTGGAGTGACCACTACATGAAGTGCTTTTCTTTTTACTTGAGTAGAGTGCTACTTTTACTTGTGTTAAAGAAAAATAATATCCAAATTATTTAACTTTTTGAGCACAGTCGTGTAGTACTCCTTGTACCCCTGCAGGTTGTTAAAGTGATCGTAAATCACTATTGCCTCGAGCACACAGCTTCCCTCACCTTTCAGTTAGGAGGAGTTGGCCAAGCCGCCTGGAGTCCGAGCCGTCGTAGTCCAAGCCACCTGGAGTCCGGGAAGTCAGCTGGAGTCTGTGGGCAGAGGGCAACCTCCAGGGCTGTGAACAGAGGCCCCACGCGGAAGTGCCAACACCTGTGGGTCCCAAGTGTGCACTTGGGGCTGTCTGGAACAAAAAAATGAAACCTTACTAATCATATGCAGGGCAAATACGATTTTCACAGCCTTGAAACACATTTTTACAGCCTGGTTCAAAATTGGCTTCAGTCTTAAACTTTAACAAATCTATATGCTCTCACTGTGAGGGGGTGATTTTTTATTTTTTACTCACTTGTGGACCTACAGCTATCTAAAATAAGCTCTGAAATATTTTTTCTCCACTTCAAGAGTCTTTAAAATTGACTTTAGCCTAAAATATACATATCAAATTTTAATTCTATTTTGGGGATTTTAACCTTTAAAAGCCCATTATGTTTAAACAACAAAAGTTTTTTTTTTATTTCAACATTCTATAAAATGCATTAAGGATTTTTATCATCATCATTATTATTATTATCATTATTATCATAATTTTTAGGCCCCGAGATGGGTAAATGTTTGGCAGCAACACTGATTTTGATGCATTGTGTTTTATTTTGTAGGCACCTCTGCAGAGAACTGTTGATATTTTGAGGCAGCTTTGTATGGGGAAATAGGGCCATGTGGTGGACAGATATAAAAATTAAAAATTGATCGCCAGTAGTCAGAAATGAAATCTTAAAGTTGTGCATTAGTTTTTCAAGACAAAAGTGGGAATAAAAAAAATAGCATTTTAAACAAAGGACATGATTTTTTTTTTGCCATTTTTTGCTAATTTAATTCTAAGAATAGAATATAAAAATGAACATCCTCTGGGAAGTTTGATCATTATTCAATACAGCCAAAATGGTTTGAAAATAATGTCATTAGGATCTCTTAATGTTAAATTGCTGAACAGGGATGGGAGAGCAGAGTTTTGGCTGATAGGGACAGTGCTTACAAGGCTTCTAATATGATAGAAATTATCAACCTTTCAGCAGAAAACCATTGAATACCATCTAAAAACTCCAAAAAGGTATGTTTCAACTCATTTATTTGTACAGACCTCTATCACATTAAAAAAAATCTTAATGGATATTGTGGATCTTGCAGAAAAAATAGTGTTAAAATCAGGGATGGGAAATTTTGATCACTGTGAGGGACACAACATCTGTATTGCCAGAGAGCCATTTTTTGCAATTTGAATGAATACATACATACTGAGGTAATTAAAAAAAAAAGACTTCACATTTTAAGTATCTAAACTTAAATATAACTTGCAAAAATCAATCTGATGGGCTAAATACAGGATTTAAGCCAGTTTCAGTCACTTTTTGGTGAAGGTAGCCTAAAATTGACTGGTTTCAAAGGCATATTTTGTTTTGCAAAAGTATGAAAATGAAATTTAACAGTTACAGTTTTGTCTCAATTTTTAATGCTGTCATGGCAGATTGACAGGTTCTAATAAATATACACTTTTATCCATTTTAAATTGACTGGCGACTAAGAAGAGGAGGCCCGTATATGGCCCTCGAGCTGCCAGTTGCCCAACCCTGTGTTAAATCCTGCCACTTGTGCACTGTGAACTAACACGGTTACTAGCCATTACCTTTTAAAAAAAAAGTTAAATTTCAATTTTAAGCTATATTTTGAACTTGGTTGAAAGAAATATGGGGGGGGAGTGGAGCTCAAAACAGCATTAATCAATGATTAAATGTCCTTTTACAGCCAAAAATTACTATGAAAACTGTCTGACCAGATTTCACAATAGTGTGAGCCATTCCTCTTAGTAACAAGGTTGAAATTTACTTCTCCTTAAAAGGAGAGAAACTATCCTCAAGATTTACAAATGTATCATGTGCTGGGCCATTTTTTTTTAAAATTAGGGTTATGATAACAGAGCCACACGTGTTAGTGAATTAACCCTTGATTAGACCTCCTCTCAGGACTGTGTAGTTGATTAGTTTGACTCACAGCTCCCCCACCCTGTGAAATCTGTTGAACCTGTACTTGCAAGAGGACGAATCAACCGGTTTTAATTTCAGCTAGTCACAATGTCCCTGTAGCCCCACCTGTGTTCAACCTCACCCAGGTCTAACCAACCAGAGTCATCAAAAACACCTGGGTGACCAGGGCCTCTAAAGCTCATCTTTCTTTAAATGTTGTATAAACAGTAAATTCAGGATGATTGTTGCAAACGTTTTATTGTTAAATTAGGTAAACAATTACAGGAGCATGATAAGAACAATTATCTGCAGATTCCAATATCACTGATAGTTTCATGCATCACTAGGCCTATTAATTGTTTTTGTAAACTGACCAAATATAGCCATCACTTAAACGTTATTCAAATGTTTATTAACATTTTGGAAACCTCTTTTTCACCCCTTTCCTTGTTTCACTCGCTTTTAAAATTATATATATAAACGTAAAAATAACATATTTCTTAAAAATCTAAAATCACATAATCTCTATCTGGTCTTAAATGTTTGAGTTTTAAAGTTCTTGTCAACGTTTTTTTCTGCATATTTTAAAACCGAATAAAGAAATAAATAAAACAGCCTCAAAATGGCCATCTAAAAATTTAACATATTTATGTCTTAGTCTTTAACAAAATAAAATGCCACTAAAACCAGCAATTCCTTAAAAATTACAGACAGAGGTCATGGAGTTTTACTAAAAACCAACTCATTAAAAGCCAAACTTTAAATAGCTGCGGCTGTAGGGCTGCTTATTTTTTTCTCTATATACTCCACCACCGTTGCCTCAAAAGTAATTTTAATAATTGTTCAGTAATGATTTAACATTTGTTCCATGAAAAGCAGGGTTTGGCCGCCCTACACTGCTTTAGGCCATGCTTACCTTTTATGTGAACAGGCTCTGCAGTCCTGGGTTAAAAAGCTAAATGTAAATCCGTTTGGGAGCTTTCAGACTTTCAAAACTAGGCTACTGGATAAAACAATTTAGTATCGTATCGTTTTAAAATACGGTATTAAAAGTACTAAAGTAGAAGAACTTTTTTTTTTTTGCAACCCTAGTCCCCCAACATTAGCTGACTTTATCTACAACAAACTACACAAACTTAAAAGACACAAATTCTGCTAAAACCTTCAAACAGCGTTAACAAAGTTTAGTAAAGCTCTTACCTTTAGCACAGGTGTGTCGGACAACTCCAGACTGACGGGGAGGGAATTTCAGCCATCTTTTGAACCTGCTTTTCATTTTACTTTCTGCAAATGAATCAATTTCTCTTCACTGAGGCTAATTGCAGGTTAGGCTTCAACACCTAAACCTAGACTGGTACTAACTAACTAAACTAACTCCTTGTCTCCGGCAGTATGTGCGTTGCTGCCGCCCTCTGAGCCAAACGACAAATCCTCTTCAGTGCGTCCTCTTCGTCAGAAAGGCGAACAGTTTGGACCGCCAACATTTAACCTCTTCATCACGTGACCTACAATGGACGTATCGCACCTGCAGGTGCGGAGGGGCGGAGGTAGACCACTAAGTACACCTGCGCAGCTCAACCTCAGGTGAATGTAAATAAGTTTTGGTAAATGTAATTCTCTAGACTAGTGCCACTGAAATACAATCGGAAAGAACATTTGCGCCTTTCCTTCTTCAGTTAAAAAGCAGCTGATGATGAGTCGATGGGAATTGTGACTCTTTTCAGTGATCCGGATTTTTTGGCTCAACTCAGTGATGAGATCCAACTCTCTCCCAAACGGCTCTCTCTTTATTATACCCTTTTGGCATCATTAAATACTCCAAATGTATCTAATACATGTACATTAGACTGTTGTTAGAATTAAGTTATTTTTACAAAAAAATAGTAATTTTATATAGGCTACCATTGTATTTTTATATTCTGTTGATTTTAATGGGGGAGTTCAGCTAGGAAACTTCCAAACATTCAGCTTGTAGTCTGACTAAAACCTTCATGATTTGTACGTTTATAAAATTTTAAAGACATTTTCAGAGTTTAGCGGTGCTCTGGTGCAAAGTGGTTCCCCAATAGTTTGGCCAGGCACACTGGTGAGCCTGGTTCTAGTTTATTAACAGTTCAACAACTAATAAATAAGTCTGACATTTTCTCTGTGAACATTGTAAAAAAAAATGTAATTTTACAGGAAATGTTCTGTAATATTTTATAGATTTTTCCTGTTTTCCAATAAAACAATGAAATGCTAGTAGTTTTACGGATATTTTGAGTAGTTTTAGCTTTTATGTTTAAAATTACACTTAATTAACCGTAATTCAAGATTACACTCATATCCTGTTTTTTAATGACAATTTGTTGTATCTGTACATATTTAACTGTCATTTTATGTACAATTTTCTGTGTTTTTACGTGTTTACCATAGTTTTTCTTTAGACAGTGCAATAAGTGTAAATTGACAGACACTAGCAGTAATTTAAATATTTATCTTTAGAATTACTTGTAATTACCAGTTATATAATATTACATTATTCTTGAGTGTTTTAAAGGTAATTTAAGACATTTCAGTCATATTCAAAAGTAATTTCGCATAAAATGTGATGTAATTTTACAGATCTTTCTTGTTAATAATATGAAAAAATGCATGTAAAATTACACAAATCTGAAGTGTTTTCCATAAAACTGCAGGTCATTAAGCATGTGTGGTTAAGGTGATTTTATGTTTTTTTAGAGATAATGACAACCTAAAGTATATTATTTTACAAAAAGTGCATTTTAATTGATGTAATTTTACAGAAAGTATTCTGTATTCTTACAGATTTTTCGCGATTTATAAACAATAAAATACCTTTACAGATATTGGGAATAATTTAAATTGTTACCATTCACATTAAACTACAATTTTGTAACTTTTTTTTGTTTTTACAGGTTTATCACCATTTTTAATAAGACAATAACTGTACATTAATATATACCAGCAGTACTTTAAACATTTTGGTTTAAATTACAAAATATTTACCATAGTAAGATAACATCATTATGTTTAAAAGGCAACTTAACATGTCTTTATTCAAATGTCATTTTACAGATCTTCCCTTATTACTGAAATGAATAAGTCAGACTAAATTCTTCCTATATTTAACTTCCACTTCAAAGAAGCACGGTATGCATTGCCCACATTGAATCTATCCTAAAATGATTTTAACATTTGTTTCCTTTGCAAGAAATAGTTAGAAAGTTTAATGGCTTTGAACCAAAGTCCAGATATTGCTGATCGTCTGCTGTCATGATCCTGTTCTATTGAAGTTCCCTTTTCTGTTTTTTATGTTTCATGTTTGACTTGTGCTTCCTGTTTTATTTTGAAAAATCACCTGTCTTTCTTTGTTCCCGTACGTTTTCCCTGATTGTTCCTCCCCAGCTGTCTCATCACCCCCAATCACCTCATGTATTTAACCTCATGTCTTCCCCTGTCTTGTTGCCAGTTCTTAGTACCTCCAAGTCTCGTTTCAGCATTCTTCTGTCTTGTCTTGCTGTTGTTACCATATCCTTGTTTTTTGACCTAGATTCCTGCCTCACATTTTTTTGACACTTTTGCCTGATCTGTTTGCTCTACTGTGTACCGGCCTTTTTCTGAAACTGATTAAACCCTTTAAGCCTTTTAACTGGTGTAAAAATGCGGTATATTATGGTTGATGCCCATTACATTATAAAATAACATACATATTATGTCCAAAACATCATGGTACGAATTCGTACCATGTCATATTGATTTTCACTGTCACTGCATTTGATCCTGTCACCAATTTTAGTCCTGTTCATAAAAGACAAATTTTGATTTTTAGAGATTAAATTGTATAAATCAAAGTTTGTCGACATTAACTCACTGATGTTTTTACTAAATAAATGTTTGGTGATTATGGCTGAAGATTAGGTCTTTTCTTGGCCGTCCTGACTCAAGTATCATTATTGTGATTACACAAAGCACTACAGGTCTTTTAGAACAGAAAACAATTGAATTCCACAAGCTAAGTTATGGAATTTGATAGAACTTTTATAATCCCATTGGGAAACTCCCTCAAGGAAATTAAGATTTCAATAGCATTTTGTAAAAGTAGAGAGATAAATAAAAAAGACAGATATAAACAAAAACATATATAAATACAAAATAAATATCATATATAACATATTTTAAATATACTAATATATTATCAAAATATAACATATAAAATAGATAATATATAAAATATATTTTTATATGCATAACAAAAAAACTTTCCCTTCATCTTTTTAATGACAAGCTTCAGAGATAATTGGGAACAACAAACAAAATACTCTGAGCTGTTCAACAATTTATTTCCTTCTTCAGTAATTGAGTTGATTTTCTTTTTCTTGATGGTTTTTCTTCTGAGTATTGAAACAAAGAGGGAACAAAGGCTTCCTGATGACATGTGAGGAGCGTCTCCAGCCCACCTGAAGAGAAGAGGCAGTTGAGAGCAAACGTCTTCTGTGCAGGTCGGTGCGGGGGGCGCTCCTCATCGCTGGGCCGCTGGCTGAGGAGGCTGCAGGACGATCATTTCCTTGGTTGATGTTTACTGTCAGCTGCTCTGGAAACACTAAAAGAGAGACAAATAAAAGCATATCATTACATTTGTTTGCAAATTTCAAACTGATCGTCAAAACGGATTGACATAAAATCTACAGCTGCATTATATACTTCTTAAGACCTCCTCCAAGACCCTCTTCACTCATATAAAGACCCCACTGCTTCTTCTATTTCTAACTGGTTACATTTGTAAAACAGCTCTGCTCATTGCTGACTGTAAGATAACAAAACTCAACAGTCCCGCTTTGTGATAATTCCTCAACACTGAGGAGACATTCTGATGTATGAGGAGGAACAAAGAGAAGAAATGAGTTGAATAATAAACCCAATGAAAGCTTGCAAAAGAATTAAAACCCAGCATCTGCCCAAAGACAGATCAAACTAACTGAAGTTAGAAAACACACAGTTAGAATTTTTCAACAGTACTATAGGTGAGGAGAAAAGTTCTCAGCATTACAAAAAGTCAGAGAGAAGCTCATCACATTCCACTTTTGTATTTTAAATAAAGATCTTTTTTTTTTTATCAAAACAATAAAACTGAAACATTTTCATTTTAAGAAGCTCCAGCTCTCTGCCACCAGATTGAACCTGACCTGTGATTCCTGTTAACATACATTTGGCTAAAAGTGTTTGTAAATGTCAAAGTATAGCTACACAAAGTTCAAACTTTTATCTATTCTCAAAAGACAAGCGAGGTTTCCAGAATTTTCAATAAACTTTAGCCGTTATCTACTGTTAGCTTCAAAAGTATGGACAATTTAAGAAAGGGGCCGAAAGCATGTTAAGTCAAATTGACTCAAATTGTTTTGATCAAAGTTAAACACAAAACCCAAACTTAGAAAGTTGAAGCTTTTGTCATTTTGGATAAAAATATAAACAGGAAACAACCCATGATATTTCATAGTTTCTCATTTTGCCTTCAAGACTTGATCCCTCCTTAAGGCCTCAGTCTTTGGCTTCATTGATTTCTCAGCTTTAAATTACTTTTTAAGACCGCACAGACACACAGTGTTCAATGTATTGTCCAAATAGATGAATTAAACCTACAATAAAGATAAAAACTATTGTAACTGTTGAACCCCTTAATGAGGAGGTACTTACATTGTGGTGGTCACCTTTCCTTTTACAGAAGGAAAGGTGACCACCGCTTCCAGCTGCTCTTGTCATCATCAATCCGTCTCTCCTGGACTGTAAACATCTTCAGTTCATATGGAGTCGTCTGTCTCCTCCTTGACATGGAGACACAGAAATAATTAAATCAATTAAACTATGACTAAGAGTAAGTATGATGCATTTAAACTGCATTATCAAATAAATGTTTAACAGTGCAGGGAAACTTTGTCAAAGTTTTTTTCAAATCTACCCTTCTCTTAGTCAGCCATCTGTTACAACTGCACTTTTCAGCTGATAGTATTTACTGAGTTATTTTAAGTTTATTTTGATTAAACAGCCTTTTTTCCTGATATGGCTTTAAAAAGGTAAGAGCTCTTCATGGATGAGTAAGTTCAAAAGAACTTTTTTTATTACTGAGAAGACTTAACTTTGGCTGAGCTACAGCAACATTTGAGTTACACTGCATCATACAGCACAGTTTCTTCGACTGTCTATATTGTATTTTTTTTTGTATCTAAGGAAACTACATGAGACAAATGTTTTCTTTTAATACACATTAATTATATTTCAATTTAACTGTTCAACTTTGTCCAATTTGGGACTTGATTTACTTTTTACTCCAAATCCTATCCTCCATAGAGGACGTCAGTGTGTGTCACTCAGGGGTCAAGCCCCATTTTTTCTTCAAATGGCCTGAAATTAATAAAATTAAATAAAATGAAAACTTTTGTTATCCCAGACAGTCTAATCTTGTGTTTTATTGCTGAGTTTAAAGAATCGCTGTCAATTTACCAGCTACTGTGGGTTGAGCAAATTAACTGGATACTGAACAATAACGACTGCATTTGGCTGCTCACATGTGTTCAGCTCTAACGCTGATAAATAATGGAGCACATTTGTCCAAACAAAATAAAGGAGAAAAGAAAAAGACTTTGTCCTTACCTTTGTCTGCAATAACCATCCATACCTCCTAAAAATCAACTGAATTTTAGTAGGTCTGAATTCACCAAAACAGTGCATTGGAATTAAAAACTGTCTGAACTTACCTCTTAAATCTGAAAAACAATCAGAAATACATACAAATAACAACAGAGAAAGGTCTGAAAACATCTGGTGCAGAGTGCGGTGACCTGGGGCTTTATCAGTCCTCCTGGTCACAAAGTTTGGACCAAACATGTCAGACAGCTCCTATTTTTTAATCTCAGAATTAAAAACTGTCTGAACTTACCTCTTAAATCTGAAAAACAATCAGAAATACATACAAATAACAACAGAGAAAGGTCTGAAAACATCTGGTGCAGAGTGCGGTGACCTGGGGCTTTATCAGTCCTCCTGGTCACAAAGTTTGGACCAAACATGTCAGACGGCTCCTCTTTTTTAATCTCTGTCGCTGTCAGAGTCGCTGTCGTAATAAAGAGCTGGCCAGTATCCTATGACAGGAAAGGAGCGGAGTCCTGTGGAGGTGGACGGCTGCTCGTCATCCTCGTCTCCATTGTCCGTCCTCTGCCTCTTTGCTCTCTGCTGTGCTGCAGGGCTCTCCTCCCCGCTCCTCTTTGTAGAGGAACCCAGGCCTGAGGTGGACGGAGCAGGCTCTTCTCCGACAGGTCCAGCAGAGACAGGGGCGTCAGCAGGGACAGAAGGTCCAGCTGGACGAGGAGTAGGGACAAGAGGGCCTGCAGAAGGAAGTCCAGCTTGGACAAGAGGGGAGCCACGTCTGAAGTCCTCACCTTCGTCATCTTCCTCCTCCTCAGACTCAGACACGGACCCGTATGCAAAGTCTAAAGTCAGATCAGTCCTGTCACTTCAGACACTGCTGTCGTCCACGTTGTTGTCATCGTCCTCATCCCAATCAGAGAGGTCCATGATGTGTTGGACATCATCAACAAACTCAAGGCCAAAAACAGGAGGAATGTCTTTGTCTGCACCAGCAAAAGCATTTCCACACTCACCTCCATACTCACCTACCATCACCTGGACAGGGATGAAGACGGGGAGGTTCTGGTTCCCTTCATGCTGAACAGGAGCCTCAGGAACGCCATCTCCTGCAGGGTGTTCAACTATGACGTATCCATCGTCTGCAGGGAAAAACGAAATGTTTGAGTGCACAATACCAACAATTAACATTTCTCATGTGACACTGAATATGTGTAACTACATAAACAACAAAGAAGTAAAAAAGAAAAGAGTGACAAACTTTTACTGTAACACAAAAAGGCCTGTTTACTGTTTGATCAGATGTTGGATTTTTTATTCAAATGGACAAAAAAGGACCTCTGCATTTACTAATCCTTTATTACAGTTTTATAATCTGTATTTATTTAGGTGAAGGCTCTTTTGACAACACAGTCAACATTTCTCTCTTGTTTGGCACAGTTTGTAAATGTCATTCACTCTTTCATGCAAAACTCTCAACACATTCTCACCTCCTAAAACACATTTTCCTCAGTGATGAACTTGTCATGCTGAACTTGAACACTAATACAGCACAGGAGTCACAGTTTACTTCCATGGGGTCACAAACTAAAACACTTGTAAAGAAATGCAGTATGTACACTTTGACAGAGCTGGAAATATGTTATTAACAATATAATCAAAAGACTCCTGCACTGTGTCATTTGCACATGCAGCAACAACATTTACCGTCTAATTTGTTTGATTCTGAGCACAGATTTAAGAGTTTTTAGGTGATTGTTTGATGGAATATGTGGAACTAAATAAACAACAATGAGGTGAGAAATCGTATTTTGACCAATATATATCACAGACATCAAGAGTACTGGTTGATAATGTCAATTAAACTTTAAAGTTTGACCCTCTTGTGTAACATGTTTCTGAAAATATAGATTTTTAAGGTATAAACTTCGTTTGATCTTCCTTTTATAATAAAGTAAAATGACATGAACCTTGAGAATGAATAGTAACAATATTGGCTAATATCATACTTGTGATTATTCTAAAAACACTGATGTTGTTAGGCCTCATTTTCTTTTTTTACATGTGTTCAACAGCTATGATCTGTGGCTACTCTTATTCATTTGTAAGTATCTGCTCATGGGTTCATTGATCAATATTAAAACATATGTGAAAAGCTGTTTGTGAATCAGCTAAAGTCAATTTGAACAGTCTAAACAAACCAGTCCAGATGGATAGCTCTCACTATACAGAGGAACCTTCACCTGCCTAAATCTAATGGTTCCATCGTCTCCATGGTGACAGAAATAAACATCTGAGCATTTTTTGGAATTCTTCTCGACGCCATCTTTGTCCCATAATAGTGCAAATCCAGGATCATTTGATGTGCTCAAGTCAAAATAAATGTGTTTTCAAATCAGTACTTTACAGAAAATTCCCTCCAGCTTTTTCCCGCCACTTTTAAAGACTATGGCTTCAAAAAAATTACTTTACACTGAAAAAAGTTCAGGGAAGAACTGTTTCACACCATCCCGCTTGAGTTCTTAACTCCACACACACAAGTTTGACTGATTTCTAAGCTGATGAGCCTTTGAAAGTTTAACAAGTCATTCATAAAAGCAGTTCTATGGTATAAATGTATGAGTGAACTACTTCGTTACACTGCAGAAAAACTTGTCTTACCTTCGTTGTTCATCAGGTAATAGCCGGCCATGGGCACGGGATCTCTGATGATGGTCATTTCCGGTCTGGTCAGCTGTCCACTCGATGAAATCGTCGATCCAAATGTCTTTAGAGGGTTTTCACCAACTTCTCCTGAGCGCTTTCCAAAAGTTAGCTAGCTCGCAGCAAGGTGTTGCAGGTCAGCGTCAAAGCTCAAGTGCAAGGGGGGAGAACTCGGGGTTCCACGGTCTTATATACCTCGTGGTCGTTTCCATGAGGACTCGTGACGCGCGTGCGTGCGTACGTGTGAGTGCAGGCCATGAGTGAAGCCTGGTTTAAAGTCTTTATTTTTTATTTCTGCAAACATTTCACAGTCTCTACTGATGTTTTCAGAGAGCACCACGGGACAAACTGATGCTCTATTTTGTGAGGCGCTTTTGTTTTTTATAAACGAACATTTTTAGGTTTAAAACTTTTTTTCTCATTTTTTTTTGACTAAATCTCACTTTATAACCACAAATTTAAGAGTGTTTTGGAAAACGGCACAACTGTATTTGGTGAATATCCCAATCGTTAAATAAACTGTGGGCCTTTATTTGAATATATTCCTGTATATTATTATATAATATGTAAATAAACAGATAAACTTTTCAGTGTCCACTCTGATGCTCTAACAATCCATGTTACATTTTATATAGTCTAAACCCTAATTCCAATGAGGCTGGGAAGTTGTGTTAAATTCAATACCTAAATTCAATACAGAGACAAGATATACAATGTTCAAACTGAATAACTTAACTGTTATGACAATGGAGATGTCGTATTTCCACCTACAAAGCTTCAACAATTAGTGTCCTCAGTTTCGAAACGCTTATTGAGTGTTGTGTAACACACTGGTAAACATGGCCCTGTCCCAGCTTTTTTGGAACGTACTGTCACATCAAATTCAAAATTAATGAATATTTAAAAAAAAAAAAATTAATTTAACCTAAGAGTGGCAATTTGTCATATTTATGAAATTATATATTGCAGGTATAAGTGAAAATGTGTTACCCATGGTGTTGAATTTAAGTACAGAGTTTGACAAAGATAAATCGGATGCAAAATATTATATAATAACCATTTGCTATGGTATATGTTGAAATGTTTACACTAAATGTTAATAAGCTATGAATTCCAAAATGTAACCAGAACTTGGGCACATCCTTACTGATCCAGAGGGAATTTAGTCTCAAAGCAGTACCCATGGAAAAGCACCAGTTCAACCCTTAAGGCTGGGTCTAATATCAGTCACACCCAATAAGCACAAAAATATGCCTTTTAAAAGCTAGCTATCAAAAATATTATACATTATTCTGGTTTTACTGAGCTTTTTCATCTATATCTGGCCTTACTGATATGATATACGAATTCATTTTTAAAGATTTTAACCCTTTGAATGCTGGGTTTTTGTCATGATGCCACCATTTTTTTTTTTCAGATGAAGAAAAAATAAATCTATATTTTCAATATCCATGCTAAGTGTATTTTTTGTCTTGGATTATTACAGCCTGACGTATTGTCAACATTTTCTGCCAAGGGTCAAATACTCAACCTTGTACAGAAGCACAAAAAATATGCGTTTCCTGAATTAGATATGTAAAAGTATTGTAAATAGCTATTCTCAACTTTTTTTAGGCTTAATTTTTAAACAGATATCAGCCCTAATCATGCACATCAAATACTAATGTATTTAATATTATAATCCTTTAGATGTCAGGTTATTGTCATGATACCACCGTGTTTTAGCTGAAAGAAAAACTGGAAAAGTAAATTATATTGAACACAGTATATGCAAGTATTTTTTGTTTTTAATTATTACAACCTGGGATATGTCAGTGATTAGCAACAACAGTGATTTTCATTATTTTATATGTAGCGTTAAATACTAGTTTTTCAGGTGGTAGAATGATGGCATCTGGTGGAGAGTAGTAAAAATGATCAGTTTTCAAAAGCCCAAATTAGCACCAAGATATAATAAAATTAATGTATTATGCTTAAGTTCGAAAATTGTTGTTCACGTATGGAGTGGGCCCAGGTTAATTTTATTTAGACAAATTCAACATGATATTGCAAAATAGAACCCACTCATCAGAAATATGCAACTCTGTTCGATTATTCCTGAAAGGGTCAGAAAAACTGCCAAATGAATGCTCCATTAAACTGTTGGCCATGCAAACCCACTGAACTAATTTGATTAAAATGAGTGACAATAAAATGTAGTGAAATAAATCGGTTCTGTATTGTCAGTGCTGCTTCCGTGATTTAAGTTTGTTTAGTCATGTTTTTTTTCTTAAAAATGACTCAATAGGGTTAGTTTGTCAGATGTGCATTTGTCTGTTATACAGGATTATCAGTAAAATTTTCAAATAAATCAACCCATAAATGTTCAACTGTTGTGATTGTATTCAATTTTACTCCCTACAGGTGAAATATGAAAGGGATTTCAAGGTAAACTGGTAATGGCTTAAAAATCAGTGGTACCGTGATAAGTGTCAGTTGTGCTAATAACAAAAAACATAAGTGTTTTGAAAATTGACACATTTTAACTAAACAACCATCACAGTGATGGTTAATTTTTTAATGTATATTTCAGATAAATTATGAGTGCAAAATTAGTACACAGAGAGCCATAATGTTACTTTGTAAACATACAACCTAAAAATGTTTTGGGACTAATTGTGCTGCAGTTCATCCAAAATTCTGATACAAAGATTTCGTAAATGGGATAATTTTGCGGTATCATCTTATTCCAGAGCACAAACTAAGCAATATTTTTGATAAAGTTTAATCAAGAGTCTGTGTTGAATATATATATTTTTTCATGGCTATTGCAATGAGCTCACGCACAGTAATGTTGCAGGACTTGTGTTGTTTGTCACATGCCCTACAGCAGGTCATGCAGCCACTTCACTGCTGGTTAATGAAGAGGCTTTTTGCTTACTCTCAAGATCAACAATGAAAGCCTATCTAAAATCACACATGGTTAAGGGCTCGCAATATTGTTTCCCCCTCCATAGATGGATGTATGAAAAGAATTTCAAGGTTAATTTTTTCTTTCTTAGTATGCAAAAATTTTAATTGGATCTTAATACACACAGAGAAAGGGGAGTGTAGCAACATGAGAGTCTTAATTTAACACAGTAACTCCTTGAAGGGACACGCAACGTTTGTTTTCATGTCTTGCCTCACTCCTAAGTCCATGACAAGCAGGTAGACCCCTTTCGTTGACTGTGCATCCAGTAACAAGAAGAAGATGGACAAAGCTCGCCCACCACGAGTTAGCTTTGGCTCAAACACTGGGAGTCAATGGGTAGCACACTAGTCAGCCTCTGCCTACAGTCATCAGAAACTCTTCAGCAAGTCTAAATGGTTCTGTGTGCTTGTTGTGACTCGTTTTTTTTTATCGTGTTATGTTACGTTATCGTCTATTTCAATATTATCATCTTCTACTCCTAAACAGAGGCTTTGTTTTGTTGACCTACTTCCGCGGAGATGTGACTTTGAAGAATGAGTTGAGTCTGTTGAACAGCTCTTAAGTGAACGATGAGAACTGATTTGTAGTTGTGAGTGAGCCATTTGTTTGCGAGTCATTCTTAAATGCAAATTGCCTACAAATTTAAGGATGACTCACAAATGAATGGCTCACAAACAACTGTGAATCAGTTCTGCTGTTCACTTAAGAGCTGTTCAAAAGACTCGACTCATTTGTGAATGTCACATCTCTAGAAAATCTATGGCATTGAGAATATGCCTAAATAGGGTAAGACAGGGCTCATGAAGATTTGCCCTAAAACAGCCTGTTCTGAGCAGGGATGAAACAGAGGGTTTGCATGCTCTAGTGAAATCAAGGACCAGAGTAAACCTGTTGAAAAAATGTATAATATGCAGCACTTGGGCTAGGGTGTAGATTATTATATATCCTGTGTAATTTATGAGTATTTATTTTTTGATAATATTGTAGTAATGTTACTCATAATATTACATATTACATAATTATTATAATATGATTCAATTGGAATACACAAGGCACATTGATTTTGGCTGTGCTCATGCATATTGTATGAATTTTTATCAAGATTGTGTATTTTTATATGATCTTGTCATTTCCATTTCAGCTCCTACTTAAGTCTAAAATACACTTTGTTCAAAAAAGTGTTACACTCATACTGTTAACTCAAAAAATGTGATGGTGGCATCATGACAAAACCTGGCATTTAAAGGGTTAATGGCTTTAAATATTCACACATATTGAATGTTTATGATTAGAACTGATGTTGGTTTAAAAAAAAATCAAGCCTTAAAAAAGTTGGATAAAATGATGTATAATATGTTTTTATAGCTACCGTGTGCTAAGCGGTAGGAGTGTGAGTACTGGACACTGCACAGAAAATAATAATGCATCTAAATCAGTGTCGCTGCTTATTACAGACATACCCCGGCTGTAATAATCCAAAACAAAAAAAATCTACTTTGCATGCAGTATACTAAAAATAATTATTTTTTCTGATTTTTCATGTTTATGTTGTTGTTTAATCTGCAAACATAGAGGAATCATTACAAAAAAAGGCATTTAAAGGGTTAGAGTAAATAAAATTGCGTTTGATATCAATAATTAGGTCAGATGCAGCTATAAGGGACCCAAAAATGTACGTATAATCACATTATGATACTAATGAATCACAAAAAAACAGCTCAGTCCATCAAAAACATTACATTTTAGAGAAAACAACACCACAGCATCTCTCTCTCTCTCTCCATCACCCTGTGTGAGGAGTTCAGCTCACGTGCACTCGCCGCGCGCTCCCTCTCAGTTGAACAGAGGGTGCACACATACATCCATCCATAATTCAGTCCGAGCGGGAGAACAGCCTACAGTCTGCCTGCTGCAGCCTGCACACAAACCCCGGTAGAGCGACACCGAGACCTGGGGACAGAGACCCGGAGGCGGCTGGATGGAGGACCAACCCTCAGGGAGGACGAGCAGGGCGGTGTTTGCTCCGTACTGCGGGGATAGCGTGACTTCCAGCGGCCGAGGAACAACAGCCTGTCCGCGGTGATATCTTGGAGACGTAAACATTGCCATGCCCTGCTTCATGCTCCACCACCTCCTCCCGCCGTATTCGTCCATCTCCTCCAGTGGTGCAGAGCGGAGTTGTTTTAGGAGGAGCCGAGGAGGAGGACAGTGCTGCTGCAGGAGGTAAACACAGATTTTGCAGACGTGGTGAAGTTGTGCTCGGGATAGGAGGCTGCAGCGGGCCACACTGAGTAACCTGCATCCTGACTTTGCTGTGTCCGTGTAGTGCGGCCATGCTGCATGCAGCATCCTCCTCAGACCTGTTCCCGACTTGAGCTTCTCTCTTCTGGATTATAAACAACTCCCAGACCTCGCTGTTCCACCTCTTCAAGTATTGTCTTGTGCTTTTGGACTTGTCAAATCTGTTTTTAAAGAGACAATGAACATTTTAAGTGAAGGAAATAGTTTTATTTGTCCATAAGACTTCACCTTTCAGCCCCAAACTATGTGACCATCTATAGACACTTTAATGAGTAAAGGTCCTCCATCATTACTCAGACCTCCTGCATGACTCCTCAGTGGGACCAGTGTTGTTATTATCACAGCTCACCCTAACTCAGCACCATGGGGGCCAAACAGAACAAAGGCCAGGAGCCTGGAGGGGCCAGCCCACAGCACAGCTGGAAGCGGACCCCAACCAAGGAGCGGGGTGACATCCTGGCCTCCCTCATGCTGAAGTCAGGGGACCGGCTGAACCGTGGGGTGGCACCGCCACCGCCCTACCAGCGCAGAATCAGTATGATCCAGGAGATGATGCTGATGGCCAAGCAGGGAAAGCAGGACGAGGCCACTGAGATGCTCAAGACCCTCCGACAGGTAACTGCTCTGTGTAGGTGTGTGTCTGTTTGTGAGTTTTGGTTCAAGGGTCAAAGGGTACCTGGAGTCAGTAGGGAGTCAATAGTTCCACGGGGCCCTGGGAAAAATCAGAGGGGTCCCACAGCCAGCACTCATTCCCAGTATATTATGAGGAATTACAGAGGTAGACAAAGATCATTGATCTTTATTTTCATTTCATTAGACCAGAGGTTCTCCGGCTTTTGTGTTCACACTTGTAAAGGGAGATATCAGGCTCTATTGTGTGTGTTTGGAAATGTAGAGCAGGGTTAATCAACACAGGTTGTCCAGTGTGTTTTATGCATACAATAAAGGATACACCCAGTGATTTCAGTGGAGAAAATGACAAGTAATGTTTTCAGCCAACAGTAATTTTAGATTTCATAAACAATCATATACATAAACCTGTCGGATTCTGTTGGTTTTATCTTGAGATTGTGTCTTCTCTTTTTGATCATTTCAATCAAGTGTAATATTTTTATTTGGTTAACATGTCTGTGGTCACACATTTGTGACATTTAAGCAAAAAGAAAAAAATGTATCGACAACATTACAATCTGTAAAGCCATAGAACAGCAGCATCCACAAGCCACAGTCATGCAGTTTCCTTCTGGAAACTTTCCATTTTTTTAGAGTGAAATTCTATTTTTCTTGTTTCACATCTGTTTCTAACAGAAAAAGGCAGGACAAATTTAAGGAACAGGTCAATTTTAGATAAGTGGAGACTACACACTGTCAACCAAAAAATAACAGCGATAATGAGTTCAGAAATATTGGCATTTTGAATATCAACAAAAATCTAGTATTGTGCACTCTTGAAATGAATGTGTGGCTTGGTTTAGTTTTGAGGTGGCTGCAAGCCTCTGATTGGCCTGTAATAATTGAGACAGACAGAACATCCAGTCTTGTTTGAAAGGTTCTGCTCCTCCATAACGCTGTCTTTGAGGTTTTTCCTAGATGGACGTGAAGTGTATTCCATGGATATGTGAGAAAGTCAATTTTGTTTGTCATGTTAGATAAAAGATTGTCCATCGGACATGATTTAGTTTTGTTTTGGAATAAGTTAAAAATGAAGGTGCCCCAATTGTATCGGCACTGATCAGTATCAGTTGATTGGGATGAATTCCTGTAAACACTGATACCTACCGTCGATCACCTGTGGATTAACCTCATGTTTACTCATCGATGCCATCCATTAGTCTGCTGCTCCCACTGCTCTGTCATCCTGTTAAATAAACGGTCTCTAAAACTTTGTCTTCAATCCTCTTAATCCAACATATTAGCCCAGGGTCTAAATCTGTACCGAAATTCACACTGTGACTAACAACATGAAAGCTAATCTGCTGAACTAAAGGAGCAACACAAAACAATGCAGGTGGTGTTTAGTGATGCATTTGAGGTCCAGTTGGAAACATTGTGATGCATTTAGTTGGCTTGGTTAAATAAGTATTTGACAAAGTGTAGAACATGTTGTATTTAAATGTATATTACAGCAATCAGGATTTAATTTTTTTGCTGAACCTTGAATAAATAAAGACGAGTTTTAGTCTGTCAGTAATTTAGTTTATTCAAATAATAAAAACAAGTGCTAAATGAGTCTTTTTATTATGTAATTCCGATGTCCTTACTGTAGGATACTTTTCACATTGCTCTTGAGATCTTTTTGTTTTGCTTTGCTGAGCAAATCTTTTCAGCAATTGTAAGGAACAACACGAAACATGATCAGTATCTGTATCAGCCAATCTGGTTATCGGTATTGGCCAAGAAAAGCCTGATCGGGGCATCCCTATTAAAAATACTGGGCTCCAAAGTCTTCCAACAGGAACAGCAGAGAGGAGGGTAATGAAATCTCAGTGAAGGGATGAGTGATGGACAGTGGAGTTTGTTTATGCTTAAGGAGAAGTCAGTGACGAAAGTGTTTATCCAAAGATAATCTGAAGCTAATCTGAAAAAATATACATTATTAAAATCAGTAAGAAAATGAATTGACACACCTATCAGCAGGAGCAAATTGACTGACTGGCTTATCATATCATTGGTTGCTGCCACTGCCAACTTAATTAATGAACTGATACTGACCTGAAGTCAATACATTCAAGTGAGAGCACATTTTCCATGTTTTTTAATTAGAAGAAGTTATTATCATGGCTGTTTTTATTATCATGACTGTTTTTATTATTATTAAGTATATGCAAGATTATTTTGTACCCCTGTACAGCACTTTGGTCAACCGAGGTTGTTTTTTTAAACGTGCTCTACAAATAAACTTTGACTTGACTTGAGAAGAAACATCATTATGTTTCACTGTTTTCTGAGTTTTACAGAAATGTACATACACACACATTATGATCTGATTGTGTCCATGAAAAAATTAATTTACAATTCAGAAAGAGGGATTTTAATCTAGTGGAAGAAAAGTTGCACATGTAAACATAGCTACTGACCATGTTGTTAGTTACAAAGACAGATTCCCTGTCTGCAAAACCCTGACAGGAACATCGACCAGCACTACACACCTAGATAAAGATAATTCATGATATATTAATAGAACACAAAAGCCTGATTTATTACCCAGGCCTAGAAAACAATCAAAGAAACAAGTAGAGCACTACCAATTTGTTGTACTCTGCATTAGCTGACAACCAGTTCATGTTTTCATAACCAGTCATAACAAACAATGAAGACAATCTCTCATCTAAAGGACTGCACCTGATTTACCTCTGGTCAGCATCTCTTTCAGCTCCTATAGTGTGAGGAGATTTCTGCTTCAATCTGTATCCTCCCTCTATTTTTCAGGACATTTGCGGCACTTGATCAGCTGTCAGGCTAGTGGCTGCTGCTATAGAGGGAAGGAAACGCTAAGAAGCAGCAGACTGAGTGACTCAGTAGGCATGGCAAAAAAGAGAAAATGGTATGCAAAATGGCCTTGGTTGAACTGGAAAGCCCAAAAGAAAAGCATCGTAACAGGAGAGAAACAGCTCAAGTGTGTGGCTCTGGAAGAAAAATCTTCTTTTAGTTTCTCCGCCCGCTTGTTGTGTTGTTGTGTGCCAGATTGGCGGTAGTAATAAGAATGGCCAAAAGCTGAAATTCAGCCAGTCTTCTCCTCACTGTTCACTTTATCAAGTCACTCTTGGTCCTGTAGAGTAAGGGCACACACTTTTAGATAAGCTCAATTGTTGGCCCAATTCCCTCAATCCAACCAGAATCAGCCTGGGCCCAATTCTCCGCTGATCATCTTGCCAGATTTTCTTGTCATAGGTGATTTTACCCTTTTTGATTGGCTCAGAAGAGGCTTGGAATTGCCCCTATCTGAAATCTTAAGTACTAAACATGTTCAGTATTTACAGAAATCTGAGTTCCATTTTGAAATGTAGTATAACCACACTGAAAAGGAGAGAAGTTGAACCAAAATTGGTACCTCCGTGGATGTTCCAGGAAAGTCACAGCTAATCACATTTAACTTCAATTCCTCATGTTTGTGTAAGTGGTCTTATATGTTTTTTTTTAGTTTCATCTCCTGGCTTTGATAGATAGAGATATATGTGCAAAACAAAGTCCACAGCATTTCAACTTCCACCTCTCCTCCTGTGAACAGCCAAAGCAGCTGCATGAAACTGCTGATTCCCCGACCTCCCGAATAGCAGAATTATTGTGACCCTTTACTACTGTTGCATCAGTAGTTAAAGCGCATTGGCTTGAGAGTGTAAGTCCAGTCTAGAGCAAAGACTGTAATGCAAAGATGCTGCAAACATTTGAACCAATTATCCCATAGTAGACTGGTCAAAACATTAGAACCAACTGGGTCCATGTGGGGAAGGAGCTTTAAAATCACAGGAGCGAGAACAGAGTACCTTAGACAGAGAGAGAATACAGGCAGGTCAGGGGTACTCAGTATGCGATAACAAGAAGGTTTTTGAACATTAATGGTTGTGAATAAACTGGAGCACAGGGGTCAACCATCTGTAGACCTTGATCTACTGGTCAATGATTCAGACATTCTCGTAGGCCTCTTAGACCAGATGACTCAGGTCAGGACTGTTTACATATGCAAGAGTCCGAGGGATCCAACTGCTTTGCAAGATGAATTACGTCTGGCTTTCTTTCTCCCATGAGTTGTCTTTATGAGGAAGACATTAGACAGTTTAAAATGTGTTTTATTCTTACACTTTTCCAGTCTTCAACACTTAAAGTTGTGAGTTTTCTTTTGAACCAGGCTTCATAATGTGTAAGCTGCAAAAGTGACTTCAAATCCACTGACTCTGTATTTTTATTCCTTTCATTTATTACACTGATGGGTTAAAGACTGCATGTTCCAGCTTAAATTTGGGTAATATTAAATAATGATCACTGGAAAGAAACTATTATATGAGGTTTCTCTGTGACTTTGGGCAGGTAGATCTATCTGTTCACATCACAGGAGATCTTCAGTTAAAAAAGGTTTGTGACCTTTTTGTGACCCTTTTATTTTGCCCCAGTGTCAAAATCAATTTGTTGGCTTGCACTGGCAAATGTGTCATGAGGATTGTTTTGCCCCCCATAGAAACCCCTTCCAAAACCATCAAACTGTTTACAATAAAAGGATTTATGTAACAGAATGAGAAGTCAGTCTGGAGGGGAAATTATCATTGAAAAGAGAACGAAGCACAAACACAGAAGTGCACAGAAGCTATGCAGCGTGTGTTCACTGTTCACCTCTTTGAAACAGGGGACAGAGCTCACATGTGTGCTGCTTTCGTGGTTTATTCTTCTGAGCTTCAGAGACTTCCATCAGCTCCTGTCTATTTACAGTCCTCTCATCTAACACATTTGCATAGTTAATCCCTGAATGATAGTAAACATTGGAGTGAAGCACACAGGCTTACAGACAGGGAATGCCTTTCTGTCCATCATCAAGAGAGGAGGGGGATTACCTTGTCATCGTCACAGCCTGATTAACTATGAAACCACAGAGGAAGAGCAACACACTTTATATAGAAATGTGACCAGAGGATCTTCTGTTAACAGTTATACAGATAAGACAGACCTGATACGTACCAAAAAAATAAAAAAATAAATATATATATATATATATATATATATATATATAAGTATATATGTATGTGTGTGTGTAAAGTAAAACACAAGTACCATAAGGGTCATACAGTCTTAAATATGTTAAAAAAAAATCATTAATTACATTTTAACTGCACTTGTAAGCCACTGAACAGTAACAAAAAAAAATTTTCCACTATGCTTGAAAGAATTTTGATCTGTTTTCTAATTGAAAAGCAGCATGTCAGCAACAAAATTGTCAAAGCTTCTTCTTTTTTTTTTGTTGAATTTGTACATAGTATCATCCAGTATTATTTGCAGGCACCTAATAGAATCGTATGAATATCATATCATGGCAGGCTTTGTAATATAAGCAAATATCATATTGTTGTACAAAAAAAATCTAAACTGTATGCTGAAACTAGTGAATTGCACCCCTAATATAAAATAAACATTAAGGAGAAAATGTACAAATTTGCTATGAAGGATTCCAATTGAGTTTCCTCCATCACATTTATGAAGACTTTGTACTACTTACTATACTAATTTTGTCATTATTCCTGTAATTGTATTTTATAGAGACTTTATGAAAATGCATTAAAAAATAAAATGACTGATAAATATGTTGTACTTTGCAGTGAAAAAAAAGCTGAAATAGGCTTTAATTCTACATTAAGCTTGTTAAATGAAATGCCACGCTTAAAACTATAAATATTAACGTATTATGTCCTACAGATTATAGTCTCTCTTTTGTTATTGAGCAGTAAATAACTTTAAATGTTTAACATTCAATATCTTTTTCAGAAATTTGTCCATCGGACAGTTTAAATAGTAATAAGTGCTTTGTTCAAAGCATGGATTTTAAACTTTTGATGCTAATGCTAGCAAGCTTGCATGTCCATCACAAACATTGCATCGAACAGTTATATGATTAAATATTTGTTTATTTAATGTAAATTGAATAAGAAAGATTTATTAATAGACAGAAAATATTATCAGGTTGTCTTTACGTTGTAAAGGACCAGATGATAAAGGCCACTCTAAGGCTGAAGTGTTCTCACAGGTGTAATATCCACCCGATTGAGTCACCTTTTCAGAGACAAGATCATATTTACAAAGATATGATGAATTAAGCGTAACATTATATCAATAAATCAAGTGGTAATGGTGGCCCTAAAAAATAACTTTAAATAGGTGAAATGCATTATGTTACCTGAGGGGATCATTTATTTTATTTTCTATATGCATATTCTATATTGCTCATTCTTGCTGTTTTTTAGTAGAGCTTTGCATCTTCTCTAGTTTCACAATTTGATTATGGTCATTACATTAACGATTCAATTTGATTATGTATCACGGTGCAACACAGTGAGCAGTGTCCTTCATTTTCCATATGACTGCACCAGGATACTTTTGAAAAATACAAGCAGTTAGATAAATATGAACTGTTTTTTTCTTCCTCAGAAACAAAACTAATACTGTAGTCTTGCAGCAGCCTCTTCGAGATTAAACAATTATTGACTGTCTCTGCACTGATGCATCTTCTTCTCTGATTGCATTCTTCAATTAAACCTTTAATGCCTGAAAACAAAAACTATAGCCCGAAAATTCTAATTTTTTGGAACTGTAATGTTTATTTGACTTTCTACTGAAATCCTAAAAAAAAAAAAAAAATTTCAATAAAATTTAACATATATATTTTTTGTATCTCATTTGATACATTAGGTGTTTTTGGCAAAAAATAATCCACTTGAGGACATTTTATCATTTATCTGATTGTATTCAGATGTTTTTTTTAGTAATTTGTTGATCATATTGATTAGATAGAGGTATTATAAAAGTATGTATCAAATATGATACAACAGGCTTTAAGAGGGTTAAAATATTATTTTGACAACCCTTTTTTTGTATGTATGATGATAAAAACGTTTTGCTTTTTAACTTTGTAGAGTACTTTGATAAATTCTACAAATAATGGTCTATACAAAAGGCAAGTTTTTAGCCCAATTTTCACACACTGTATATTGTTCTATAGAGTTAGAAACAAAACTGTTTAAGCATATATGAACACTTAGGGTCAGCAAAATTGCACCAACTACGAAATAGCAACATGAGAAACCAAGTTTCAATGTCTGATTCATGAATATGGACAAACAAATATTTGAATTTTAGATCTGACAGGCAACCAAACTCATCCTCTTGTTTGTGGTGTGAAGCCTTGCTGTTCCCCCACTCAGTTCTGTGCTTCAGTTAGATAAAATACCATGATTTGAATTTTAATGTTATTTGTTTTGCAAAGTCTTGGTGCTTTGTCTTCAGTGGTTTGTTCTACCCCTCAGCACTCACTGGACTTGATGTTTTGTGGGTGACCCTATAGATTCCGTGTGTTACCAGGGTAATTAGTGTGTCTTGTTTACTGGATTTTATGGCGCCCCCACACTGATAAAGCTACCTAAAATGTTTTGTGACTGTTTGTTCCGTCTGTCTCTGTTTATGCCTGATTGTAACATAGGGGTTTAGGGTTATTTACCAGCAAGCTCTCTCCATTATACCTCATCCATTATGGTTTCAGATACAGATACTAAAAGACTTCACTGTGACCATTAAAGCTTTTATCAGCACTTAGTGCAGGGGTGATCACGTCATGAGGGACTTTTACACAATTTACAAACTGAATATAAATATTTCTGTGTTTCATCTGTGAATCAGTCCCTAATTGTTTGTATTTCAAAGTTTAATATATAATCCTGCCTCCTGTTGTAAAAGGGGTATTATCTTAAAAACTCAGATGTGGGACTAGAGTAGGAGTGTGCAATCTCTAACAAAACCATTGTTGAGATCTGCCTAGCCTGTCATCTTGGGTATTTTTTGACATGACACCCCCAGACTCATTTGATGTCCTGTCCATCCTTCTGTGATATCAGAAGCTTTTAGTTTATCCTTTCAAATGGGGCTCACGCACAGATGTACAAAGAGCTGCTTAAAAGCACATATACTTATAGGAATGTCCCAAATATTTAATATATGGTAGTTCCTAAAATGTAGAAAGTAGTTTTTTTTTTTCATTTGATAGAAATACAACTACAACTTTCTGAAAAAAAGCCTGTCAGGTTAAGGGGCCCTCCACGCAGAGACAAATTCAAGCAAATCCATACAAGTTTTTAATTGTACAGACATTTCATCCACATGGACATGGCGTTTTGGTTACCTGAAAATGCACATCTCTGAAAACAGGCCTGCGTTGGGTTTTCATGTGTAAAATGAATACAGACACTTTCAGAGACAACAATGTTTGTTTGTTCTTCTCTGATTTTTTGTGAATGTCTGCACCGGCATTACAGCTCCACTTGTGGCCCTTTTCCACCAGCCCGCCTTGGCCCTACTCTACTCTACTCTACTCGGCTCTACCCGGTTTGCGTTGCGTTTCCACCGGCACAGTTCCTCCTAAAACAGACCAGTTTTTAGTACCTACTCTGCTGTGGTTCTAAGCGAGCTGAGTCGACACTAAAAGGTGACGTCGACCGACTGCCGGCTACTGATTGGGCAGAGAATGTCGTCACCGATGGGTCTTGAGCGCGATGCCCAAAACAGGACTGCGGTACATACACTTCTTTTGTTACTTTATGGCAATAACTTGCTGCCATCACAGTGTTAAACACGGGGCTTTATCATTACGAGCTAGCTAACAAGCTAGTGGTAGCTTCCGTTAGCTTACCCTCATACATCTTTTCTTTGCAGCCCGATTGCTCTCGTCCTCGACTTCAAACTGTTGTATAGCTTCAGAAACTCTCCTGTACTTCTCAAGGGTATTTCTTCTCGCCGCCTGCAGCCTTCTTCTGCTTTCCTCTTTGTAACAAAAAGCCACAGACCGAGCGGCAAGTATACTATTGCCTCCAAGTCCTCCATTGTTTTGGTTGTTGTGTCCCCCAGCTGTTTCACGGCGACCCCGCCCCCGCTGGGCAGGGGACCGGGCTGGTGGAAAAGCAGGCCAAAGCGAGTAGAGTAGAGCCGGGTAGAGTCGGGGAAAGCCGAGCCGAGTAGAGTAGGGCTAATGGAAAAGGGCCATTACATGCCTGGCATATAAAATACAGCATTTTTCAGTGTTTTCATGTAAACGGACACATATCTTGAACAATGCCATCTTTACAGAGAATGTTTTCAAGATTGAAATATTTTTGTCTGCGTGTGGACAGAGCCTTAAAAACAAACTTGTGCAGTGCAGAAAGCATCTGTGCTGATGATTGATCAGTGGGATTTCTCTATAAGGGAGCAAAAATGTGTGCTTTCTTTTTTCTCCTCTTTTGTCAAACATACATGATGTCAGAGTGTGAACAGCAGCCCTCAGGGTTTAGCTGTGATCTGATGGGTCATAGCCAGAGGTCGAGCTCTTTGACCTGTTGGAGATTTCTCTCTTCACCATCAGTAAAGGAGGGGATTACAGAAGTAACACAGCATAGAGCTGTCAAGAAGTTTTTCAGACTGAAGAATCAGTGTCTTTAGTTTACTTTCTTATTCTGTCCTATATCAGCCAAACATGATTAAGTGAGTTAATTGGTTTGCTGTTTAGTGAAAGCACCTTTTAGAGTAGGGTTTTTGTTTAATAGAGTCCTAAATTTAAAAGGAGAAGTCAGAAGTGAGAGCTGTTGGATGTGCCGGGAGTACACAGCTTTACAAGGAAATGTCTAGTTTTGCCACGCTGTCACAGAGGTTCTGAGCTGTTGACTTTATTGAGGTACATTCACTCTAGAGCAGACCACTGTTTCACTTTTGTGGATGGATTTCACATCTTGAGAGAAATGCAGAATTATCACAGAAAACTTCTCCTTGAATTATAATACATTTTGTTTAACAAAGCAACATCAATTTAATTTAAAGACACTCTATTAGAAAAACAATTATTATGAAACTAAACCACAAACAAACATACAATAAGAAAGCAAACAAATTACATGAAAAGCCAATATGTGTATGTGGGTGTGTGTGTGTGTGTGTGTGTGTGTGTGTGTGGGGGGGGGGGGGGGGGGGGGGGGGGGGGGGGGGTATGTGGTGATGGTGTTGTAAAGAGAGGACCTATTTAATAGTTTTTATTTCAGTTTACTTTTGGGGGTTTTATTTTCTTGGGTACCAGTCAGGCTGAGCTTGGCAAAAGCCTTTTTGTTTAAGTCAATGAGTCACCACTTCCTTTTTTTTTTTTTTTTTTTTTGGAAACCAACATAGGATAACAAGTATAATCCAAAACAATCCAAATTATTAATCACAACCACTATGAAAACACAACTCAACAAGCTTTCTTTGAAAATAAAGCCTTTGCATTCAAGATTAGAATTTTTCCCCCAGTAAACCCAAAGGAATAAAAAGAAAAAACAGAAAATCACACAAGTCTTCAATAAAAAAAGTGTATACCTTTGTATAAGTGTTCTTTTTTTCAGTTCATTAATTCAGTTTCCAAAGCATCTTTGTTCCTTTCAGCAGTTCAAAAAAAAAACTTTGCTTCACACAACAATGTACTTTTCCCAACACATACCAAGCTTCTTCATCTTCATGCAGGAGATGAAATTAGAGCCCCATAAGTCATTGAATGGCTGACCTTGGCTACCTGCAGAAGGTGAGAATTCTGAACAAACAAGGGGAGTTTCTCCTTTAACTGACAAATTCTGTCGCTGTAGTCATACAAACAAAGTGGATTAAGGTAAATATAGCTTTCTGTTTTTCATTTTCCTGTCTATTTTGGCTGAGACATGAATGCAGTTAGTGGAAGATGCAGTCTGTCTCTTGCAGTCTGTCTTAAAGCTCTGACTTGATATTATGTTCTCCGAAATATAAACACACACTAACTGCTGCTGTCACTCAAGTAAAATGGCCTTTACTCTCAGGAAAGCAACCTCATCCTAGCATGCCTCAGGCAGCCGACGCCTGGAAGCCCAACCTTTATGTTATGGAAAACTCGACCTTGGGGAAATTTTACTCTCATCCAGGGCTTCAAGGAATCCTCTGCCTGTGGCATAGTAACATGTGGCTGCTAGCTGAGGGTATCTACCCATTCACACACATTCACTCACTGATTGTTGGAGTTTTTATGTTAGTTATCCATAAGTATCAACTCACACATTTGCAAACTTTCATACCCATTTATACGCCACTGATGCAGCAGTGGGAGCAACTTGGGGTCAAGTGTCTTTCCCAAGGACACATTGCAACATGGCTTGAACCCACAACCTCTCGATTACCGACCAAGCGCACTATCAGACTAAGCCACTGATGCCCCATGTCATAATTCCTGGGCTTAACCATGAATAGTTATGGGCCTTTTATTTATATGATGATAGTTCTCAGCTTCCATGCCAGAGTGATGAATGAGGGCCAGTGCGCTTTTGTTTTCTTTCCCCTTATAGCCACCTGATTGGCTGTTGTGTGGGTGGAATTTCATTAGATTAGGTCTCTCTAGTTTATTTCAGTTCTGTAAATTTGTGAATTTTTTCCACAGATGCAGCTGGTTTTGTGTTCAGCAATCAGCCTGAAGGGAAAAAGATCCAGCTTTGGTTTCAAATCAATTAAGGAGTGCTGATAAAGGAGCTGTCCTCCCCATAGCTTCTAACAGAGCGTCTGTTTGATAAGTCAATGTCAGTTTAGTCCAAGCCATCCAGAAACTGCCATTGTTTCTGAGCAGTGATGAGGGAAATCTGGAAACCAGCAGTGAGACAGAGGAGCGTCTCCTATTTCCTCACTGTCTCTGTGTCGTTGCTTCCACCCTCTTCTACCGTCCCTGTTATCTCTCCTTCCCTTTTCCCTCATCAGTGTCAGTTTCTCTCGCTCTGCTCTCCTTATCCACACTAATTGTCTTATCCAATTCATCATGTGATCTGTTCGTCACATGCTGTTCCATCAGAAAATCATCCCTCCAGAGTATGAAAACAAATTAGACTGATGCTAGGAGCTTCTACAGTTTTGTCTCCACAACTCAACAATAAAACACATCGTTGTCATTTTTCACGTCCCTGCTTTTCCTCAGACACCTGTTCTGATCATCTGGAGATGTACACATTTTTAAGGATTATCACTTTTTTTCTTTTTTTTTGTTCGGTGCCAGTTTTAACTAAGGAAATAATTAGTTTCCCTCAGTGATACTAAATTTAACAGAAAGTGTACTGTTTATATAGTCCTCAAAAAAGGTTGGAAATGTTATTTCAGCTGATTATTCCTCCACTTTAGTAATACCGATCAATATTCCATTTTGTGTCACTGGAAAGTTAGCAAAACAGCTAACTGTGAGGGTGGTGCCCCCATAAAATTTGCCAAAATCCCCTGCTACTGGAAGCTGGTGTTTGGTATGCAGACTGGCAGCATTATTTGATGTCAGTTCTGGTACCGTCTCTATAATCAGGACCAAGTTCTGTGAGGCTGTTGATGTCAAAGACGGACCACGGTCATCCTAGGAAGACAACACCCCAAGAGCACTGGTTCCTCCTTTCTTTGCTGGGGAACTGTAGGCTTTCTTCCAAGAGGAAGAAGGGGTGTTACCCACATGTTGAGCTGTGTCGCTTTTTCCATGAATGTATAACCATTACAAATTGTACCTTGTTGTAAAGGTGACAAATCAGGCTCTCCAATGATATAAAAACAAACATCAATTGTTATTGTCAACCAAAATAATGTTTCCAAACTTTTTAAGAAGAAGATAACAAAGCACACCTTAAATGACTAATTTGGATAATAAATTTTATATTTATTTAAGTATAGGAAATTCTAATTTCCCATTTAAACAGTTTTTTTCAAAAATACATTGTGGTCATTGAGGCAATTATTTTTGTTAATCTTGCTGAAAACAATCCTTTTACTCAGCATTGGGCCTTATGGTTTGTGTGGATAGAGACATGAGTTCTCTTCCACAGCTGTTGAGAGAAACTCGCAAATTTCTTGCCAGCACCAGCCAATGTGTCTAGAGGATTATTTTGATGTCAGCACTAAAAAATGCCACACAGTTCATGAAAATGACTTATATCTTATACCGTTGACCAATATATCATTGCTGTGGGGTACAAACCTCTTAAAAAGGGTTGAAAACTGGATGAACAAGTATTGTATTGTCCTGGCTGGAAGTTGTTTTTTGGGACTTTATATCAGTTTTAAATTTATTGAACCCACTCACCAGTGTAAAAGATGACCAAAAGCACTATTTATTAAAAAAAAATCCCTTAAAATGGAGATACAAGGTTTGTGCCTGACAGCAACAGTAACTTAAAACCTTGATACTTTTCCCAGCCCTATGATATGCCCACACACCCCTCATATTTCCTCCAGTATTACCCTCACTAAAACACAGTGTCTGCTCATGGTTCTCTGAGATTGATTGACTGAGACTTGATTGATTGTCTCTGAGTCACAGTGAAGAGTGCTGGCTGCACTGCGTACAGTCTGTTCCATCAATCTCTTATTTTAGCTCTTTCATGTGCAATTTAGACACAGAGATGCTTTTTCAACTTTGTTCCAGTTTTTGGTTGCTGTCATCTGTTGCACTGCTGAGACACTGACATGATGTTCCACTAAGAACGTCAGAGCTGATTATTTAGGCACTCACATGGCAACACAACCTACTCCGGCACATGAAAAAAGATTTTCCGCCTGTTGGTTTAAATACAGACTATTGTTAGACTCACTTTGTGTTATTTGAATCATCGGCATGAGGAGGGGGGGCGCAAACAATGTTCATTTTAGTGTGAGGAAGTATGAGTGACCTCCCCAAACCAGTGTATCTCCCACCTATATACAGTATCAAGGGCTGTTGAACTCAGGGAGTTTTTCCCCAAGAACTGAAAACCTTTAATGGAACCTTTTGGGTTTTCATAGAAGGATCAAGGGTCTTCATTTATTTCCAGGTTTAGGGATCTACCCTTTGAAAGGTGTTTTTTAATAGCTTGCAGGGCATTGGGAGCAGGGCCTGCAGTAACGACCTGGAATCAGAACTCTCTTTCAGCTAACAGCGCCACATGTTTGATTTTTTTAATAGTGTTTTAGAATTTCTTTTAGATGAATACTTTGACAAACTGATGGAGAAAGACTGTAAAAGGGTCACAACTAGCCTCTCACCTTGTGGCAAAGTGTCGAAGCTATGTGCAGTCAAGTCACTGGTGATACAAATGAATGGGATTGAATTGGTCACAAATTTACAGGATAGCAGCATCTTTTGATAGCATTTCTCCCTAATTTTGCAATTAACATGCTTCAGCTCAATTTTTAAAGGTCCATGTTCTGCTTTGTTTGAATTCTATGTGCCGGAGGTAATAATCAGTCTATATTCTGTTACCTACTTTAGCGAAGTAGCTGAAACTAGCTTAAATTTATTGTTTGGCTTATTAACATAAGTATATTTAATTACATTACCCTTACATTACACTGTTTCATGTAAGATTTAACAGATAAAAAATTTAACAAGAAAATTTTCCCCTTCGGTGGACAATAAAGAATTATTCTATTTTATTCTATTCTATTCTATCAGTGTTGATATAAATTGTTGTTGTAGTTTTAGTTGTAGCTCCATCTTTTTCCGGTGTTTGCTGCTTTGATGTCGAATTGCCCTCATTATTGTTCTATATGGTTAAAAAAGAATCCAGACCGCTGACCTGGTAGCATAAAGGCTTTAGGAGGGTGTTTATTTCTTGTAAACACCTTACACTCTTTCTCGAGGACATGGTATTGCATTTTATTTGTTGTCCTCGTGTTTATTTCATGAAGGAATTCTGTTAATAATGTATGGCCTTCTGGAGGGCATGTTTTGTTTGCTGTTGTTCAGTTCATACACAATATTTTACTTTCTCCAAGCAGACCTTTTCATTAAATGAACATTTACGTAGTCATTTCCCTTGCCATTTTTGCATCAACATCTCTTGTTTGTACGAAAGACCACTTCTGCTAGTAAAACAAAGAAAACATTAATTAAAATATATTTATATATATGGATCTTTTTTTTTACCTTTATTTTAGAGGAGAGGATAGTAGATAGACTTTGAGAGAAAAGACAGAATCCTTATTCACACTGCCGTTCCAAGCTGTAATATCTATACCCCTGTGACTCTTCGCCTCCACTGTGAATGTCACATAAACAGAATAGGGGGAACAAGTTGACTCCCCATTTGATCCGCCTCAAGAGGTAGTATAACAGAGGCGCTGTGAGAAGTGCAAAAAAAAAAAAGACAGACAGCTGTTCACAATCACAATAGGGCTGTCACTTTTCCCAAAAACCTGAATCTTGCAATTTTGTTCATGATGGCCCACTGGCGGGGGCCTGCCAAGGAGAACATGGCCGCACAGGCTTAGCACATCTCCGCTGTCACACTTTGGTGGCAGGCTGACAAATGGGCCTGCTGATTTGCACATAATCTACACAAAGCCCTGTCTTTGTTTTTTTTGTATCAGCTGTGTGGAGCCCAAAGTGCTTATACTCAATACTTCTTGGTTGTTTTGGTGTAGTTGTTTCCTTCTTGGAGTGACTTTGCCTGTCCACCATATTCTCAAGGTGTACTTCCTCATTGTTGAGGTCAAGAAATCACTGGACAGTTGGGCTGCGCTGGGAGCATCCTGTGTTGGTTTGGGTCATTCACTGCTCCAAGCACTCTAATATGCTGCTGCACTCAATATTTTCAATTTGCTTTTATATTTAGAGTTCAAATTTACCCCCCAAGTTTGAAAGGATATTTGTGTATCGAGAATAAGGTGACAGCCCCAACACACACTCACACCCAAGAAATTTTTATTTACCAATTAACATACCAAGCCCATTTTAGCCTATAGTACCCAGAGAAAACCCAAGTATTCATGGGGCAGAGCATGCAAGCTCACTACAGAAAGCCCCGACCTATTTGGAAAGTCCAACCAGCAACTCTCTTGCTATGAGGCACAAGCACTAACCTGCTGCTCCACCACGCAGCCATTGTCTCTCCACTCTATCCATTGAAGGCAGGAAAGCAAATTATGGAATATGAAGTTAATATATACCCATTATTTCATATTTTACTGCAGCCAAGCAGAAATAAGGTCAGACCAGAAACATTCACATAGCATCAAGTGCGACTGTGTGATCTTGACTGTGAACCGTGCGAGTCTGCAGCCCGGGTGTTGACATTTCACAACAGGCACCTGTTGATGCTCTGATCGAAGGCTTTTCTTCTGCATTGCTTCTATAAATGTCCCTCCTGTCTGAAAATACAGCAGCTGATTCATATGTGTGTGTGCATGTGTGTCATTCAATCGCTAACCAGCCCACGCAAAACAAAAGACGGCATGGAAACCTCAGTGAGTCATACCTTTCTGCAGGAGACTGAGCATTAACCCCCACCTCTCTTTTCTCTCTCTCCCTCTCTCTCTCCAAACATAGTCTTCCTGCTGCCCCTTAACCGGCTCTGAACCTTCTGCAAACAAAGCAAACACACAAAAATATATCTGCAGGCATTTTGTACCTCTATTTACCTGCAGACTAAAATGCATTTGCTTGGAAACAGTTTAGTGCCCAATGGCGTTAGCAGCACCACCTGTGACTGCAGACGCATTTTACATCTGCTTATCTATTCTGCTTATGGAAATAGGTGGTGTAGAAAAAAGCCAGCCGACAGTTTTTCTATGTCAACATCAAACACAGATGATATAGTAGGTGAGTACTGCTGCTGAGGAGTAAAGTACAAAAAACTGACCCATTTGGTAATCAAACCCGAAATAACTTTTTCTTGTGTCTTATACTAATCTCTATACAAGAAGCCTTTCTATCATCACGCTCGTAGCTCCAGCCTCCTTCCCCTCGAAGCACTCTTAGCCTTTCTGCAGACAGAGTTTAATTGTGCCTGCTTGAAGCTTTTTCAACCTAGATCTGTATAATTACAGACATTACGGAGGACATTTCATGTTACTTCACGTTTTATATGTGCTTTAATGTGTGTATGTCGCCACAATAAGATAGGATACTTCCATGCACAAGACATTTAGTCTGCAGCATTTCTCCCTCTCCCCCTCCTTACGGGCACCAGAAGCTGTCTAAAACAACTTGTTCCCACAGCTCCCTAGAACAGACCTACCAGTGTTATGTCCTACCATTGTTTCATCAACAATTTAAGCCCATTGTCTCAGGTAGCATGCTCAGTGCAGAGCATAGACTTTGATGTTGAACACTGCGATCAAGGGAGGGAAATGGCATGCAGTTCATATCTCCTGCTAGTATTAGATGTCATGATGAATGGGACATATTTTTTGAGTAGAATTGCAGTTCCTCTTGATTTGGAATGAAAACATGAATGGTAAAATTGATCTACCCATCCCCCTCTTAATTGACAATGTTCAGAAGTATTTAAATGTGTTTCTTGGAGATAAGCGATCCCCACATCAAGTTGCTGCAATTGTGAGGGAACTATTTTACGCTTCACAACGGAGTTTAGGGATTTAACTTTCCAACTCACAAAGGTGATCGAGCAACCACATGACCTATTGCCATGTATATTATGCAGCTTAACCAAATGCAGTTAGAGATATTATACACCACCATGGACTTTGCATACACAGAGCTTTCTCACAAGTTATAACCACATATTATGTGCTTATGAGAGGACACACTAGTTCACAGTTTGCTCTGCTTTTATCAGAATGTAACTGTTCTTTTCATTCAAAATGTACGTTCTAATGGAAAAAATAATAATAATCTTAAATTAAAAATAAAAAGGGGAGCCCAGTGAGTAATTCATCTATTTCTTGACCAAGTTTTATTTTAATAAAACATATATATTGAACAGATGTAACAAAGGAAATTCAACAGCGTGACAAAAACCTGATATATTCTTTCTCCTTTCCTATCATGTTAATAGTTTAATATATTGTCAAAGCTTAGTATAACTTTATTAACGTAAAATGCTTGTTTATTTACTCACCAGATGGGGATTCTGCTGAGAGAAAGGAGGGAAAAAATGGGAAAAGGAAAGACAAAAGAGATGAGTCCAGGAATTATGTCAGATAACTTTTTCATCCTTTTTCTTATTGTCTTTGGAGAAATTTGCTCTCACATATGCCATGGTCTATGCAGCATCTTGAAATTGCTTCTCAGTTTTACTGCGTAATGCGCAGCCGGACAGGGTGGAGGATGCCATAGGGGACGCCATCCCATCTTTGAAGCATCTTTCTGATGTCGTTAAAGGCAGAACTTGCTCGTGCAACACTCAGTGGATAGTAAGGAAATATGAGGATGGCAGATCGCCTACGTTTAAGAGTAGAAGCCTCTCTGGCCAGGCACAGGATCTCCACACAGTTCTGATGGTAGTGCAGTTTTGCTGTTATGGCTCAGGGTTTACCATCCGCTCTTGGGTTGCAGGCCTTGTAAGATCTGTCAACAGTCACGTCCTTATCCATTTTTAGGGTCTCTTTAATCAACTTTGAGACAGAGGCTGGGGAGCTTGAGCAGGGATCTTCCTCCATGTTCAGTACACGAATGTTTTATTTCCTCATTCTCCCCTCCAGATCCGGGCTCTTTTCCTGCAGGCTACACACATCTTTCTCAAGTTTGTGCATGGTATTTTGTAAAGATGTTATGCTGTCCAAGCAGGCAGAGGCCTGTTCCATATCTGTCATCACCATCTTTATTGTATCCAAGTCAGAGCGTAACACTCGCTGTTGGCAACATCCAATTTGACGGCTTGTAGTTCGGACTGTCTCACCAAACTGCCAATGCATTCTTCACCTCAGTCTAGAGAAATCCAGCTATTTGGCTGGGGATGGCTCTCTGGAAAATAGGGGACCCCTCCGACAGAGTGTCTTAGATAGAGAAAGAATACCACTGGATCAGGGTTATATAGTATATGAACACTGGAAGGTTTTCAACATTAGCAATTTTAAACATACGCTTGCAGTCATCAAAAAGCTTTTGCAGTCATTTTCTTGGTATAAGGTGAGAGGGTACATCTTAAGGTGCGTTCACACCGAACGCGACTCAGGCGACCTCGGCGGCCACTCTCCATGCAGAGTCAATGTACAGCCACGATCAGCCACGACCACACGTGACCAGATCTCACGCGATGCGATGGACGAGTTCTGGGCGACTTGGTCGCATCTTTGGAGACATGGGGGCGGCGCACCTGTTGCTGCAGATGGGAACTCTGGAGCCGCTTTGGACGCAGAGCAGATCGCCATGCTATGTCACCAAAGTTTAAATATTTGAACTTTTCAGGCGATGTCGCAACGTGAGAGCCAATCAGTGTTGTGTGGGTGCGTGATTGACAGCCGTGACAGACTGTTTTTATTCCGGTCCACAGAGTGACAATCTATGTCCGGGTGGGGAACATTAGTTAGTGAGTACATTAGTTCCGCCTAGACGGACCACATTGAACTCACAGAAGATGCTGCTGCAGTGCCATCAGCTGCAGTGTTTTGTGGTTGGTAGGTGAGTGAAAAGGATACCGTTTGAATAATGTCAGCTAATATGTCCTATTATATGATATATGGTATGATCGCGGGGTGAAACTCGAGCAGGCGTGACGTCACTGAGCAACGGCGACGGTGACAAAATGAGCTATGAACAGGCGACAGGACGTGGGTTTGCGACGCATTCTTGGTCGCCAAAGTCGCGTTCGGTGTGAACGCACCTTCAGACTGAGCGCAAGCCAATCATAGGGCTTGCATTCAGAAGCAAAAAACCAGGCATGTTCACACTCACATCTTAAATTTAAGGTATTAATGCCAAACAGATTATAAACTCTGAATTTTAAGTGAATGTGGGAAATCCCTGTGGATACCTTAAACTCCAGCGTTTAAATCCTCTCCTGTTTTCATGGAGTGTTCTTAAGCCCATTTGTCACTCATGTCATCTTCTTGAGATTTAACAGGACTGCACATCATACTTAAAGTTGCCTGCAGGTTTATGTGTCTTCGCCTGTGATGGAGCCCCTGATGTGATAAATTTTGATTTCCCCTTGGCAGCAGGCGGACTGTCAGGCATAGAGACGCAATGTAACAGGCTTTAATTTGATGCTTTAAGGTTCAGAGAGTTTACTGAACAGCATGAAGCAGCCTGAAAATCTCAAATTTACACACAAGACAGTGTGTGTGGGTGAATTCATTTTTATATATCGTAAAGAGAGAATGATTTGTCCTTCTGGAAATAGTTTGTGGAGGTTGTGGGATAAATAAAGAGTCGAGTTTATTCACATTTAAGATTCCATGCTCATTGACGGGCTAAGTGATTCAAACAAAAAGTCTTAACTCAAAATGTTTTTTCTTAAATTATTGGGCTCATTCTGGACATCTGTCCAAATGAGTCAAAACCATGCCTGTTCAAAGTCATCTTTCTTCCCCATTCTGATATTCAGGCTCTGTCCACACGTAGGCAGGTATTGTTGAAAACTGATGTTTTCCTCCTCCGCTTCTAAAAATATTTCCCATCCAAAATAAAATACAAAATCACATAATTGCAATGTTAAATGCTGTTTAAAACCTTGTAACTATGTCCATGATTTTCTCCTATTTTTAGGTTTTTCTATGCAGAAGCATTTTTATTTTTATAGTTATTCCTACCACCATGCTCAACTGGTGTTATGGTTTAACTTGTGTCTATATTAACTGGTGATAGCAGATGTGTTGAGTAAATATCTCTTTGTTTATATTTCAGTTAGAGACTGATCTGATAATCTTTGATCAAATCCTGATATTAAGAAGTTTCCTAGGTACTCTTGTTGGTTTCAACAGCCATTATTACCACAGTGAAAACATAGACCAAGCGGCCATGGGTCACCTGTCAACATTTCTACTAATGTAACAATAACACCAGGTCTCGTCTGAAATATTTGCATTGTAGTGTTTTTTTAATCCAGCATCATAGTGAAGGAAGGACAGAAAAGAAGGACCAACATGTAAAAAGTCCAGTCAGCAGCACTTTAATACAGCAACAGTTTTGCGATCTCTGCTACAATACATGTAAACAACTTGGAGAATATTGCATCAATCCGCAGAGAGGTCGGCGCGGACAGCGCGGATGTTTTAGGCCCAAAACGCTGTTTTCTCCATCAACACAGAGACACCCAAAATGGCATGTTAAAAAATCTTCACCCTGGCCAGAATTTTCCAGATATATGTAAGGATGGGAATTTCTAAGCTTATATTAATACCAATTTCATTCCCAATTCTGCTTATCAATCTGGTTCACAAACGATTCTCTTACTGATTCCTGCTGATTTTCGGTGGGGAAAATGTTGGCCTAAATAGGTTTTCAGCGGTAAAACACGTGGTGCTATGCTGCATAGATAAATGCCTTTGCACGTTGCTGGTGTTTCCACTTAATGAAAGTTTTGCAGTAAGCATCTTTAGGATAAAAAAAATCCACAATTTTTTACCCCATCTACCCCCTGTCTGACATGATTTTTTAGGTCTTTGTTTTCATTTCTGTTGACCACCTGTGATGAGAGCCTGACATCCATAATTTGTAAAGCATGCAGAGCAAATTGGAAGGAAATTATAAGGGAATTGATGAGCAAAAAGACTAAATATATAGATTCGTTGTTGTAGTTGTTATCAATTTTCAATCGGAATGGTCTTTTATACCCATCCCTAGTTTTCAGTGACTTGAATGCCATTTACATGTGGACAGAAGTCCAAAACGCACAAATAGACCTCTGTTTTTAAAAATACCTACCTACATGTGGACATAGCCTCAGTTTGAACTTCAGCAGAGCATATTGACCATAGCTGCTTGCCTGAATGCAATGTGTTGGCTTAATGCATTGTGTTGCTGCTATGTAATTAGCCAGTTATCTAATTGAGTTCATAGGCAGTTAAACAGGTGTACTTGGTGGAGGTGGTTGGTGAGTGTATATTAATTTATTTATACTCTGTGTTTTCATGTTTTTCAGCTGTGGTGAACTGACATTGAGTTTCCCCTCATGCATGTAAAATGTGTTACATAAATAGAGCGAGTTTTCCCTATAGGACTGTGTGTACAACTGTGTGATGTTCTTACTCATTGTCTGTGTGTGTGTGTGTATGCAGGACTTGGGCATGGAGTCGACGTCTCTGGATGACGTGCTGTACCGCTACGCCAGCTTCAGAAACCTGGTCGACCCAATCACACATGACCTGATTATCAGCCTGGCAAGATACGTTCACTGCCCCAAGACGGTACAACACACAGACACACACTTACATACTCACACCTTTAAATCCCCTAATGTGTATATCTGAACACAGTAATAATAAATAAATACTCTCGTGCATGCTCTCACACGTATTGTGATGCAGTTTGTTGCTATCTGCTGATCTCCTGACTCATTCTGTCTGACACTATCAGGTTACGGAAGTGCTCTAAGAGGTTGTGTGTGTGTGTGTGTGTCCTTGAGGGATACACAGCCTGTTGTGTTTGTTCATTTATGTAGCCAGTGTGTCATTGAGAGAGCGGCAGGGAAAGAAAGCGTGGCAGCAGCCATGATGGATGAATAATGCAGGGGGGACTGATGCTGGATGCAGTCAAAGATAGGAATTAAAAGGCCTGATGGGTAATTGAAGCACAGTGCGTCAAACTAAAATGTTGCATGCTGCTCAAATGCTAGCTGTTGAAAAGGATTTATTTTGAACCTCCACCAAGTTGGCTGAGAAGCCTTTAGGAAACCAAAGCCTACAATTGGCCATGTATTGGCTTTCTGATAGAGGTGGGACAAAATATCAATATGGAAACATATTGCTGTCCTGGATGTGAAATTCAGTTAAAGGTTTGCTGGTTCCAAGTATTGATATTTTTATTTTAAAAGATATGTTACTCCAATGAGATTTCCCTGTCAATTTGACTAAGCACGGTAATACCTCATGATTTAATGAAGGTAACATGATGGAGAGAAGTTGAAAGGTCGAATAAGAGGTGGATAGAGAAGCAGACCACTGAGTCAAGGCCCATCCACTCATCAATGTACAGTATATGCTGACATTGAACAACATTGAGAAATCATCAAAATTTTTAGAGAAAGTATGTTCCTGGGTGAGTTTTGCTATGTTCAACGCAGATGGACGCATCTTAAGTGGAGAGAAAGGCTGTGCTGTTGGAGTATGACGCTTCCTGAAAGCCCTCTGGCTAATTGGAGACAGATTTTAAAAGTTCACCAACATAGATGTAACGCCTGGGTAGTGCACTCAACCTATTAACTTATTATTATTACTAATAAGGACTTTTTCCTGCCATTTTGAAATCTTAGACAAAATTCCAAAGTCGTAGTAAATCTTGGGGAGTCTTAATGGAGTTGGGGCATGTCTATATGACAAAATCAAACCTGTTTAATATTATCGTACGTCTGGTCTTATGCAAATCTGGATGTTAAATGGTGCAACTGTAGTCAATAACCAATACGCACAAACGCCAAGCAGGAAGCTACAGGTTATAAACAAAGCTGGGAGATGGAGGAGTGTACAGCTCTGCAGGACTGTGGGAAATAAGGAGACACTGATATCTTTGTAGAAGCAATGAGCAGGAATCCCTCTTTTACATGTCCTCCACTTTAAACAGTGAAAGTGAGGAAAGTGACAGACAAATGACAGAATTCGCACAGGACCAGGGATATCAGTGCAGTGAATATGCTATAACAAGCTAGCTCCAGAGCTTACCACAGACACAAGCTAACAGTACACTTCAGCCAAAGATTGCTATTTCCAGTTAAATTAACCTCACTACTGTGTTCCCTCTAAGTCTTTCTCTCTCTCATATGCAGCCTCGAGAAGCCCAATTAGCCCAGTTCAGGCAACATGTCTCTTTGGTGGGTTAAGATCCAAAACATAATTGCAGCACAACACCCGACATATCCAGTAAAAACAAAGTCAAAATCTCTCCTGCATTTAGCATCATACTGCTCCCACATAATCATATCATCAAACATTTCAATATTAATGACAATGGTCACATTCATAGTAGTTGGACTAACACTGATACACAAAGGTACAGTCTTGAATGTATAAATTCTAGTTGAAGTCTTGTAGTTAGTAACCCTCTAAGATTATCAGTCTCTGCAAAGTCTCAGTCTGAAACTAAAAATTATGAGTTATATACAATTTGTCTTTAGATGTAAGATGGTGTCAGACTGCAGTCTTAAGAAAGTCTTACCAAAGTTTTAGTTAAGTCTTCTGTTGGGAGAGCTTTGGCCTAACGGACCTTAGCACTGCTGAACTATTGCTGCTTACTATTGTAAGGTCACTAAACAAACGGCGTTAAAGCGGACGTATATGCCATTTTCACCAGCTGGTGAATGCGGCTCTAGCGGCCAACAGAAATTTGGATAGTTACTCAACATTTACAAGTCCCAAAGAAGTTAAAGGTAGGGTCTGCAGGATTTTTTGTTTATAAACACAACATTCAAATGAAGCCCCTCCCCCTGAACTTCTCGCGACCTGATGTAGGTGCCCACCTACATGGAAAATTAATCCATAACCTACTTGTCCAACAGCATGACGGCTAACTCCGCATCGCTTTTCATCCGAGACGTTCTTTCAGAGCTCAGAAGTGGGTGAAAGCCAACCCTAGGTTCACTCTGGTTTTAGACCGAGCTTTGTCCGCTTGGCGTTTTGCTTCTGCCTGATTAGATCTTCTTTTCTTCTGCCATTTTTTTAGCAGTCTGCGTAGCGTTCTGTTTGTGCATTTTATAACACTCAAAGTCACTTGCACACTGGGCGCACAGTGATTGGGTGGGGTATCCCAGCCTACTCTCCGCCCAGAAACATCCCGAGACAACCAAAACATCAAAATACAGGCTGAGGAGGGGGGGTGAGGTAAACAAAGACACCATCACACATCAATAGAGACCCATAGGAGACGATTGAGCAGGATTTTCCTGAAGAAGTTGATATTTTATTTTTAAGGAAAATCCTGCAGACCCTACCTTAAAGAGATACATATCTTCATGCTGACATTAGACAAAATATGGACAAACTCTGGTCTGCGGAGAGCTAAAGTCATGGTGATGTGCTGACTTAATTTGCCACAAAGACCTACTGCCTGCCTAATTACTTACAAGGGAGACTACATTGCCATATGTTTAATGCTGAGACTTTAATTAGTGCTTTTAGGAAAGGAGTTACAAGGATACAAGGAAATTAAAAAGCCCATATTTTTCCTTAAATTAGGTTCATGCATATGATTTTGGTGACTGCTTTACTACTTGCTTGAATCACTAATGTTTAAAAGCTTGTACTTTTCACATACCATGTTCTCGTGATAGTGCAGTAGTCTCAATCTGTCAAAGACACTGTTAGAGCTCCTGCAACTTCAAGAGCCCCTTTCCCATGTAGGCCCAGTCACCTCAGATTAAACTATCGCTAAGCTCTGCCCATTAAATGCACATGGACGATCAAACGGTACGCTCCGCTAAATAACAATGGTAGTTGTCTACGTTCATGATGTATCAATGGATTTTTTTTCCACACAGAAGCCATCAAAAAGGTCTTCGCTATGGATGTATTTGGAATTTGAAGGCAGGAATCTGGGAAGGGGAAACCACCTTTTACCAAAATCATCCAAACATCCCTGAGGCCGGACACAGTCATATGGTCTGTGGAGGCAAAGTAGATCATGTGTGGGAAGATGCATTGAGGCCTTAGGGAGAAAAGCCACAAAGTACCAGGACCTGGTCCTACATTGCAGGGACAAAGGATGGGCATTCCAAGAAAAGGTGGGGTGTAGAGGCTTCCTTGCATATTCTGAGTGGGAGACGCTCACAGCTCTGGGAATAGCAGGAAGGAAGAGGAGGTGATGGAGGGGGAGAAGGTGGGCAGTGACTGGCCAGGGTCAAAACGCCCAGTGACAGTTGGACGCCACCTGACGGCATCCTGTCCTGGCTGAAAACTATTTCCCAAGTGACTAAAGGAAGGAGCACCCTGCCCTGTGAGTCCACACACTGTCACTACGTTATGGCTCAACAGTTGTTAAAGTTGCCTCAACACAGTGTTAACATTTAGAGAAAAATGGCTCATAGCATTTTAAGAAAAGGGGGTTTAAATTTTGTTGCATGATAAACTTGCCAAACTTACTGTGAATCCCAGAATGTATTTGTGGCAGCTGAAATAGACGTGTCATAAATTCTGTGAACCGTCTCACACATGGCCTGGAGGAAATGGAAGAGAAAAGGTTCTGATGGCAGTTTTTGAAAGGTGAGCAAAGGCCAACTGAGAGACTCAGCAGAGGGGGTGTTGTTATGTGGAGACACAGACAGACACAGAGACCTGTTATTTCTTCTCCTACTGTTCCATCCTCCATCCTGTCTGACACGTTTGATCGCTGTTCCTTTTTACTCTTCTGAACTTGGGGACAGAGATATTTCAGGCTCCACTGCCTCTCTTCTCTTTGACGGCTTTCACAAAATGTTGATGCTGCATCCAGAAGAGTCAGGCCTTGTTTTATGAAATCATAATTATGTAATCATCTCTGCAGACTAAGCAGACTAATCTTGGTTCAGTCTTGGCTTGTTGTCATACTCCATTTTTTAACTTTTATATGATGGCGGTACCAAAAGGTTGATCTCAGATGATGTTACATCAATGCAGAGAACTTCAGGAGGGGCCATAGAGAGAGGCAGGATCACAAGACCATAGTGCTGTTGATGACTATGCTGATATGGCTAAATCTTGCAGTGCAGACGCATTAGCCTAATTCAGTGTCTGTAATCAGACATCCATCAAACGCCAATCTACAATGATTGTGAGCAGGAAGACGTAGGAGCTACAAGCGAGATGACAGCAGAAAATTCCTGCTTATACAGAGATTAGAACAGATGCTAACAGATTCAGTATCAGTTTTATAAGATCTGAAACACATTCCTTTATTAATTGAAAAACAAATAACACTGAAAACTTCTATATAGAATGGATATTTTTGCTCCACTTCCAACATGTTTTGGCATTTGTTCTAAAAAGTGTCTCACGTTCTGTCCTATACACCACTGCAGTAGCACCTACCTACTATGTTATCTGATTTTCTCATAATGAATGTGATTGATGGAACAATCATCCAATCACTCAGTCACCTGCTGGACATGCTTCTGGTTCTGCCCTCCCCAAACACTTTCTATGGGCTCTTTCCCAGATGGACTAGCTGGTGTGTCAGGTTAGACATAGCTAACTATGAAGTCAGCTATGGTACATTGCTTTTACCATGTTTCAGTGAAAATTAATGTCACGATAAAATAAAGAAGTCGAATTTAATAACATTTTTCTGATTTTTAGAAATAGAAATAAACTTTGTGGTAAGGCTGATGCGAGGTTTAACAGTAGCATATAGTATCAGAGTGTTAGCACTGCCTGCAGTCGTGGTATAATAGAATGTGTTCAGTATAAGGGCCTAATTACACAAGGACACATTAAAGCACCTTTTACAAACTTTTGTTTCTCATTGTAAAATGAGTTTCTCAACACAGAAACAGAAGAAAACATTCACAGTATATGCTACCTCAGCCTATCCAGAGAACATCAACTTTATTCAGACTGATGAAATAAAAAAGAACTCTGACTTTGCATAACTGAACATGCTGTAGGCTAAATTCATGTTCAGAACTGACTTTAACACCACAGTATTAGTGCCTGAAACACTCTCAAAGGTTTTTAAAATCCCGAAATATATTACAGCTGTGAGAAACCCACACATGATGAAAAATAAAAGCAGACTGAATAGCTTGTCTTTATTGGGTATTGTGTGGTATCACACACAAGCCGGCTTATTCTCCAACAACCAGGGTCTTTTTTCTCACAGCCTGTGATCTTGTGCAACTTCAGCATAAACAAACAGCTTGATAAAAGCAGTGGTTCTTGATTACTTTCCATTGTGCCACCCCTTTAAGATTAATATTTCATGCCTCCCAAACCATCACCTGCTGTATCACTAACAGGGCAAAGCTCAAATGTATCTAAACGTATCAGAGCATGTTAAGACTAATTTTTAATAGTATCAGTGTGTAAACACATATATCAGTAGTATATTTTTTTTGCATTTTTTTATTTCCTCTTGAGAATTGTAATATTCCACACCAAAAATCCTTCTTAAAAAAGATGAAAGCAAGGTGGTGGCTCATGAACTTATTTCTTTGTAGACTCAAAGAAAGGTTTTACATTAAGAGCCACGATTTTAAGTTTTTACTAAAAACAATTGTTCAAGGATAAAAAACTGTTACAAAAGATGGGAAAGAAATGTATTTTTTCCATTACAATGACAACTGTTTAAGTCCTGATTTGTGAGAAATCTAAAATTTAGATTAAAAAAACAATGGTTACCAAATAAACCCATCAGAAGCCTGCTGGGACACAGACCACAATATTTTTTAATAAATTTCACCTCAAACTCGCCAATTACGGGGCAAAATTTTAGATCTGTATCTGCGGTGGATAATAAAAACTGTAGGGGCCCTGGCCCCCTATTCGGCCGTGCCTATGTCCAGACAAATGGCACTCCCAATCTGCGTGTGTCCATGCTCCACTTTGGGGGTCATGTCCAACTATTTGAGAAACCCTCAGACACTGAGATAAAATTACAGATCCACAATATTGGATTTTTGCAGTTGTCTGAAATGCTGATATTTCCAAACTCATTTTCGCCAATATGATATTTTTTTTATCAAGAGCACAATGCCTCCACTTAACTTAAATTGGCCTCTTCCTTCCACAGAGACAGTCTACTTTTATGCAGAATAGATGTGTTTAAAGAATAAAAAAATATATTTATAAATTATACTTTGATTTTAAAGTAACTTTAAATTGTATTTTCAGTGATGATGAGGTGGACCATTATGGTACATTTGTAAATTCTGCAATCAATACAGCTGGTATATGGGATAAAAAAAAGGCAAACATGTTAAGCCAAAATCTCAGTTGTTTATATCAGCAAAAATGTTCATATCATCGGAGCTCTGACCCAGTTTAAAGCAGTAAAGTAATTGTATCACAGGTACACACTTGAAGATCATTTGGATTAATTGTCAGATGCAACAAGTCTGGAATGGGGTCTCACCCCTGGATACCTGAAAGGGGTTAGTCTTCTCTTTATTTGTCTAACTGTGTTTTAGTGTTATGACGTAGACCAACATCAATCACAGGCTCCTAAACTTAGGAGCAGACTTTAAAACATCAAGAAAATTCTATCATTTTCCATAAAATGTTGTAACATAGTGAAAACTAGTAGTTTCCACTCCTAGCCAGTGGGTTTCTCCATCCATCCATCTATCCATTATCTATACCCCTCACCCCTTTCAGGGTCATGGGGGCTGGAGCCTATCCCAGCTGACACTGGACCCTGAACCAGTTGCTGGACAATCACAGCGCCACAAAGAGTGACAGACAACCATTCACACTCACACTCAGACCTCAGGGCAATTTGGAGTCATCATTTAACCTAACAAGCATGGTTTTGGTCTGTGGGAGGAAGCCACTAACCTGCTGCTCCACTGTGCAGTCCTTGTGGGTTTTTTTCCTCTTTCTCTCTAATTCATTTGTTGTAATTGTGAATGTTATCGTGGAACCCAGAGAATAAAGCTGTATAGATCATAGTGCATACTATTAAATGTAATCCTGGTGTTACCACTGGCTCAAAGTGCATGCTTTTTTGGAGGTATCTGTAAAAGATCTGACCTTCTTTAGTAGCTCAGTCTTTCATGTGGCTCTTTTCTGATAAGGAAAATACTATTTTTTCTCTTTATTGGCCCATGATTTGATTCCACGATCCATCCCATTTTTCTATTTATAAACCCAGGATCAAAAGCAAGAATTCCTTGTAGGTGTTATTTTAGTCCTATCATCCTCTTGATTATTATTCAGGCTCAAATGCAGTAATTTTCACCACATCTTTAAATCATCCAGAGTTCATATACCTGTTTTTGTTTTATTGCTCCATACAGTTAAATTGTTTCCCGCTCTGCAATAAAGCTGTCGTTTGGACTATGCCAGGCTCTTCTGGTCATCAGGGAGCGATTTCACACACAGCCCAGATGACCTGAAAATTGTTCATTTCCTGAAGCTGCTTTACAATAATAAGCCTCCCTGTGGTTCAGAAATGAGCAGAAGCAAAGAGAAATGTTCATCATCAGAGGCAGTCATCATATTACTTTGCAAATACTGCTCTGAACAAACTGTGGTGGACTGACTTAAGGTAGTTTTATGTATTTGCAGTGTGTTTGTATCAGTAATTCTGCTGTTTGGAAAATGAGGAACAAGAAATTCTTCTTTATCAAAACATCAGTTTTTAATAAGCTAACATTAGCTTGTTGATATTATTCACTGATAGGCTCAGGATCAATATCAGCTGTCACTTTTAGTCAGTGTTTTGGGGCAGTGATTTTATTAAAGAGGTCATGTTAGGCTTTTTGAGTTTTATATACCCTTTAGTATGTTTGACATATCTTCTCAACATGACAGAGAACCATCTGGATCCCTCCCCCAACCCCAGAGAAGATCTAATTAATTTGTTACCGTGCAAACAGGTGGTTTTCAGCCAACTGAAGCTGCTGATAAAACAGAGCAGTGCTCATGGATGTCTTTTTATTTGGGGTTTAGAAACAAGCCCATGGCTCTCTTTGATCTGGCGTTATGCAGAGTTCAGCTCAGTCCAGTTCAGTTTTATTTGATGTCCCAGAGGGCATTTTGGTTTGCAGTGAGATAAAAACAGAGCACAGCCATACGCAGTGGCATAAGCATACAGTTTTACAGAAACAATTTGTTAGTTACAGTAGACCAACATAGACCCAATTAAGTCATATTCAAGTTAAAAAGTCATCAGGGAGAGATTTGTCATTGTTACATTCAAGCGTGCATTAAAAAAAGGTAGCAGAGAATAATTCTAGTTATATTCTGAATGGTGCATGTGATTGTTTGTCACCATCATCAACCCACTGCCACCTGGGTCTGAGACTATATTGTATTATAGAAAACCATGGTGCAAAAAAGGTTGGGGACCACTGCTGTTAAGCACTCAAGTGGAATTTGACATCACAGGCTGAGGTGGAGAAAGGTCACATCCTGTTAACTTGTGATTGGTAAAAATAAAATGAACCCAGCCTATACATCTGTGATGCCATAGTGCATAATGCTTACTTGATTTTAAAACAATTCAATGAAGAAAGCAGTTATCATAGGCATGAGACACTGTTAATTATCACAAGCTGGGGTGCTGGTTTGGTGGAGTGGTGAGCAACCAGGCACATCCCATATACATGCTTCTGCGGGCTCAGGTTCAACTCCAGCCTGTGACCAGTCTGCAGAGTGTCCTCTCCCTACTCTCTCTCACCCTCTTTCACAAGCTTATCCACTGTCTCTCACTCCTGTCAATAAAGGTGCAAAAATGCCCAAAAAATGATGTTAAAAAAATATGTATATATATCAGAAGCTAACATCACCCTCCATGACATCTGCTCTGCTCTATGCTGGTTCTTGTCACACTGCAGCTTTATTTCCCTCTTTCAGCTCTTATTTATCCTTATCCTGGCCTACATCCTCCCTCTTTTGGTTTGTTAGTTTGTTTGTTTGTTTGTTGTAAACAGGATAACTGAAAAATTATTCGGATGAAATTTTTAAAGAATGTTGGACAGTGCACAGGAAGTGGTACAATTTTGTTGGTAAACCAAATCTGGATGCAGAGTCCAGGAATGTATTTCAGGATTTCTTTACATTGCGAGGTAGGGCAGTTTACCACATTTTGACAATAACACGCTTGACAATGTTGAAAATGCCTTTGAGGACATTTGTGGTCTCAGAGCACTTCTAGTGTCTTATATCTTATTAATTAAACCATTATTATAATCCATTTATTGATGTTGAACAGAGGCTAACTCAGATGGTCTCCCTGTAGCTGTATCACAGCTAGTTGTCTGTTTTTAATGCGGACGGTAAAGGGAACATGCAACAAAGACTCCAGGGGACAGTGCTAATTATGTGCAAAATATTTTTTCATAATATTTTTTTCTACAAACTGATTCGCTGAGGACTCCAACCTAAAAACTGGTTTGGAGGTAAGATTTAAAAGCTTGATTATCCCCTGATATAAGTTGGCTCTCTACCCATATTCTCTAGCCTGCATTAACCCCTGAAATTGGAATTACCATAATATAAGCATAATGTCTGCAGGATAGAAGAACAGTGTAGCAATGATATATCAGAACATGAACAGTATGCAGTGATAAATAAGATCGAAGTAATGGCTCAATTTCTACTGTGCAAACTCATTTTATCAGCAGGCTGGCCGGAGGGGAAAAGAGGAAAATAGATAAAGCAGATGGAAAAAAACAGAGAAGAAGAGGTCATCAGTCCTCTAGAGATCATCGATGTGCTCCGTATCAATAATGTAGACGAGCCGGGGGAAGGACAGCGGAGACTGAAGGAGGAAAAAGGCTGAGCTCGAAGCAGACAGAACAATAGAAAAGAGACAGAGCTAAAGGAGGAGAGACAGAGCAAAGGCCAGAGTGAAGCCACAGGGCTCCAGCCTCTCATCAAACGGACCTCTCTCTCCATCACGTCCACATAATTCAATTCATGCAGCTTTATTGACATGATGAGTCTTTTCTTACTGTTCATTAGCAAGAGCCAACGAGCAAAACACAACATCAATAAGTCTGTACCAACACCACACAGACAACAAGAGGCACTGAGTGCTGAGGTGGAAGTGAAGAGACATTTTTAGGTTGGAGACCCCAATGAAATGTTTTGTTAGAAAATGATTAAGATTTTTTTTTTTCTTGAAATGTCTAAATTAATGCACCACATTGAGCTCTGGAGTCTCTTTGCTTTTTACTTTCAAACGGAAAACAGACAGCTAGCTGTGATACAACCAAAAGAAATGTTGTTGAGTAAGCCTGTGGTTAACTTTAATAAAAATCAACCAGTTATGGTAGTAATAATTAAGAGGAAGCAATTATTGGAGCACACACACACAATGGTCAACAGAGTATTGATTATGAACCTGTGAGGTGTCAAAGAGAGTAGAAACAGGTTGAAACACGAACTGTGTTAGCTAGTGATTGTTCAAATCATGTTTGTAAATGTGAAGGGATTCATACCAGGCGGCAACCTCAAGGGCTGAAAATGGAGGCCCATGCAGTAGTGCCAAAAGCTGTAGTACCCCAAGTGTCCACTTGAGGCTGGTCGCAGGAACCCTGGTGGGGTCATGATTACTGTTTGCATGAAACCTGGGCTTTTTACAACCCAAATACACATCTTTACAACCTGCTTCAAATGACAGGTTTGGTCTAAATATAAATACATCCATGTGCTCTCACTGTACAAGAGATGAATTTCTTGATATGCCGCGTCCATATTTATTTTATCAAGGATTTTTGGTTTTGGAAATATGGACATGATTGACACGGCTGCACATCCACACTGAGTCACTTTTGGTCAGACAGCCTCTACGTCTGTGAGGAGGGTTAAGCCAGACTTTGGTTTAGCTGTATGGCAGCATCCATTACAAGGCATCTCCAATGCTCCAAAGGCTCAAACTTGTGATTTCACATGGCATCATCCAATTCTTTGTACAGTCTATGATTCATACAGACAATCAGAGACAGTCTCCTGCTCAAATATGTGCGTTTATCATTGCCAAAAACAAGTTAACACATTATGACCCCTGCTCCCTCTCAGACAAACCTGCAATGTAATATTTCACTTGTGCGTGCATGAGAGCAGAGATGCTTGTATACGTCACTCTACAGTCTGTGTACTTCATAAGAACAGGGAAATATATTTTATAAAATGCATGTACGGAGACTCCTGCATTGTGTGGCTGGCCTGGGTTTGATTTCCGCTTAAGGTCCATTTGCTGCATATCTTCCCCTGCTCTCTTTCTCTCTCTGAATGTATTTGCTGTCTCTCCACAATTAATTAAGGCCACAAATGCCCCCAAAATATCTTAAACACAACACCATCGTAAGAAACAAAATCTTGTGAATCAGCTCAAAATCTAACTAAAACATTTAAGAAATGGAGCGAAAATATTATTCCTACTGAAAAAAAAAAAATTCAGATTTGTTATTTAGTATTAATTTGATAAAGAAATGAAAGTTTCTTTATCAAGTTTTCAAAGAATTTTCTTGACTCTTTAACCACATGTTGACCTTAACTCAAATATGATCTAATCAGATTTGAGGTTCATAAGTCAGAGGTCAAGGTTATGGAGTCTTGTGGTGATCCTTTGCTTGTGAATGCAATATCTCAAGAAAGCCTGTATGGGTTTCTCTTAAACTTCGCACAAATTTCTGCTGTGGCTCAAGGATAAATGTATATAAAAGGCTTTGGAGGTCAAACATCAACAGGTTAAATTCACAGAGGAGCTTTTGAGAGGCAACTACAGTGCTCTAAAATGGCACCCATTCTGATGTATCACTTCTGTGAGCAGCAGCAGTCCAGGAAATATCTATGTGAATATTTCTGTAATAAAATAAGGAGCAATTATGGGTAAAGCTAATCAGCACACCATGAGGCATTCACTTCCCCAGCCTCAGTGTGTGTGTGCATCTAAAGTCTGTCATATCAGGAACTTGACAGAAGGTGTGTTTGTTAATTCTTTGCTCCATTGGTCCTTTAATCCTTTAATTATTTCCTTGTGTCTCTCTCCTGTCTGTCGGTGCTCAAACACTTCACCACTCTGTTGTTTTTCCTTGCTGATGTCGTGTCCAACATGGCGTTTTCCTCCCACTCCAACTCCCCAGAGAGTACGACTCATTTTACTGTGAAGCCTCTGACGTGCAGCACAGAATATCATGGACTGATCAGAAATCAGAAATGTGGCCCAAAAATCCTACATTTGTGTGTGTATATGCATATATATATATATATATATATATCTTTCAACAAATAACCAGTAGTACCCACAATACTCAATATATTCCATGTGATATTATTCTGGTAAAACTAATAACTTCGTGAGTGATGAGAGTAGCAATGACAATGATAAATGTAATAATAGCTGTAATGAAAGTAATTATGATATTAACCATCTTTATGAACCCTTTTTAAAACAGAGAAAAAGTTCTTTACAACCAGACACTAGACAATAGCAATGGACTAAACAGAATTTAAGTAAGCAGTTAAAAAACCCAGATAAAACCAAATAAACATATTCTTATCCAATTGAACTCAGTTCAACTTAGTTAGACCCAATAAAAAACACTTGACTTTGTTAATAACCAGTTAAAACAGGTCAAACTCTTTTTAACCTAACAGTAGAAAATAAGTTATACTCTGTTAGAAATCAGGCTAAACTTAGTTTGAATCAAATAAAAAATTTGATTTAGTTTAAACAGTAAAAATAATGCTGAAACCAAATGAACATTTTACCAAGTAAAGAACAGTTAGTCAAAACCCAATTAAAACAAATGAAACCAATTTCTAAACCGAGTCAAAAATCAGTGCAACTTAGTAAAAACCAATTTAAACCAGTCAACACCATCTGAAAACCAAGTTGAAAACAGGAAAGGCCAGTTTCAAAACAGTTATGCTACTTATACTAACTAAGACTAGTCAAACCAATATCAAAACCTAATGAAAAATCATTTAGACTTATTTTAAAACCCAGTTACACTATGTTTAAATTAATCAAAACCAGTTTGGTTGGTTTAAAAAGCCCAGTTGAAATCAATGACCTTTGTTAAAACCAGTAAAGTGCTAAATTTAAACCAGTTAGACTAAATAAAAAAACCTTGAAATCAATTAAACTTGGGCTTAAGGACGGCTCTATGATTTCCCATTCATTGCTGGACACAGATTTCCTATCCACAATTTTGCTTTCCTTCAGAAAATCAAAAAAATATGCCTTACCACTAACTTAATGAATATTGTATTGTCCTGATAACAAATGATTGTTTATGTTCCTGAATTTGATTAACCATGTATAAGACCCACTAGTAGCACTGTTTAAAGAAAAATAAATAAATAAATAATACAAAATGGAAATAGGAGGTGCCTGACAGCGACGTTTTCCCCCCTTCATACAGAAACTCTGAGACCAGCATGGGATTGAATAACAGGCTGGGCCTCTGCTGCATGTCTCGCCCCCTTTCTGCCTCTGTTCACCAATTATGTCCTTATTTCTAAAACAAGGTTAAATTCTGTTGAACTCAGTCAAAACCAGTCAAATTCAGTTTAAAGTCCTGTTCAATCTAGTTGATGAAGTTAAAGTCAATTTAAAACCACTTGGATTGTGTTAGAAACCTTCTTAAAATCAGTTCATCTCTGATGATAACTCAGTTAAACCAAAGACCCTTTGAGAGTGTGCTCATGAAAATGTGTTTATAGATTTGAAAGGTGCTCGGCCATCTTATCTCCATGGAAACCCATGCATCCTCAGAGAGACCATACAAACTCCCCACAGAAAAGCCTGTTTCAGATTTAAACCACCAACCCTTCTCATTGTTCTACTGTTGAGGGTTGTTTTGGAGCATTTTCATTTAAGTAAGTTGAAGAGTGGGCTTAAAAAAACTGTTATATGTTTCTGCAATACTCTGCAGTTAAGTTTAACATGTCCGCCTGAACAGTGTGTGTTTGTTTGTGTATCTAACAGGAGGGCGACTCTCTGGGGGCGATGGAGAAGGTTTGTCGTCAGCTGACTTATCATTTAAGCCCACACTCACAGTGGAGGAGACAAGGCCTGCTCAAGAGGAAACCCCAGGCCTGGTGAGTAACCCTGTGTGTGTCTGTGTAAGTATGAGTGTGTGTGAGTGTCTGTTAAGCTACATTTTGTGCCTCTGATTTTGTTAACATCTCAGTGTGTCAGCAGTGTCATCATCTGCTGCCCATTTGGATGCTGGTGGTGAGGGAGTCTTTTATTTTCTCACTAAACATGGACACAGAAGGAGGCAAAATCATTCAGTACAAATCCTTAGCAGTTTTTTTTTTACTTTGTGTCAAATATTCTCATTTGTGTGCAGATAATTTGCCTAAAACCCTGACAACTTTAATATTTTTTGTGTGAATAAAAAAAACAATATTGGTCATCCCTGTATGGTCACAATAAGGCTTACAAAAACAGGAAAAAAAAATCATTTAACATCTTTCATTAACGCAGACGATCTTGAACTTCACCACTATTTTATGTGCAGGAACAACTAAGGTCTGGTACATACACACGAAGATTTTTAAAATCTTGACAGATATTAAAACAGTGGGTGCGCCTGTATAAAGACATATAATATCAGTTTCATCCATTTTGTTCCTGTAGTGTGAGATGTGCCACAAAGAGAGACATACCGCACCATAAACCATCTGATTCAATCACCGAGGAGGCAGCGCCTCTGCTCTTGCAGCTCATTATCTTGCATGATCAAATACAACTTTAATGTACACCAACATGGCAGACTTCATCAGAAGGCTAAATGAGGCTAGTGGTTAGCATCCTACAACTTCCATGACTGTTGTAATTTCTGTTCAGCTCCTCTCCTTATCAGGTTGTGATGTGTAATTTACAGGTAATTGCGTTAAAGACAGTTGTGTTTTTGACACAAATCAACAAGTTGGACCTCCATTTTAACATCCATCTGACTTAATGCTTTGCCTTTACTCTCGTCGCCATGGCTACATTTGCTTCCTGCTTCAGCCAGCTTGCTCCCTGATTGGTTCAAAAAGTTATGACTGAATAACACTTAGCAAAAAGTTTCTTAACCCCCCTCAAAAGTTTTGGGATGTACTGAACTTCCCTCAATAAGAACATGATGTCCTCTCATTTTAAACACATTGTAAATAAGATTAATGTCAGCCATGATCGGTTTCAGCTGATGACTTGTAGGGATGGCATGTTTCTAATTGAACCACAAAAATTTAAGATATATTTTGAAGGGTGTTACAACCTTAAACTACCACGAAATGGAGTGTAACTATGGTAACATGGTAGCACAGCCGTGACAGCAGATACTGAGATATATTGAATGTATTAGTACAAGTGCTAGGTGTGTGTTAAGGAAACAAATTCAATCATGATCAAGACAATTGCAAATAATTTGGGAAACATTAGTGACAGAAAGACTGAAAGCTGCTTTTAAATTGAGGTCAGTTTTTTTGACCAGTTTTAAACCTGATAAGTTTGTCTCAGCTTAAATTCAGCTTGGGACCCAAACAGGGTATAACAACTCTTTGGGCTGAGAACCTGACCATTGTTATTATTCAACAAAATGTAGCCAAAAGCTGAAGTTTAATCCAACATTTTCAAGACAGATATGGATTTTGAAGCATTTTTTGGCTGATGCTAATGTTAAACCAACACTTTGGCTCAATGCTTGTGTACACCGACACTTTTGGCCAAGTGCAGATGTTAAAGGGACATGTTAGCCATATGCTAATGTTAAAACATTTTTTGCAAAGTGCTGGCTTTAAAGCAACATATTGGATGAATGCACATCTTAACAGTTAATAAATTATCAGATTTTACTTGTTTATTCATTTATTCATTTACAGTGGAGCCACCTCTGGTTGCAGTGATGCTAACAATCCAACCAAACAATTCAGCTGATGACGCAGACGATTATATCAGCAGTTTCTTCCCAAAATCAAACACTTACAGTTAAGCCAAAGTGCTTATAGTTCAACCAAAGACACTTACAGTTCAGCCATAAAGCCAATGTTAAAGCAATTTAGCCAGGTGCTGATAATTGAATAATTCAGCTGAGTGCTGATGGCAAAACATTTTAGTCAGGTGGTGCTTTTTTGATTTACCAGGGTGAAGGCAAACGAAAACAAACAGATCACAAGAGATTAAAAAACAAGGGCATGGACGTAAGGTGATTTTAATGATCCAGCAGCTACTTGAATAAGTACTTAATGAGTTATAGTAAGTAGCATTCCTAGACTTTTGCATAAACTGAGCGACTGTTAAACTGGTAAGAAAATCAAAAGGGCTTTTCTTTTTACTTGAGAAGGCAGTGATCATGCAGGGAAATGTTCACACCTGGGCTGAGCTGAGGCAGCAGGAGGCTTCTGTGTTTGCTGTGAATGAACACAACGAGGTGGTGGAGGCAGCCACCATGCGCGCTGATTATGAGATGGGCAGATTTAGGGCAGTGATAAGGAGTGAATGACTTCTTTGACCAGAAACTTCATCGGTGACATAGGGTGGTGTTTATGATAGTGAACCATAATGCCGGTGAGTTTCAAAGCTGGGATGAATGAGCTGGAGGAAGTTTGTTCTTTGAGTATTGAGTACACTTATGCTGTTGACGTAAAGGAGTGCTTAGGTGTGTACGCAAAGATTGCAGAGATCTCACAGCAGGACACTGACTGTGGGGGAAAGAGACATTATTTAAAATATGACAGCAGCAGGATGATTTAAATCAGCTGTGCAGGAAGGCAGGGTGAGGAAATGAATAAGAGGTGGCCGAATGAATATTTAGGTCCTCTTGCTTGAACTTTTGCTGTCGCTTCATTTCTGATTCATTTTACATTTGAACAGCTGTTTCTCTCTTTGCTGTCTCTCTTTTTACTTGGGTTTTGGGAAAATGGAGATTCCCATGGCTTTATTTACACACAGCAATCTTTCACAATATTCAAATCAGGAATGAAAAGCAACTTGAAAACATCTAATTCATGTATGTCATCTGCTCTGGGATGTAAAATAAACAAATACCTATCTTCAGGCCTCTGAGAGCTGCTCTCAAAATAACTAATTCAGTATATGCAAAGTGCTGCATTCAGTACACTGTCTTCAAAAGGCAGCTCTTCAAAGGCATCTCCATGCAGCAAATGAGAATTAATGCAAGGCGTTACCTCGGGAATGAGGTGTGAAATCTTCTTTCCAGAGGAAAGAGAAAGTACAGTAAAACAAAAAAAAGAAGGTAAATAATAAATGTAAGTTAAATAATAACTTTGGGATGGTGGTGTAAGCAAACAGATTTGTTCCCCTGCTCTGTCCAAAATGATTTACTCATTCTCTTTGTAATACCCCAAACTACCTGGGAAAGTTGCTTTAAACTCCTCTCGAGTTACCAAGCAAATGAATATGCCGAGGAGGGGAAAACAGCACATGGGTAAAACGATGGGTGTCACCACTAAGAGTACTACGCAGCAGACCCATCACTCGAGGAAAGCAATGAACCATGCTTGTTGTGTGGACAGTGAGTACAAACAGCCCTTGACAAGTGCGGACATCATGAAGGCTATAACATCTGTCCAGCAGAACTTCCACCAGAAGATTGACGGAGAGCTAACATCTATGGAGGTGAACATGAAAGAGTGCACTGGCTGCTTGAATGAAGCTGAAGGATGCATCTCATCTGTGGGGGACAATATCAGTAACCTGCAAACAAAAATTATGGGCATAGAGACCAAGTTAAAAGTACTTGTGTCCAAAACTGATGATTCAGAGTGCTGGAGATGCAGTAATCTGAGGCTGACAGGTATACCCAAGAAGGAGGAAGGGACAGGCTGTTGTACTTTCATTGGAAAGTGGCTCGCTGAATCTCTGAATCTCAACACCTGCAGTGGAGAAAGTGCATCGCCTGGGCAGCCAAAAAAGCAGCACCAATCTACGGCAGACCATGCTTGATAAGTTCCTGGACTACAGGTATAAAGCGAAGGTCATGCAGGCTGCAAGAGTGAAAGGCCAAGTGAAATATAAGGACAAGATCAGATTTTTGAAGAACTTAATTTTTTTAACATTATGTAAAAAAATTTGTCTCGCTAAAAGCCCTTGTTTTTCTTTGGGGGGTTATATTAACCTTGCACTGCAGCTGGACCAGCCTGTGTGTTTATATAATCATGCAGATCCATATTGCCAAGCTCCAGTCCGGTCTACAACTATTGTGAGTGGTCCAAAGCAGCACGGCCCAATCAGCGTCCTTTAGAACAGGAAGAGGTGTAAGCTACGAGGATGAAGACAGCAGGAAGTGACTGCTCAGACAGAGATTAGTATTGATGCTAACATCCTCAGTAGCAGTTTTGTCAGATCTGGACCACATTTCTTTCTTGACTGAAGAACAAAAAACACTGAAAGCACTTTTCGACAGAAATTATATCCACTTCCGCATTGTTTTAGTGATAGTTTGTTCTACCAAGTAGCTCACATCTTGTATTTTACTCTGCGGCAGTAGTGCCCACCTACTTCATTATCTAGGTGGCCTATAATAAAAGAAATATGCAGAATAATTGTCCAACCACCTGCTGGATTGGCTTCTGAAAGGTTCTGCCCATTCCCAAACACTTTCTATGGGCTGTTGCCCAGGTGGACTAGTAAAATATATTGAATCTGATGTGTCAGATTAAGTGGAGAGTCCATGAACTGAAGTTTTTTGCTCTGCTGATTTTGCTTTATTGTCAGCTTTTGCGGGTGCCCCTTGTTTGCTTATTATAAAAAGAGCAGAAAATCAGTCAAACGGTATTATCTCAAACTCAGTAAAATGTCTATTTTCTTTGGTCACTGTGGCATTTTATTCCATAGATGAACACTTTTCTCCATGATTCCTTTATGTTGTGAACCTGATCCCTGTGTGGTGCAGAACACCATTTGACTCCAGCACTGCTGCCGGGTGTCCTGGTGAGAGCAGATGCCAGGAGAAATGACACTGTCTCAGGATCTCCACTTCTGTGTGAATGGAGGAGCAGTGAAAAATAAAAATGTCTTTTCCTCGCTTGTTGGTGTGAATTTCAGGTGTCAGCCTCTGTAACAAACAGTTTGCAGACTCAGAGGAAAGAGAAAAATAACAATTCACTGTTGGACCCCTGCAGAGCTTGTTTTGGTGTTGGTAGAGGGGAACAGATGGTTTTCTGTTCAAGCTGCAGCACATTGATTAAAGCATGAAATGAAGGCTGGAGATGAAAATGAAATGAGTTTGGTAATTATCTTAAGTAATTCAGGATTGGTGCAAGGGGTTCAATCAGCCGATGGAGTTGTCGTCAGCACTTCAGAATGTCATGAACTCCAGGCAGAGTGATTTGCTAAAGGAGAGAGAAGGACCAGAGTGAGTCACCTTTATACACATAAAACACACAGAAACATACTAACACACACACCTTCATGCTTCATCAGCCCCTCCTGGCATCAACAGAGAAGTTCTGGTGGAGATCAATGTACAGTTCGGTTAATTCTGTTTTTTGTCAAATAATAAAGTCTTCAATATTTTACTTTCAGTTTCCTCCTATGGCTTAGAGAATAACAAATTTTTTTTTTTTTACCAAGCAAGCCCGGATTTTTCACTGTTTTGGATCATTGCTGATAATAAGCTCTGTATCAAATAAAAAGTTTGAAACTTAGATGTCCTGTTCTTTTTGATAAATGAACCCTGCTTTTAGGTTTTAAGCCTAAACATAATCAGCGAGGGTAAAGAGCTATCAGTAAGCTACTGTGGAACTACAACTCAGGTTTGACTCAGATTCAACTGCAATATTTCAAATTTATAAAGTCTTATTGTAATTTCTTTCTTGAGAATTTCCTCTCAATTTCAGGTCATCTCAATTTCCTCTTAATCAAGACCTCATCAAGTTGGTGCCCTTAGTCGTGGCAGTAGTGTATGAATTACTGTTTATTAAAAAGGATCAGAAATGCTTGAAGTTGGGTCCCCAACTTTTTTGTAGTTAGATCGTTAGCAGTTAGAAAGTAACCTTTGTTTTAAACACACAATAACAGTGTAAGATTCAACACAGGCAATATGAGATGTAATTTATTACCTTCAATTAAACCTTCAAATTTTATGTGCGTGTGTTCATCACTAAACTTATTTCGGGCATCTTTCCAAAACTGATATACTGCATCCCATGTAGTTTTGGGCTTGGAAACCAGGAAGTGCTAAATTCTAACTGACTTTCACATTTTTGGAATTATCCCTGTACCAATCTGTAGTAACTCGCAGAATTTTCACTGCTGTTATTTTCTGTAGTAGCAGCTCATAGATGAAGTTTGCAGTTAACAATGGATCTGTCCCATTATGGGTGTTGCATTGATGCTTCAGAATTGTTGGTGTTGTAGAAAGCACAAATAACCATATTTTCTTAAATGTTTAAAACCTATTCTCTCTTGCATTCTTAAGATACATATAACTATTTTATCATTCAAATCCTCTTTTGTATATAAAATTCAGTTGACTTCAGAAGTAATCAAGCAACCTCAGGCTCGACCAATCAGAGAGACAGAGTAAAGCTGCGTTCTCTCCGAACGCGACTGATGCGACCTTGGCGACCTTGGCGACCACTCTCCATGCAGTCCATAAGTCAAAGTACAGCAGCGATCAGGCGCAACCAACTCCCACGCCATGTGACGTACGTGACCTGGGTGACTTGGTCATGCTACCCACTTTGGATGCGCGACCAGGTCTTGTCACTCGGTCGCCAAAGTTGAAAAATTATAACTTTTCAGGCGATGTTGCATGTGGCTGAGCCACGACAGCCAATCAGCGTTGTGCTGGTGTCTGTGTGCGATCTTGGTTGCCATAGTTGCGTTCGGTGTGAGCACACCTTTAGACTGTGGGAAGTGTTGTTTGTTTGCTGAAGGGTGTAAAAAGACCTTGTTTCTTTCTGGAACAAGCCCAACATGATACATCCCTTTATCTTCTCTGAGTACACATACCATTATTTTTTCCATTGAAAGAGATTTTAGAGTTTTATATGCCCTTTAGTGTGTTTTATATGTCTCCTTCCTGTAATAAAGCACTTCTATGCACAAGACAGAAAGTCCCCCACCTCTGGACTTCCCCCTCTCGTCCTGTAAAAACAACTCCATAAGCTGCCTGAAATGTCTTGTGTGTGCATCCCCCACCTCTTCCTGCCCTGTTGATGGCATTCTTGAAACATTTTTTTAATTTCTGGGATAGATGGACCCCTGACAAATTTTTGGTGTTAGGGTGTTGTTGAAACACAAAGGTTGCATTGCACATTATCTCCAGTCTGCAACACTATGACACATGTGTGCTATGACTTAGCTGTGCCTCCCTGCCTTCACAGCTTTCATAAATTTAACCTTAAAGGCCATAAAGATTTGTTCTTTATATTTTTTCCCTTATAAATGTCAAAGATTACATAGAGGAAAGTGCAAAAGTTATGTGTTTAACTGTAAATTAGGTTAGAATCAATCAAAGTTTTATGTCTGCAACTACATATTTTGGAAAGCTTTACACTGGACTAAGTGTCATTTATTGTGTTGTTTTTGGTGTTCTGCAAATGTTATACCGTGATTAGGGGAATCAGAATCAATCTTATTTACACCAGGAGTCTAATGCATAGTAATAGTCTGATTTGCTTAGATTTTCAATTCCAGTACCAAAAGGACTTGAACTTTATAATGCTACATATTTGACTTTTTTACCCAGTTTAATTTAAGAAAAAAAGCAAAAATGAGCAGAGTTATAAGTTTTGGAGTTGACAATAATGAAGTGCAAAGTTAATTACACTCTGGATGGAGTGTGAAAAAGAGTTGGTGTCAGAAACAAGTGTAAAAATGATTTTGCAGTAAGTCTAATCCATAGGTGTCACTGTCGGATCTTTAACTGAACTTTTCACTTTGAATTCTGAACATGTTAGTGACACTTTTCGAGTCAATCATCATTCCAGTCTCCCATTATTGAATAAGTACCGACAGATGCCACAAGTCCACATAATGAACACTGCAGTGCATATGTTTTATTTTTATGTTTATGTTTTATGTTTATATTTATGTGTGCTCAAACCAAGAAAGGTGTCTTTATTTTGTCTATTTTTTCCTATTACTATACAGTAAAAAAATATACCATTTAAACAATTATCAAGCAATGTTTCCACTCTGCAGTGTTAATATAGAGATTATATTTAAGTATAAAAATATAACTAAGAGGTTTTTTTTTTCTAGGTACACTGTTAAGTCATACAAAGTTTTCAATTTCAAGTCCAGAAACAAAAAGAGTTCACAACTACACTTGATGAAAGTTAAAGTACCAACTCTCCAAAAACAGTAAAAACAACACTTGATGTGGACCCATATAGACACTTAAAAAGATTTAATATTAACTCTGATAGTGTTCACAACACAGGGGAGTTTATGAACAGAAACACTAAACCAGGTGTATTTTGGGAAGCATAGGTAGGAAGTGTAACTGTACTGTGTTTATCCTTTCTGTGACATATTCTATCTTGTAACAGAAAAGGAATTTCATTTTTACTTAAACTAAGTAAACATGGCTCTCTGCTTATCATTTACCTGTCTATTTTGGCCAAGGTATTCACACAGCCTGCAAAAAAATGGTGAACCTTCTATTTTAAGCTCTGTGTTGATCATGTGCCAGTCAAAATAAAACCCACAGGCTCCACCACCACCATGCAGCCAAAGTGCATCTACAGTAGTAAGAAACAGCTGTAAAGCAATGCATACACTTTGCAGTAGAAATAAAACTCTAAAGCAATGACGTCCGGAACAAGTACACGAGGGCCCAAGTGTCCATGCTCATCCGTGGTTAAACCCAGCTGGACCTGAAACAGTACTCCTGTGGTGAAAGTAAGAAAAAGACCCTTTAGATGTGAAAACGTTCCTCTGTTTCTGTTAAAGAAGAAACAGACAGTGTGTAAAATGTAAATCAACTGGCTGACTGTTTGTTATTGTCCATTCAACATGGTCATTTGTGGTTGTGAATCATGAACAGGATCTAAGAGGCTTACTGTTGGTCGTCTGGCTGCCTAACAACGGCTCCTTTCAGTGTCCTTAAACTCCACCAAGAGGTCTGAAATGAGGCAGCTGAACGTGCTGAACTGCCCTCCTCTCTACCTCATAGAGAAGAGAGAATAAGAGAGACATTTAATGGTGTTTTTACACAAAACGGACCAAATTGATTTTGTTATTATCAACGCTATATCTCATTTAGAATAAAACTACTGTAAACTCAACATATTGCCTCGCCCCTCTGTGGGAAGAGGATGACTTAATTTTTTAACCAGGAACAAATATAATTGGTTCTACCATAAAATAAGAAAAAATACCTCTCCCCTCTCTCTGCTATCGTCTAGTTGTGGCTGTCTGCTGCCCGCTGCCTGCTGACTGTCTGGCTGTGTCCACAGAAACCACAGATTTATTGGCGTCCTCCCACCTGCGCTCTGACAGCCTGCAGAGAAAGAGTCCTGTGTTGACTCAGGATGTCTGAGTCGCTCTGCTTCGTCTCCCTGGCAGGCAGAGCGATATCAGCCTTGAAAAATATATTTGAATCATCATTCCTCTGCGTAGGAGTGAAGAATTAAGTGACCGGTTAAGTTCAATTAAGGTGATGTTTTAATCTGAATACTATCTAATACTCTGAATCTGAGCAAAATGATGAAGTTGTGAGGAAGACCCTGGAGCCCCCAATAGGTAGAAAAGCAATTATTGGAAATGTTGAGCTGCTGTTTTTTAATGTTTTCCAGCCTGTGGGAAGCCATTGATTCGCCCATCTGTCCTAACTATAACTCCAAACATCACAGACGCATCAATCTAACTGAAGGGACAGCTCAAGGGCTACATAGAGTTCACTGTTTGTTGTCAATTCTGGTATTGTTACTGAGATGCTCTGGCAGGTAGCCTAAATAAGGGTGATTGCATTTCACACAAAGGTTAAATTTGTTTCTGTTAATTTATACTTTCAAACTTAACTAGCATTCAGTAAAGGGTTATTAGATGTTTCATTCTTGCAAGTGTAAAATATGACTTCAGAAATTGAAGGAAACCTTAAAAATGCCTTACACTTTACACTTCATATTTAAGTCGACTAAATTTACAGTAGATTTTGTTGACTAAAATCTTGTGAAATTTCATCAACTAAAACTAGACTAAACTTTTAAAAAAATGGTATGACTAAATTATGACTAAAATTGAAACGTATTTTTGGCAAAAGACTATAACTAAAACTAAATTAAAAAGTGCTGTCAAAGTTAACACTGCTGCAATGCTGTAAATGTGTGGGTCATGAAAGTAATGCTAAAGCTAACAAATTGCCATGTCTCACAAATGTCAAAAATTGTTGATATAAATCTAAATATTTCAGTCAGTGTTATCAATTACATAACAAATGACATATTAGTTAACTAAAATGAATACAGCCCGATTGTTGTCCACACTGTAGGGAAAATGGATCAGTTAGTCAGCTTTGTGGGTGAAGTGTCATTCTCAGTTGCCTTGAGCTATGGTTGAATCAGCTGGCAAAAGATCATATCATTATTGATAACATAACAATTAATGCAACATAATTGGTACCCCTGAAACATTCTTACCTAACGTAATGTTAGCTGTACAGACAGAAATATTTTATATTCAATGCTGATTTTTAAAAATATATGTATTTTTGCCATCCTTAATGCTTAAAATGTTTTGTTATTATTATTTAACCCTCTAATACACGTTTACCTGTTTTAACAGTATAACAAACAGTGCATTTAGGTAAAAGACAGTTTTAAAAATGTATAAACATATATAGATGAATATATTAACATAAACTTATGCAACATGGACATGTTGAAGTTATCATCTGTTTTTTCTTTGCATATATCTTTTTTAGGGACTTCTTGTGCCTCTATTAGAGTGACAGGACAGTGTCTACAGTTGAGAGTTGGGAAGTGAGATGTTGTGGAATAACATTAGGTAAAGGACCCACAGGAAACATGTAAACCAGGCAATGTCCTTTAAGGACTTCAGCTTTTACGTGAAGTGTGCAAATCAAAAATGAAGCCACTATTGAATCTAAACTAATACAGCATCTTTTGCTCATTGATATCATTTAAAGGAATCACCATATACTATTACTTTTAGGGGCCTAAGCACGGGTGGGCCTGGTCTGAGCAATCAGACAACAAACCCATCTTCTGTTCACGTTGAGGAACAAAACGTACAACAATAAACTAGTATCTACCATTTTATATTCAGTAACCCAATTGAGACAAAATGTAAACAGGGCTTCTATTTTCTCATGTCTGTGTTGAAGTTAAGGGACTCACATTTTACCAGCACACATGCTCACAGTTGTCAAGTTAGCAGGGTTTCGAGCTTTGAAAGTGGTCCCCTCATGTTAATGCTGGCTGTTACTGACAATGGTGATATAATGACGTGTTAAAATTAATCTGAGTCCAAAGCCCTTGGATTCATTTCTTTCTTTAATCTAAATCTTTGTTCTCTTTCCTGGTCCTCTGAATCATCCTCTCTGCCCTCCATCCCAGGGACAGAATTGTTCCCTTGCTAAACTACAAAGACACTCACAGGCTGATACGCGCTTTGAAACAAGTCTGAGCAGACAAAACACAGAAGAGAGAAGAGGAAACAATGAAGCAGCCATTTCTAAATTTATATGGAAAGTTACAGAGTGCCATCAGTAAGATATTGCCATAAAGAATACCGCAGTGTTCATGTTCCTGTGACACCATGCCCAGACTGAGGAGCTCAAGTGTAGCTGTATTGTGTTTTTATCTTTCAGGTAGTAAGTCCCATAAAAAGTCAAGATCTCAACACCTGGTTTTATTCTTTCATGAGTAAGAATAACAATCTGGAAACAACTCCAGTTGAGAGCCGGTTTTCACCGGTTTTAGGAGGCTATGTCATTTTCTCCATGTTCTCCCATGCTTGTGTGGGTTGTCTTTGAGTACTCTTCTTTCCTCCTCCTGCATCTTCATGTACCTCCACATCTTGATGCATCAATAAAGATATTATTTTTATGACACCCCCAGCTGTGATATTGTTTAACAAGAAATCAAAGTGAAAAAAAGATAGCAAAGAAAATCCTGAGGGCCACATATGGCCAAAGCCCACCTGCCTGTGTCGATTATGATTCCCTTATCAATGCCTTACACTCTGCTCTGCAAACCTCACCAAACAATGATGTCATGCTCTGGTAATGAAGTTAGTGTACGATTGACAATGAGGGAGTTCAGGAAGAGACATGGTGGAGTTGTTACAGAAGCGGTCCAAAGTGTGGCTTAGCTTTTCACGGAATTATAAAAACAGTGAAACATGCAATGCAATGCAGGGTGAAAACAACAGCTACGTGCTAAAACATTTTCTGATGCAGCATGGTACTACTGTAACTACCAGGAGGGCCATGTTTGACACTAACACAGAAAACCTGTGGATTCATAATGTATTGTGGTGAAAATGGAGAAATGTGACCTTTACGATATGTGCCGTAATCTGCTCTATGTTTCAATCATTTGTATGACTGAATATGAACAGACAGACCATCAAAACAGGACTAATAGTTTACATTTACATTCCATCTCCTTTCTCCACTGCAAAACAACATGGTCATTTGTCTGTCCCTCAGTATGACTCATGTTTATACCCACTGGACCAGTGACCTCCTGTAACTGCGTGAAGAATGGTTTTACACTCTCTGAGCTCCGTGGCTGCCTGACACAGATAAAGACAGTCTGTACTCATCGTCACAGCCTATTTTTGTGGATGAATAGAAGACAACTGCTTATGTCACTGGTTGGCTTCTTCTCCACTGAAATCTGTGAACAAACTTGTGATAAATAATTTCTATAAACTAATTCTGTAACCCCCCCCCCCCCAAATGTTGAAAGGCCTCCATTACAGGAGTGGCATCTCATTCTATCATTTGTGCTTTTGAGTGACAGCTGTCTGAAAAAGTTTATATTTTTCATCTAACACCTTATTTTATTGTCCCTTTGTTTTTGGCAATGATCCAAAGCCTGGCATACAGTACACATAAAAGATTTTTAAGATTTTATCCAATATTAAAGCTGTGAGAGAGCCCACACATGATTCATTCACACAGTTCAACAGCCTGGGCTCTACTGTTACTGCTTGTAATCTTGCGTGATCAAATGCAAATTTAATGTAAACAGACATTGCAGACATCATTGAAAGGATGTGCTAAGCTACATGCTGCTAGTGGTTAGCTCCCCAACCCTGCCGGTTGTCATTAACGTCCAACTCCTGTCTTTATCTATCTGTTATAAATAATTTGCAGGTTCAGCTGTATAGACACTTGTGTTTTTGACATTTAACAACAAGTTGGTGCTCTATTTCAGATTTTCAGTCTAACTTTTATTCTTTGCCTTTACTCTTGTTGCCATGGCTAAGTTTGCTTCCTGCCTCTGCCAGCTTGCTCCCTGATTGGCTTTGTTCCATCCCATGTGACAAAACAGAGGACATGCTTGGCTGTTCTTGGTGTACTCCACGCACACCAGGATTTCAGATCAAAATTGTTGAATACATTTAATATATATGACTTGTCAAAAGCCCACCCACTATACATCTATTTTCTGAACACCTTCCAAAACGTTACTGCTGATATTTTATAAACTGTGAAAAGATTGATTTTAAGATTTTTTGGTAGTTTATAGGGGTGTAAATCACCAGTTTCATGATGATACCATGCGATATCGATTCTTTGGACAATGATACGATATTTGCCGATATCACAAAGTCTGCCATGATTCGATTTCGATTCAATACGATTCAGGGGCCTCCGATCGATTTAAGACGATATTATGTATTCATTGAACACAATCAGCTACATTTCACCCAAAGCAAGAAAGAAATACAGAGCAATTTCTAAGTTTTGACAGTTTTATTACTGAAATGTGAAACCATGTGCTGACCTTTGGGTATGATAGGTTGTAGAGGATTATAACCATCTGTATGATCTAATCATGTTTAAAATTAAAATTGGGTTAATTAGTAGTCAGGTGTTTTTAGACTTTGCTTCACTGTTTAATGGTAGGTGTGGAGGAAGAACAAGAACAAGCTCTCACTGTTTTCCTTTCATACAATAAGTACTTTCATTAATCAGTGCGCTACAAAATCAAATGATTAGATAACTTACTGTACTCGTGTGATTACTCCCATCGTGTGTGTGCCGTCAGTTCGACCGTATCTTACCCGGATACAGCAGTGCTATTTTTTTTTTGATTGGCTGACATGTCAAGCTCCCGTTTAGTTCTGTGATGCTAAGAGCGTGTTGCTACATGTTAGCATATAGCGGTGTTACTTGGTGGGCGCTACACAGTACTTTTTAAAGCAGGAGAAATACCGGGAGTGGTGTGTAAGAGAGCGAAAAGGTGCTCGTCTCTTACGCTGAATGCGTGAGACTTGAGAGCCCTGTAAACTTGAAACTTCAGAACGAGGCGCTATTGGGCGGAAGCGGGGAAACGGATATCCGGTCAGAATTTCAAAATAAAGGCGTTGAAGATGACGATGTTGATCGATGTTTTGAGTTTCCATCGATTTGATTGGATCATTGCTTAACCAAATTGATGTATCGATCCAGATTGATGGATCATTACACCCCTAGTAGTTTATAGTATGTATATGTGATTATAAATATTTTATGAAGAAAACTTTTGTTTATTTGTGTTCTCACGGGCTTTGAGAGTCCGTTTGTCTCCATTTTGTAACATATGTACAAAGCTGCTGCTGCCATGCAAACTGAGGCCAATCTTTTTCTTTTTCTGTTTGTTTGTCTGTGTTTTGCTTTTGAATCACTATGTCAAATATTCTGATGAAACATCTAAACAAAAATGCATTCACAAAGTCACCTCATGACTTTAGGAATGCTCTTAACTGTGGAAACCACAGATGTTGAAGGTGTATCTGAATATCTTTGGTCTCTGTTGTTCAGCCAGTTGGAAAAGTTCACCAAAAGATTTAGGTCACCTGGACAAACATGACTCATAAACATGATGATGCTTCATCAGGAGGCGGTGTAGCAGCTGGAGAAATGAAGTCCAACAATGTTTCTGTCTGATTTTTCTTCCACCTGAACAGTCAAGCAGCTGCTTACCAAATCTGCTCTCTCTTTTTGAAGCCAGTCTGTTTAGAGTCATCATATGTTACTGTGATGATTGTGTGCAAAGTAACTGCTGATGAAAATGGAGCAGTGGATCCAGATACTGGGTTTAGGAAGTGTAGAAACAAATGGTAAATGGTTTACCAAAATTACCTGCATCAGACTTCTGCGTAGTTGGCAATTCAGACAACCTGTAATATTTTTGAGATATGTGTAAAAATCTTTTTATCAATTCAAGCACGAAATTCCAGTCAAATGCTGTTTGCCACTACTCATCACTGTCGATCTTCTCCATTATCAATACTTTATCCCCTTCTGGATGTCGAGTTAGGGGCTGGAGCCTACCCTAGCTGACACTGGGTGAGTGGCGGGGTACTGGTCGAGGACTGGTTGTGAGGACTGGTTGTATGCCATTCATAGGGCTAAAATATAGACACAGACAACATTCATACACACATTCACATCCAGGGGCTATTCCAAATTATCATCTTACCTAACCAAGATGTTTTTGGTCTGTGGGGGTAAACAGGAGTACCAGGAGAAAACCCACACATGAATGAGGAGAACATGCAAACTCCATACAGAAAGGCCTGGACCGATCAACTCAGGGGGTTATTCCAGAAACCTTCTTGCTGTGAGGCAACAGCACTCAACCTGACACACTACATAGACAGTTTGAATATACTATACAGGATATATTTCTCTAGTCCATCTGGCCAATAAGCCATAAAAAGTGTTTGGGGAGGAAGGAACCTTCTAATACGTATCCAGAAGGTGACTGGACGATTGTTAAGTAAATCACATTCAATACGGACCAATCAGATGATGTAGCTGATAAGTGATGCTGCTGAGGAGTGACATTCATAACATGAGTGAGATCCTACATCAAACTCTTTCCAAAATCTGTGTGAAGATTAGCAAAAACATACACTGCCTGGCCAAAAAAAAAGTCACCTCCTGGATTTAACTCAGCAAATAGGTATGAGCCTCTTACTGGATAATTACTGCATGGGCGATTATCTTTCAGCTGGCAACAAATTATTTAACCCCAGCATATATATTAAGTAGCTTCTCATTTCTTAAACAACCATGTCGAAAGACACATCCTGCGGTCGCGGAAAAGATGTTAGTTTGTTTAAGAAGGGTCAAATCGTTGACATGCATCAAGCAGAGAAAACATCTAAGGAGATTGCAGAAACTAAAATTGTGTTAAGAACTGTCCAATGCATTGTTAAAAAAACTGGAAGGATAGTGGGGAACCATCGTCTTCGAGAAAGAAATGTGGTGGGAAAAAATCCTAAATGATCATGATCAGCAATCACTTAAACATTTGGCCAAATCAATCGAAGAAAACAACAGTAGAACTCAGGGGTGTGTTTAATAGTGAAAGTAAGAGTATTTCCACATGCACAATGTGAAGGGAACTCAAGGGATTGGGACTGAACAGTCGTGTGGCCTTAAAAAAATCACTAATCATTAAGGCTAACCGGAAAAAAGGCTTCAGTTTGCTAGGGAGCATAAAGATTGGACTCTGGAGGACTGGAAGAAGGTCATGTGGTCTGATGAGTCCAGATTTACCCTGTTCCAGAGTGATGGGGCATCAGGGTGAGAAGGGAGGCAGGTGAAGTGATGCACTCATCATGCCTTGTGCCTACTGTACACGCCTGTGGGGGCAGTGCTATGATCTGGGGTTGCTGCAGTTGGTCAGGTCTCGGTTCAGCAACATTATGTGCCCAAAGAATGAGGTCAGCTGACTACCTGAATATACTGAATGACCAGGTTATTCCATCAATGGATTTTTTCTTCCCTAATGGCACAGCCATATTCCAAGATGACAATGCCAGGATTCAGCGGGCTCAAATTGTGAAAGAGTGGTTCAGGGAGCATGAGACAACATTTTCACACATGGATTGGCCACCACAGAGTCCAGACCTTAACCCCATTGAGAATCTTTGGGATGTGCTGGAGAAGGCTTTGTGCAGTGGTCAGACTCTCCCATCATCAGTACAAGATCTTGGTGAAAAATTAATGCAGCACTGGATGGAAATAAATCTTGTTAAACTGCAGAAGCTTATCAAAACAGTGCCACAGCAAATGCATGCTGTAATCAAAGCTAAAGGCGGTCCAACAAAGTATTAGAGTGTGTGACCCTTTTTTTTTGAGTGGTGACTTTTTTTTTTGCCAGGCGGTGTATTTGTCATGTAGAAATGCTTTCAGTGTTGTTCTTTGTTCTTCACTCAATGAAAAATGTAAGATTCCTGTAAAACTGCCACTGAGGCAGGCAGCAGTGATTTTAATTTCTACAGGAGTAACCCACTGCTGTCAGACACAAACCTCTGATTCAAAATTACTACTTTTCAGGAAATTGAAAAAAGAATCCCAAGTAATGAAATAATAAATATTGTGTTGTCTTGAATACAAACATTTTTGTGTACTTGGATTTGATTAAAAGTTTCGAAAACCCAGTCTCCAACATGGAAGTGACCAATAGCACTGTTTTATCAAAAATTAAAATAATAAAAAATGGAGATCAGAGGTTTGTGCCCAGCAGCACTGCATTGCTTACAGGCTCACATTCATTGTTTTCTACCTGTTGTCACACTCGTAGCTCTGAGCTCTTTCTCATCAAAGGACGCTGATTAGTCAGTGCCTCCGTGGACCAAGCTCAGTTGTTTCAGCTTGGAGCTTTATAGGATGGATCTGCCTGATTACAGATGTGGAATCAGGTGGGTCCAGCTCAGTTGCTAGGTTAAACAGCACTACTTGCTGCACCACAGCGCAGACCCTACTTGTTACCATGCATGCTTAATTGAAAATCCACACAACACAGAGACATAAAGTGGTGCATTGATGACATATTTATCATGCTGGTTTAAAGCCTTTTAGGATTGTTTCATATGTTCCTGGATAATTGCAGGATTTGTTCAGCATGATAATCTTCAGGAACGACTGTAACTTTTATTATATTCCGAGCTAAAGCAAAGTCAGACAGAGCCAAAAGCTTTTTTTAAGCTGTTGTGGAGCCACATGGTGGTTCAACTTGTATGCGTTAGACTTTTTGAACGAGGAAACTGCAAGTGCTAAAATGCTAACTCACTTCCACATTTCTGAACTCATTTCTGCACCAATCTATTCAGCAGCCAGCAGGTCCAAAAAGGCTGTTTGACAAAACATACGTTGTACCCATGATAACAGTAAATACCATGTGTCTTGTCCATGGTAACTCTGCCATTAAGGATCACTCTGACTTTAAAAACTTGAAAATCTTTGATGTAAAGTACTTATCTAACATAATGTACGCAACAAATAGTCCATTTTTAGAATCAATTTAGACATTTCAGTGCAAAAATCCCATAGATTGTTGCTTTAACAGAAGACAGAGCAGCAGTCAGACAGATGTAAATTCATCCTCTCACACCTTCTCTTCTACCCATATAAACCCTGTTGCACAGGAGGAGATGGAGGAGGAAGAGGAGGTGTTTTCTCACCCTCTCCATCACAGCAGAGAAGAGGAGAAAGGAGGCGAAAGGAGAGCAGCTCAGAGAGCGTCTGACTATGTGATATATGATCTCTGAGGGAGACAGAAACACAGGAAGGACTGCAGGTAGGAAGAGAGAGAAATAAGGACAGAGGAGGAAGAGATGTGAAGTGCACTGTGAATTCAGATTGTAATAAATTAAAGTGAGATCCTTCTGTCTCATATTTGGCGAGGATGCTGTTGAAAGCTTCACCTGGATTCACCTCATGAGTCTGTTTCAGGGAGCCTGTGGGTGGTTTTATAACTGTGAGGGGGAGAGGTTGGGCAGAGATGATGGTGATGTGAGACATCGTTAAACACTGCTGAAGATGAGCTGAGACAAAAGGAGCGTTTTCAAAGATCTCTGAATTAAATCTCAATAATGCAACAACAAATTCAGGAAGAACAAGAGGCAGACATGCACAAATTAAAAAATATGATATGTAGCATTTTCATATTCAGAGATCTGTATCAGTTTGAAACTAGGTCTACAACTTTGGTATTTTATGCTTCATCAAGGTAAACCAGTACCAGGCTGTAAAATAATAGTGTTTGGTTGACATTAGATCCAAAGATCTAACCGTAGATTTTCCATCCATCAGCTATACTGCTTTTCCCTTTCAGAATTGTGGAGGGCTGAAGCCTATCCCGGGTGGCATTGAAAAAGGAGGGGGTACTCCCTGAACTGGTCCGCAGCCAATTACAGGGCCACATAGAGAGACAAGCAACCATTCATGCTCTCACTCATACCTAAGGCCAGTTTAGAGTCACCAGTTAACCTAATGAGCATTTTTTTGGTCTGTGGGAGGAGAAATTTGAGAAACCAGGGTGCCCTGAGAAAACCCACGCACAGGGAGAACATGCCAACTCAACACAGAAAGACCCTTGTCGACACAGAAAGTTGAATCACAATATTCTTGCTGTGAGGTACACACATCACCTGCTTTTCCACCATGCTGACACCACAGATTTTGTGCCTAAAAATAAAATCTGTATATTTTTATTTTTGAAAGTTTGACAGAGATCTCGCAAAAACCTCTATGGATATCAAACTCCCACGAATGGAAGGTAATGAGACTCGCTGTCTATATTACATGATAGCATCACACAGTTGCTGCAGATTTAAAAGGTAACAAACTTATTGGTTTAGTGTAATTTTCTGTATTGCAACATATTGGTGTAGCCATGGCTAGGCAGGGGTCAGTTATACCACAATAATTCAGACTATTAAGGGAGCAATTTTTTTTGCATTTTGCATATTTTGGTCTACCTGTAAATGTTCTCATGTGAACACAGATCAAACTTAAGGTAGTTGTGCAACAGTGTGTTTTGCAAAGAAAATTCTGCTGAAGGGTTCTCAAATTAAAAGAGTAAGCAGCAGAGGTGGGCAGAGCTGATAGCTCTTCTTTATTTGTCTACTTTTGTTGTTATACTTCTTCTTGTTGTCATTACAAATTATGTTAAAAAGTTTGAATTATCTTGACATGTTGGGGCTCGTGAGGCCATTCATCACTGTCTGGGTATAAGTGGGCTGAATCCACTTCCCATGAAGGCTCTGGAGGCTTTTTCACAGAAGGGACAAGCATGCTAATTGCCTAAAACACAGCTGATGTGGCTCTGCCCTCGTCTTTTGACACTTGATGTGAGACCAATGGTCTGATTGCCAAAGCTTGTCTTCTGCTCCTACTCCATGGACAGCTCTGTCTGCACCTTTTCTGCGCTGGTTACATCACACACATTTCAACCTGCATCTTAAGTCCTCGTCTGATGAGTCACAAACATGGAGGAATTGTTTACGGACATCTTGTCCATGCTCTAACCGCAACCCTTTTGATTTTTACCCTCTAAACTCAACAACTATCCAGCAAGTGTTCGCTCTCCTTGGTTTAAAGTAATAAACAAGGGAAATAGACGAGTTCAGGGCCAATAAGAAGCAGATGAGATGCTGAGAGAGCTCATGATGTGTTTGGCTTTTGACCAGAATCCCACGCTGAAGAGAGAGAGAGAGAAACAATTGAGGTCATCCACCCAGTTAGACTGCAGCCAGCAGCTGAGTGTAACTTCCAAAATACTTAAAGTTTTTGCTCTGAGCCTTTAAAGCAGTGAAGAGACCTAAAAGGTTGAAATAAATGTGCAATTCAGCCCCTCTGGTTGCATCCTCTAAAAAGTCAACAAAACAAGGCGTGCCAGAACTTCTTGTATCCCTGTTGCCATTGAAAACCTGACCTGTCTTCTTGTGTGTAATATGAGCTCCATTTGTAGAAACATGTCTTAGCATGTTTATGCAGTGGCAGTAAACATAAGAGCACAGTGCTTGAAAGCTAAAGTCACATCTATTTCTTCAGAGGAGTGTAGTCAGACACAGCTCTTGAGGTTTAACACTAAAACAGCCTATTTTTGGCAGGGTGAGACGGAGAGATTTATAGGCATACCTAAACCAAATATCTGAGTGGATTTTTAGGCAAGAAGCTTCAAAAGTATGTTCTGGGAATATCTGGGACCAGTGTGAACTCATAAAAAGGAGAACAATTGGGACCCTATAAAATTACCTTGGAGCACTGATGGCTTAGACATTATGTTTGTGTGCCCTCATGTACAGATTACGTTGCCTCAGAAACAGGAGGTCTGGGCTGCTATCCAGCCTTTTGCCCTTTGCCCACATGTCATCCCCAAATTTCAAGACTATTCACTGCCCTGTCCCTTTCAATTAGGGTTTCAATGTTCTGGAAATTTGTTGGCAACTTTCCATAGCAATTAACAGGAATTTACAGAAATTTTCGGGAATAAATGGAAATAAACCTGGAATTGACTAAATTGAAGGTTGGCCCTTAACTTCACTTTTATATTTTAGCTTTGGAAAGTATATTAGTTTAGCATAATTGCTACTAGAACAACCAGACTTATTTAATTTATAATGAAAGTATACTTAAGAATATCTATTTTATTCCTCAAGCACATGCACACAGCACAATGCTTGCTGCAGGGGTATTGAGGCCACGACCCCTTCATGCCCTGACATGATGATTCTAGGACCCTGGAATGTTGTGACCACATTTTTGAGCCTAGAGCACAAGACTATATGATTAAAACTTGATAAAGTTCTATTTAAAGATAAGTCTGATGAAATGTAAAGTTTCTTAATGAATTGTTTTGCGTGAATGTCTGCCAATGACAAAACAAAACTTGTATTTTTATGTTTGGATATGATACAGTTTGTTTAAATTACCCCTTTGTCCAGTCAGTTCCCTTTCCAATGTGGAATATTCCCATAATTCCCCAGCTTAACGTTCCATGGAAAGTTTCTGGAAAGTTTCCAGAAATTTACTGGAAAATTTTCACCCCTTTGCAGCCCTACTTTCAATTAATATGGAAGAGCGCAAAGATAAGTTAGTTAAACATCCCTAGTGTGACACTGCTATCTTTTAAAATCAATACAAGTCTCTGTTTGCAGTCTAATGGAAATAAATTGACCCAAGTTTCAAGTTTCATCCCCAAACATGAAAGTCAGTGACTGACCTCTCTGTGTGACCCTTTGGGAACATAAGAAAAAAAAACATTTTCAGCGAGCTAAATTTGACCAACACTGCTTTATTTTGGACTTCTGTGGCCTAGATTCCTGTGAAGTCTCTGTGGCATGTTAAAAGATAAACACTGTCAGCTGCTTCCTGGAGTAAAAGTCCAATCCTACAGTATGTTACACATTTTCAGTGAACATCTTTGTTCTGTAGGCCTTTGCTGTGTGGATGCACAGCCTCTCAGGGAACATATTTAATGCTAATCCTAAATGAATTCTTCCTCTTTGTCTCTCCCTAAACCTCATATGTGTGTTATACAGCAGGGATAATCCACGGTATTGTTGTATTTATGAGATTGGAAAATTAAACCTCTGATCTCAGTTTTTCTTTATTTATGGACAAGACCTCAGATCAGCCTTTTGTGCTCGGCCCACTTCATTCTCCGCCAAATCCAGGCGCCCGGCCGGGTTTATATTTAGCTCAGGCTGTGTTTGAAGAGTGCAGTGTTAAGTGTTTGGTCTCCTAGTAGCCATTTTCTATTCTCCAAACTACAGTTTCATAAGCTCTAAATCCCCTCAGTGTCTCTCTGTCTTTGTCTGAACTCCACAGCTGCTCTGTTTGTGGCTCTCTGATATGAGTTAATGTCGTCAATATTAGCTGCTTGGTTACACTGTTTCCTCTACTTTCTAAGTGCATAACAAATTAAGAGGTCACTCTACAGGTTCAGGGTCATGGTTCAGTGTAGGGTGCTTGATTATGGAAAAAAATCATCACCTCAATTATTGTGATTAATGTTTAAATACGCCCCCCACCCCAAACATGAGAAAAATCCCTCCTCTCCTTCTGTTGTCATTTGCATTGATCATTTCATAATGCATATGCATACTCCCTTAAATGGAAGAAACCAAGCAGCAACCCCCAGTTCCTCAAGTGTCTGCTTGGGACAGGCTGCAGAGAGTCTAGAAGTTATATTATAAGAATAATAACTTTATTTGGATAGCATTTTTTAAAAACAAAGGTTTAAAAGTGCTTTGACAAGCAGACAGGAACATACAAATGACAAAGCACAAGCGCACAAAAGGAAGAAACCAACAGAAAGCACTGTTTGAATCAAAGAGTCCTTACAAACATACACAAATGTCTTAACAAAACAACTACAATAAGTACCAAGAGGAGAGGCAATTGATTCTCTTGGGTGGGAAATTTAAGGAACATGAGGACAACCAAAGACCCCAAAGTAGGCACAACAATCCAGACCCAGGGGCCCAGGTGCAAGCTGATGCCCTGGAGCAGTCCCCTATAGCAATCAAGGCCCAAACTATACCAAGCAGCCTGAGCTGGACCACCCTTGGCCACTCCCTGGGTCCCCAGCTCCCTCCTCCCTCCCAACAATAAGAACCTGTTCCTTGTGTAATTCATAACAAATAGACCTACAAACATTAAGAAGAGATACAAACATAAATAGGAGATAAAACTATAATAGGGCCTTGTGAGAAGCTTAAAAGAATAAAAGCACAACATAATATGAATCATTAGGCAGAAATTGAAGCATAAAATAAATTGAAATGGGAATTAACATTAAGTTATGGCATTAATATTAAACAAGAAAAGAAAAAAGCCAACAACAGAGGATAGAGCTAAATGTAATTGGAGTTCAGAAAATGTGATGCGATGTCGTCTGCTGGGAGCCTTTTCAGCCACTTCACTGACTATTGTCAAGTGTCTCATGCAATCCAACTTCAAAAATACTCAAATGTACTCAAATACTACTCAAAAATATCTCTTCAAGTTGTCAAGTGGGCTTTCGAGAATTCTGCCTTAGAAAAAAATACTTACATTAATAAGGTATACCTAACTGGCGTATAGGCATCAAATCCCCATGCAGAGATGGGCAGACAGGGATATGAAGAAAGAGATGTCTTTTAAACAAATACCACCCAAGACATGATTCTTTTATTTTTTTTATTTTTTATAGGCATAACATCTTAAAACACTTGTGTTTTTTGTGTATAACTGTAGAAGAACCAGAGGTAAGCTTTCATCAACTTTTCATGTCACATCGGCAAATAAATAACTGTCTGAAACAGTTCTTGAATAAAAGCCTTGTGTGAATATACCTTTAGAGTCATCACTGAATAAAATAGATCTGGCTTTTACTTTGAAATGCATCTTGGAAGTTTTACTGCAGCTTACATCAAGGCCCAGGGCATAATGAAAAGCAGGATATGACAGAAGAAGTGCAAAACAACATGCAGCACTGTAATAGTGTCACGTTAATATTATGGTTTTATTATCCTGAAAGACCAAAATATGGTATAATATGGTAATAATGGGGTTGGTGAGGCATTTATACTTTTCAGTGACATCATTTTCGGACTTTAAGATTCCAAATTTGATTTGTACTTGTGATCATACTATGCATTAACAATCTGTCTTCAGTAACAACAGCAATGAGAACTCACCTGTCTGTCTGCAAATCACGGCTCGCACACCATTTCCACGGCTCTTAGGCTAACTGTGGTTTATTTATTTACTAGCATTATTCTTTACTTGATTTGAGGGGTTCATGCATGATATACATAGTATACCATCTGGCTGTACTCATGAATTAGGAAAATTAGCCACAAGCCAAGAAGCTAGTGGTATCTTTTTACAGTTTCTCTCCCTCATTTTTTCACAAACATACTTTAAAAAAAAAAACATGATGACTTTTTTTAAAATGAATTTGTAGGCACTTGTTGGATTGAATGACAGTTGTTTTTTTCTTTCCTGCAGTTTGAAGGCAGTGCTGTCGGCCCCTCCCTCCAGCGGGGCGTTGGACCTCTCTGGTATTCCTCTGACAGCGCGGGACATGGAGCGTCTGTGTTCTCACCTGCAGTGTTACGCCTCCACAGTGGTCAGCCTGGAGCTGGGCTTCACCGAGCTGACAGATGAGGCTTTTCTGCTGCTTCTGCCCACGCTAGCCTCCCTGCCACACCTGGAGACACTCGCATTGAACGGGAACAGGCTGACTAGGACAATCCTGAAAGAGCTGACAGACGCTTTGAAGGTCAGAAGGTTAAGTGAATTGTACACTCATTTATGCCCTTTTGGCAAGCTTATTTGAAGCATAGCCCAAGTTGGCACAAAGCTTAATACACTGAAGGTGAGGTGTGTCAGAGTGAACCAGCCTTCCTCATATTTCCCTCTCTCCTTTTCACCCTTGGTCTACATTATTTTCTTTCTCCAACCCTAGGATCCAGGCAGCTTCCCCAGCGTGACATGGATCGACCTTGGCAACAATGTGGACATCTTCTCGCTGCCACAACCCTTCCTGGTCAGCCTTAGGAAGAGATGTCCCAAACAGGGGAACCTCCCAACCATCCTGGAATTTGGAGAGAGTCAGGCCAGCGACCCCCCCGAGAGGCTAAGAGGACTCGGTGAGGAGGATGAGACAGACGATACCAACCGGACAGAAAGCATGGGCGAGCTGCGTTCAGAGGTGGAGGAAGAGCTAGATGGGGAGATGGAGATTGAGGAAATGATGGAGGAGCTGCTGGACTTTGACCGTGAGGTGCAGGGGAAAGAGGACGAGGACGAGAGCATGTGGACAGTGGAGGAGCAGAGGAAGGTCGGGAGGAGGCGGGGCATGAGGAAGGGGGAGGAGGAGGAGGAGGAGGAGCGACTGCCAGCAAGAAGGGCGACAGTCGTGGAGGACGAAGACGATACACAGAGCCACTCCTCCCACATGTCCTGCTCCAGCCAGTCACAGCTCTCCTCTGGAGCTGTGGAGCCAATGAGAGCGGAGGAGGACTATGATTTGGATGAGGCAACTGACCAATCAGATCATCTGACCTGATTTTGTGTTGATGTTTTCCCTCTGGTGATCAGTCTTGTGTACAACACTGAGCATGCTCAAAGCTAACATGGAGGCTGCATTTGAGAGGAGTGAATAGAAAAACACTTGTTGGACCCTCTGCTGATCTGAGGTCAGATCTTTAAAAAGCAGTGTTTGGGTAACAGGTTCAAAAGTAACCCGTTAGAGTACTCAGAGCACTTTCCTGATGTAATGGGTGATATAACGCATTTGTTTTTCAAGTCAATTAATCCACAAATTAGTTACTTTTTTATTAAAATAATGTGTTACTGGGGAAGAAGGTTTATGTTGTCACAGAAAAGGAAAATTCCTGAAGCATCTGCAACATATCTGTTTTTCTCCTACCTGTTGGAGGGTAAACAGAACTGTGTCAGTGTGCAAACTTCATCTGCTTTTAAAGATAAAGAAAAAGGAAAGGACTGCATTTTTAGTGGAAATATCCCTTTAATGTTGAATTGTGTATGAAAGAAACTAACATGATAGTCAAATGTAACTTGAAGAGCCCATGCTTTTTTCATACAAACAGCTGGTCATAAAACTATATTTTCCCTACCAGGCACAAACCTAGAACAAAATAACTTCATTCAAAATCCACAGAATCTCTGCAGTCCCCCCAGGCACAGTTTTGCTCTGTCTGATGGCACCCTCCCTCACCTAATGGTTCTGTTTCTGAAGTGAAGTACAGTGCAGCCAGAGGCAGCTGAATCACAGGATCAAACAAAACAACATGCAAACATCATGCTACCTTGTTTGTCTAATTTAAGTCTGGTTGCTGTTTGGTTTCTTTCTGGTTTGACGTTATGTTGATAAATGAAGGCTATTCGCTTTCTGGCTGACTCCAATCTGCTCTGTGTAGTTCATTACAGGCTGGCAGCCACTGAACATGGATTCAGGGCATATTTTGCAACAAGCTAAACAGGGTGAAGTGGAAACCAAAAGACTGACTATGGAGCAAATTGGTACAGAGTGTGCGCTCATATGGACATTTGAGGAGTTACAGGCTGATCACAGAAACACATTGTGCAAGGTCATAGAATACCAGTTTTAGGTAAATAATGAATTAAGGTTTGTAATGAACACGCGCACCTGAGATTTTAATGTTTAATCTGAAATGATGAAATGCATCTGATATTGCCCACTTTGGAATTTTAAACATTGTTGTGTGTTTAAAAAGATGGTTGCTAATTAGCTGCTAAAAAAGGACAACAAAAATGGCCGGAGGCCCAACTGCGAGCATTACTGATAGTTTTTTTGATAAACAATAATTCATCAACTATTGCCATAGCCATGAGGACAGGGAGTCCCAACAAAAGGTTGTTTTGGAAATATTTTAGTTGCTTCTAAGTCAGACCTTCATGGGGACTTGACAGGATGGATTAAAACAACCATCATTGCATGAGAAGTTAATTTGGTTGCAAGGGGATAACACAAACTAAAAGTGCATCTGGACATTACAAAGTGTTGTTTAAACTGCACATCATCAGAGTTCAGAGGAACAACTGCTCTGAAACGATCACCATCAGGTCTCTAGCGCATCCAAAGAGCTGTCTGCTGTCAGATACGGAGCAAAAACACTGTAGCTTTCTTTCTGCGGTGTGATCTCCGTGCGCGAAGTGACGCTACTTCATATTCACAACAGCGTGCTACAATGCTCCTCTCAACTCTTAAATAGATGCTGTTGCTGTACTTTTTAACATGTAACATGGAAGTTAGGATATAAATCACTCGTCCCCTATCATATTATGAACACAGATTTCCACAGCGTACGTTTGATGTGTGCTGTCCATCAGTGTGATGATCTGCTGTAGAGACTGGGAGTGGTGTTAACCTGTATGCTTTTTATCAGCCTGGTTGCTATAATATAATTATTAGTGCTACTGCTGCTGATACGACCACAGCAGTGTGATGAGTTAACCCGTCACTTACTTTGTGACAGTTGTTGGATCGATTGTGGCCTCACTGCAAACACCAGAGGTCAATTTGAAGCAAACTGAGACTACCTTTTCCAGGCCCAGGCAAGCCCAGCATGGCTGTTTGTACCAAACAATGATCGATTGTTGTGTTCAAATATGTTAGACAGTGCCAAACAGGGAACACCCACTTGTATCAGAACAACTCTCCCAAACGATCTAGATGTGATGTACCATCTTTGTTGTGATAGTGACAGTGTGACAGTGAAAGACATGGTGAAACACATGGCTCTAGAGGATTTATACTGAAACATCTTGTTCTGAGCAGGGCTTAAAGAGAGGGGTTTATAGACAGACCAATATCACATTTCTAAGTGGATTTTCGGGAAAGTAATTTCAAAAGTATTTTGTGGAGACATCTGGGGCCTGAGAAAATTAACTGAAGGAAAGAAGTCAAATTTGTGCCCTTCAACGTGAAAGTGCTCTGACGGGTTACTTTTCCCAGAATGTAACATAGTGATGCAACAAGTTACCCTGTAATTGAAGTAACTTTGTTATGAGAAGAGTGAATTTGAAGGTAACGTCATTCATCACTGCTGAGGAGCTACGGCTGGACCAGGACACTCTGTGGCTTCAAAGTGAGAAGACAATCCCCTGGCCTACAGGACGTCTGTTTATTGAACTCTTTCTTATTTAAAATATAATCAGACTGAGGATGCCTATGATAGAGTAGACTGAGTTATTATATCACCCAAGGCTTTTATGTACAGATCTTTAACCTTTATTCAGGTCCTTTTCCTCCTGCTAACCCTGCTAATACCTACATGTGCCTGTCACACCTTCCCTTACTGCTGTGTATTAGAAAACTAAGACACACACAAACCAACCAGGGCCCTTTAAGAAATGTTTTTGCCAAAAAACAAAAGATGAAATGTAGAAAATGTTTCTCTTCTGCATCACATTGACAACAGAGAGCCAGATGGATCAGAGGATGGACGGTAATCAAAAGGTTGCTTCATGTAAAAAAACTCCTCAGAGAAGAGCAGATGCATGGTGCTTTGGTGGATGAAAATTAAAATGGAGATGAAATTAGTCAGCTAAAAACCAAAAGATGCAAGTAGATGATGCAGAGAGGGGTACAGGAAAGGACAGATAATTGTAAAGAAAGATGGAAAAGTTAGATTATTGTTTTTTTTATAACATATAGTTTTGTCTAAAAGATGTCTATGAGAACACTGGGTGACATTGACCAGACATCATGCTGTATCTTCATGTTTTTCAGTTGAATATGGATATGCTGCAATTCCAGAAAATTTGTTACACAGGTGTATCAGATGCAGTCAGCTGATGCAAAAATAGGTACAATGCAGCTTATATACTGAATTTCGCAGAATATCACATTTATTTCTGTAAAGAAATTACAAATCTTTGTGAAAAGAATTTAAAACATTTTTTCATGATTCTTGTTCAAACTTGATTGGACATGTTTATTACCCAGGAAGCAAAGACAGAAGTCCTGATGTTGGACAGTTTATTGTTTTAAATGATCAAAATGAAAGTTATACCACTCACAGTCGTGGCAACATTTTTTTCTATTTTTGGCCATAATTTTACCAAATAGCATAAATTCTATGTCCTTTTTGATAAAACTTAATCAATGAAAAATGGACATTGATTATCTTAAAATACATGGTGTTAAAGTGTTTTAAATCCATGTATGAAGGAATGTTGCCATACTTTTAGTAAAATATAGAAGGATGCTTGGATTTTTATGTCTGCTGTTTTTGATAACAGATGTTAAAAATACTGGTTTGAAAAATGGTCCATTACTGGATGTTTAGGAATAGGAATTCACAATAATGGGTTTTTACTGATATTCGATATGCCAATATTTCTGATTTCAGTATGGCTGATACTCAAAGCGATACTGATATTGCTTTGATCAAATATGTGGTCCATACCTGACTAAAGTTGTTCCTTATTCTGTGACATTTTATTTGCGTTAGAAAAAGATATGTAACAAAAGTTTTTCACAAAATTCTCAACAGATCTGAAAATGTTCAAAGATGTTAGCAGCATTCAGTGATGCACGATATTATGGCTTTGACACTGATGTTGGCAGTCTGATAATTGCTTCAGAAGTTAGATCCTGGCGAATATGGACCTTTCTTCAGATATTTTACTGCAGATATTATAGCCTTAAATATCCACCCTGAGGTTATGGAGTTTCTGCAAATTAATTTTAATTTGTAATGGGGATGATAGTGATTGGTTTATAGTAGTATTTGCAGATATGAAAATTTCTGCTGATTTTTACTGCCAATATATAGTATTTATATATCAAACATATCAGCCATATATATCCTTATATTAGCTGAAATATCAGCAGAATGTATGAATGTACTATGAAGCTTCACCTAGTCACTGAATATCTACATTAAATAATCAATAGCATTGTTTTTCAAGAATTAAATGTTTTACCTGTTTCACACGTTTCTGGTGCAAGTAAACTGTCACAGTATGAGGAACAGGTTCATTTTAGTTAAGTGGAGACTACTCACTCTTAACCAAAAACTATCTACATTGATAATGGGGATAATGAGCTCAGAAATATCTGCATATTACTGTACATACTGCAAATATACAGTATTGTGCATCCCTAGTTTATTAGTAAGTGAATCATAAAAACAATGCCGGTTTTCTGTCAGCCGTGTTGTTTGCAGCCCTTAAAAGGCAGATGATGCTTGGTTTTGCTGCCTTTGTTTAAAAAAAGAATTTTAAATACAATGCATTGTTATTTAAAAAACTTGTATCAGTTATCCCCATATGCTCTGGTATCATATTGTATCAGTGAAAACAAGTTTGGAGACACAAGCATACGGGAGATCAGCAAAAACAGAACATCGTGCATACCTCACATTTCTTTAGAGGTAGTCTAAATTTTCTGCCTTATTACTAGCCCACCTATCATATCAAATTGACCTTGTTTTAATGATCAGATTTCTCCAGCATCGGGGTCAAATGTCCATGTGAAGTCAGAGTGAGCCAAAGTGTGAAGGCAGCAGGAAATCTTCAGGCTGGCAGGGTGATGACATTTTCTAACACAACTTTGATCTTCAGTCACATAATGAAGCTGCTTAAATATCCGTCCTGCTCAAAAGTATGTAGTTTTCACTGGTTTGTTCATACAGTCCAGTTACCTGTAGCACTGATATAGAGGCAAAAAATGTCAGAACTTTTGTTTCGCTATATTGGATTTCCACTGCATCTTTTTATGTCTTTTCCTGCCTCCTGATATGTTTGTCACCATGGCATGAGAAGAGAAGTCATAGGGGCTCAATATTTATCATTTATTTTTATTATTATTATTGCCAAATCACAGAGAAACTCCTACACACTGTCTTTATTACACAAAAACATTGGCAAAAATTCCATTAATTGAGCATTTAGACATTTTTTAATCAAGTATGAGATAAAATGTTTTTTTTATGTTCCAAAACATTGCCTGGTAATTTTTGTTTTTATAAGTTATTCTCTATAAAAGGTGTCAAGTTTTCCCATGATGGAGTTGGCCATGAGTCCTGAGGATCGACCAGCTGAAGACCATGCTTGTTTGATGAAGACTGCTGCTTATATAATGAATAAAGAAACACTTGTGTCTGTAGCCTTGAACTTTTTCTGTGTCCTCATGCCCTTCAGATGTGTTTCTCAGTGTCCGCCTCATGTTCTCCTCACCTTCCTCTGTCACTTCCTCCTCCCATCAAAGCTCCCACAGATCTTTTATTTTCAGAACACTTCATTGATCCATAAAGACTAATGCTCTGAGTATTTATTTACAGATTGAATTGTAATATATACAGTTTTATGTCTTGGATCTAATAAACTATGATACAGAAACAAATGTTGCTGATTCATGTTCCTATTTTCCAGTAGGCCACACTTTGGCTTTCATTAGTTAATATTGCTTTTTTGCTTACATATAATTAAGGGGAAAGTATTTGAAACAGCAGAGTGAAAGTAAAATAAAAGTACCTTACAGGAAAAGAAAATCAATTCTGCAGAACAAAAAACAATATTGATGCATATCAATTGCCAGCTCAGGCCTACATTTGGAGGATACTGTATACAGTACTGAGTAAACGTTTTAGGCTGTAAAGTACGAAAACATTTGGACATCAAAAAGGTCATTTCTGTAAATGAACAAAGTCAAAGTGAATGAAGAAGAGAAATCTTTGGCATGACAGTGAGTGAACTTTTAGATGTGACCTGTGCTGTAAAAGCACTTTGAGTCGTCAGAAACACTAAAAAAGTGTTACAGAAGCTCAAGACAGTCATTTACCATTTATTGTAAGATGGATATGTGATGTAGCTCTGAGCATTGAGGACCCAACATATCTTCATGTATATGTACACAGCAAAATCTGCATCGACAAATTATCACTTTCAGTGTTCATATTAATACTTTGTAAGTGTCCTAATGTGTCCACACTGCAAAGTGTTGTTATGGTGCTTTAACGCTTATCAAGTCTAATTGTTGACTCTTTTTGGAGTTTAAATTTATAACTTTGTAACACTTTACAGTGTAACTTCTGATCAACACCTTTATGTATTGTTAGAAATACACTCTCTCAGAGTACGTCTTTAATTACCAAAGTGTTAACTTTATATCAACACTGGGAAGTGTAAACATTGCTGTATATATTTACCGTTAATGAATGAGGAAAATAAGGTCAAATTAAAATACCATGTTTGGTCAGAGCACACAAGTTAAAAAAAAGAAAAGCATTTGGACTGCAGTGTTCATGTCATGGGCTTGTGGCATCTGTTGGTACTAATATTGGTGGATGGGAGGGATGATTGACTCTTTGGGTTCAGAGAGAAAAATTCGGATCAAGTGATCAAACCTGTGGATTTGATTTACTTAAATATAATTTTTACACTTGTTTTTGACATAAACTCCTTTTTAACTGTGGGCAAATTGGATTTGACTCAATCTAGAGTTTAATTTAATTTGGCACTTGCTGAAATTTTGCCAACAACAAAAATGTTGCTCTTCTCAATTTGCTGTGCATAAACATTTGTCTATAAGAACATAAAAAATGACATTGCCTTGCCAAGTGTGTGAATTGATGGACTAACTAGTATCAGTCATGTAAATCAATCAAATGTTTAAAAGACTCCAGCAAAGAAAAACTGTTGACCAAACAACGAAGTATAATTTGTTTTTTTACGGTACTAGTCTGACCTCTAGAGGCCAAACTTACAAACTGCAGTGTGCCCATTCATTACCTCAGTGTTCCAGTCAAACAGCATCAACTTGGATCTCTTTTAAATACACATTATATAAAGACCAAATAAAAAATCAACGTTGAATGAAATTTTCATGTTGACTTTAAGTATGTGTACGTAATTCATCTACAGGAATATCCTCTTGCTATCTTTAACAATGAACCTCTAACTTCAATAGCATTGTGATATATTTTATAGTTGACATACGTTCAGATACAGAGAGTTATTCAATCTGAGGTGAATTTGTGCAGGCTGAATTACGAGCACTGATATTTAAATCACAGAATCACCATGTTAAGGTTATCTTTAGCCATCAAGGTATGAAAATAGTGTGATGCACAAACTTATTTCCAGTTTTGTGATGATGATAAAGAGCTTGATAAAGAAACTAATATCAAGGAATCTGCGCTCATTGGTCACTGCATTAGGCACACCCATTTCATTACTCATCAAAGCAAATATCTAATCAGCCAATCACAGGCAGCAACTCAGTGAATGTAGGCAAGTGGACACGGTCAAGTTGACCTGCTGAAGATCAGACTGAGCATCAGACTGGAGAAGAAAGATGATTCAAGTGACATTGGCGTGGTTTTTGGTGCCAGATGAGCCGGTCTGAGCTTTTAAGGAACTGCTAATTTGCAGGGATTTTAACACACAACCATCTCTAGAGTTTCAAAAGAAGCTAAAGTGGTTCAAGATGATAGACAGGCAACAGTAACTCAAATAACCACTCTTAACAACCAAGGTGTGCAGAAGACCAGATCAAGATGCACTTTACAGCAGATCTTGAAGCAGATGGGCTACAGCAGCAGAAGACCACACTGGGAGTTATTCCTGAAGCTAAGAACAGGAAACTGAGGCTACAACTCACACAGGATCAACATTAACTGGACAAAATGTTACCTGCACTGATGAGTCTATTTGCAGTCACATTCAGATGGCAGGCTCAGAACTTGGGGTAAAAAACATGTAAGCATGGATCCGTCCTGCCTTGTATCAACAGTTCAGGTACGAGGTGATACAATGGTGTGGAAAAAGACAACGTAGACAAGCACATCCCTAGGTGGCTGTTGGATCCTAGAAAACTCGCATGAAAAAGCACTGAGATCTGCAGTCCAAAAAAATACCACCATTCAAATGGACAGCAGCCACCATTTTGAAAAAAAAAAAAAAAGGTGTCTGCTGCAGATCAGACTTTTAAGTCCTCTTCATTTGAAAATGGCGGACCTCACTGAGGCTTTTACTCGTATTTTCTACAGTCTGAATGCTGGAGCAGTGTGAGCATGTTGGCAAAAGGACCATTAAGTATGGAACAGCAGTGGCATGTGATGGCTGTTAACAAGGGATGCATTGATGTGCCTCGTGCAGGGGTTTTACCAGAGGCTGCATAGACAAAAATGTAAGGATGACTGGGCCACTGTAATATACATCTACCTTTAGGGAATTAGGGTTATAAAACAGATCTTATGTAGGGCCACATGTGCTGAATTCTTAAAAATACTTAAAAAATAACAGGACACATCACAGCTTTTAAAATAGTCAATCATTGTAAAAGAGTTTGGGGTTGCGTATCTGATTTCAGGGGGCCGAGGTCAGCCATGGCTACCACAGGATCAGCCCCGATGTTCAGCAGAGGACGGATGCTGACAGCTTATTTATTGTTTTTAGACTCAAAATAGGAGCAAACTGCACAAAAATGCAAAAGTTTATTGGACTGTTGGTGCTTGAACCTGATTATAATAAGCATTATATCCTTTGCAAATCAGACCTTTGAATCATAGCAAAGCAAATGAGGGCGATTCAGGCTGATTTAAAAAGCTGTAATTAGTTTTCTTTTCTAGATCAGTCAAGCACAAGCTTCAAGTTGTAATGGGTGTTTCAAACATCCCTGGCCTAATGTTTAAAGGGTCTGTTTGGGTAATAGAGTTGAAGTAGTAGTTCAGGGGGTCATTCTGACTATATTTGTCCTGCCGTCATGTACACATTCATCTCTCACTAGGTTAACAGTGCCTTTTTTATATTTATGTCTGCCAAAGCACATTTTAAGTCCACTTCTTATTTATAAATTTGTCCTTGTACATTATTTTTTCATACTTGTCGTATACCTTCGTTCCCTAATTATTTTTTTTTTCACATTTCTAAATTACATTATTAATTTTTATAAACTTTTATGTTACACCAGTGGTTGGAGAGAAAAGATATTTCTGTATGTCTTGTCCATCTGGCAGAAATTGACAATAAAAGTGATTTGACTTGACAGATCCTGAAACCAGAGCCCTCATGGAGCTTCATACCAGACCTGTGCTGAGTAAATCTCACAAACACTGCCTTAAAATACCCTCAGCTATTTATAACCACTGTTTCTGCTGCAGAAGAGGAAGTGCATGATATTTCATTGACGTTTGTTCCCTGGGTCACACACTCTGCTGGCAGAGCGGAGACTGTTCCCAGTCTCCACGGGAGGGCTGAGGACACTTGAGGGCACGAGAGGACGCTGATCCAGCTGAGGGAGACGCTGAACCTGAAGCCTCCACGGAGCAGTTTCTTTGGATGTGGTGGACAGAAGTTAAGCAATTGCTCCTTGATTTGCTCCCTGAAAAACTCAGATGTTTTTATGGAAATTATTGTTGGTGAGTGATGTCTAAAAACTAGCTGCCCTCTACATTGTTTAAGTTTCAACAGGCTAGCAGGTCATTGCAAGAGAATTCAGGTTTTACCGGGTTACACGTAGATCTTTGACCATTTTTCTGTCCAAGTGTCAACAACAAGATCAGCCTGTCAAAGTTATGCCTCTGCAGACAGTAAAGGGACAGTGATGGATCAAGAGGAATAGCAGGGGTCGTTTCTGTGGTAAAGTAATTTGTAGAAATCTTTAAGGGGAAGAATGGAAAGAATGTGAGACCTCATGACCTTGGCCAATGACCAAGAAGCACCAAATCCCAGTCTGTTCATTGTTGAGTCAGAGAGGACATTTGGGCAAAGTTCAACAGATGTCCCTCAAAACATGTAAAAATATTAATGTATATAAGAATTCTTTTCAAATCACGTTCTCAAGATTGTGTTCACAAGTGAGGATGATCATGAGACTTTGAAACTCTGATCACTTTGTTCTTGAGAACAAAAATTACTCTTGTATCAAGTTTGAAGAAAATTTCTCCAAGGCTTATAGTAAAATATCACGTTAGTAAGATCACAGTCACAAGAAAGGACGATGACCTTCAAAAGGTAATCAGATAATTCCTTCGAGATAAAGTACATTCGTAGGACGTTTTTTGTCCCGTACATCATTGTAGTGATATAATATTCACAAGACAGTATTCATAAGCAGCAGATAAGCATATGACTCCATGACCTGATTAACTTTATGCAAAGCTTGAAGCAGATGGACAACAGCATAAAACCACACTGGGTGCCACACCTGTCTGCTACAAACATGATACTGAAGCTAAAATAGACACAGGCTCACCAAAGTTAGACAACAGAAGATTGTGAAAATGTTTCCAAGTCTGATAAGTCTGGATTTCTGCTGCAGCATTCAGAAGGCAGGGTCAGAGTTTGGCATAAACAACACGAGAACATGGATCCATTCTGCTCTGTATTGACAGCTCATGTTGGTGGTGGTAATGTAATGGTGCCAGGGATGTCTTCTTGGCCATTTTTGGGCCCCTTAATACCAGTTGAGCATCATTTAAACTCCACAGACTACTTGAGTATTGAAGCTGTTCATGTCCATCCCTTTATGACCACAGTGTGTCCATCTTCTAACGGATACTTCCAGCAGGATAATGTTCCATGTCACAAAGCTCAAATCTTTAGTTCACTTTAGTCCAGTGGTCTCAACAGTCACCAGACACACACGCACCCACCTTTAAAACCATCTCAACATTCTCTTAATGCAGTATTTCCTTGCCATTCACCACCGTGCACAAACACGTGCACCAGCACACACATGCAGCAGTAATCCACTGGATATGATTTACGGTAGGAGGGAGCTTGTGAAATGATGAATGTTGCACCTCATCTACATGTAATGCAAACAGAGTTCCCACGTTTGTTTGTAAGACCTCAGGTAGCTGCTTTAAGCTGTAATTTCAGCGGTTAATGTGCCGTTTGTGCTGCACAATCTCAACAAAAGACAAGGGAGTCAGACTGAAGTGTGACAATTGGCCAAAGTTGCGGAAAAAGCTGCAGTGATTTGACAAAGTTAGGAATTTGCAAGGACTGCCTGAATCTGGGTTGATGGTTGCGATCGCGACATTGTGATCTCTAGGTGGGACTAACCAGTTATAAGAAAACAAAAACCGACCACATTAGCCGTTCTCACTTTCAGGTGATCAGAGGTCGGTATCGGGCACAAAAAGCCTGATCATGGCATCCCTTGTTGTGTCCAAACAAGGAAAACTTTGCCACTTGTGAATTCATAAGGAAATAAAAAGGTCTAGTCAGTGTTTAATGTTTAATTTAGATTGTTTAATGTTAATTCCATGCTGTGTTTCAGTCAAACATACAGATTCCCTGTCTGTGGCTTCAGTCAGATATCCAGTAGTACAAATCAGCTCCAAGTTACACATAATGAAGTGAAACGAGATGAGAAACGAAGAAAAAATAGCAAAGAAAGAAAACCTCTAGACTCTAGAGGAGCTTTTAGTAAAAAGAAGGGGGAAGCAGCAGAGAAAGAACATGTGAGAACTCATGCAAACACTCCTGATTTTAGAGCTCACTGTGGAGACCGAGGGCCGAATTAAGACTCGAGTGAGAAATCTCCCAAACTATTAACGTCTATCTCCTGTGGGTCGACCTCCAGAGCTTCAGCATGTGTGCACAGTTACAGTATTTCAGCACAAAGTACAGTCCAAGGACAACGACAAAACATGACAACAGAATCACTATGGTGTAAAAGTTCAGCACATCTTTGCTCCACGTGGATATCGCTAGAGTTCGCCAACTTCCTCTGAAACCTAAGATCACGAAAAAAGGGCACTTGAAACTTCCCAAACTGCCCGTAAACGCTAAAATGGTTCGCCTGACGTTTCACTAAAAACAGATAAAACAGCTCTTGTAACTAATGGCTGACATCAGTAATAAAAGTTAATTTCTGTAATTACATTAAGAAAAAAAATTCTCATTACATCCAGCAACTGATAAAAATATTGAAGAAAAAGCAAAAACAAAAGTACAATTATGAGAACAAAGATAACGTTTCAGAACCGCTTGTACCAGGACAAAAAAACAAAAACTATCCAGGGACTCTTTCTTTTTCCCGTCTCTCTATTGTTGTTTTTTCCCATCTTAATTAAGTGGTTTTTACTTCGATGCTGTGAGGGCTAATACAAAAATAAAAAATAAGAGAAAAATAAAGTTGTAACTCGGCGGCCCTGCTGGGATGAGGAGCTGCAGAGGAGGGAGGAAAGGAAAAGAAGGAGACGGGAGGATGAAGGTGGAGGAGTGTGAGGAGTGTGAGGACGGGGGAGAGGCATGGATAAGGTGGAGGAGGGGGTGGGGGCTTCGGGTTGTTGGCTGAAGGTGGCATCTTCTCACTGAGCCTCGTCCTCAACGTCTTGCAGTGCCTCTTTGTTCTGTTCTTGTTCTGGGGAAGAGAAAATAAAACACAAATGTTTGTCTTTAATGCCACTACATGATGAATTTAAGATGTGAAAGGTTTGCTTTTAAAGGAAAGAACTTCAAAATAAAGTCCAAAGCATAAGAAATTATAATGTTTGAAAAGTGCAGAGGAAATAAAATAAAAGAATGAGAGGAGGAAGAGATACAAAGTTCTGAGAGAAAAATGTCAAATATCAGTGAAAAGGATTTACAAATTCAGGTTTGAAGTGATTGGGATCAGGCAGAACCTTTCAAAAACATACCCTAAAGGTGATTGGACGATCATTCCATCAATAACAGTCATCACAGGCCAAATCAATCAATCTTTATTTGTATAGCACCAATTCACACTTTACCACAGTAGTCAAACGTAAGCCTATTTTGTCAGCAGTGGAATGAAAATATCATTCCTTTTAAGTGCTTTCAGTGTTGTTTGTTTTTTATTCAATAAAGAAACGCAGTCCAGATCTGATCAAACTGCTATTGATGCTGTTAGCATCTATGCTAATCTCTGTACAAGCAGTCACTTCTTGCTGTCGTCGTGCTCGTAGCTCCGTAAGCTCTGTGTTGGAGCTTGGCAAGATGGATCTGTCCGAATACAGGCACCGAATCAGGCTGATCCAGCTACACTGCAAGGTTAGAAAAACCCCTCTTCTCCCTGTCTCCTTCTTCACCTTTCAGAATTGTGCTCACAAACAGAATGTTTAAAATTTCCCCAGATACCATGTCCTAAGTCAAGGTGAGTGTCAAATGCTCACATCGTTTAACATGGCACGTCTGCTGTCCACACTGCTGTCTTAAATATACAATTCCATACCCCATATTTGACCTTGTAAACGGTTCATCACATGCTTTCATGTACAGGTGAAGAAACAGACGTGATTTGACAAGTTATGGACTCATAGGCTCTTGAATGCACAGCTCCATGTGAGCCAAATAAAGGCTCTCCCTCTGTGTTGAAAGTGAAAGCAAAGAAAACAGATGGAGGCTCCACTGTCCCCACATGTTAACCAAACTCTGCTGAGTGAGAAGAGCCAAAGAAAATGGAAAAAAAACGCTCATCTTGTCAATTCCACCTTTTTCTTGCTCCATGTCCACATCAATGCAAACTATGGAGAGAAAAATAGAAACAGAGCATCGAGGCAAAAGCATTGTGTCTCATTGCACAGCTTTGTGAAAGGGATTCCTAAACAATTTCTTCATTTCACTTTTATTCAAAAAGACATTTCCATAAACATCCTTGATGCTGTTTACAATACAGATAAATATATAAATAAATAAATCAACACACTGAAGAAAATGACATTTCATCTGCTATTAACCCTCAGGAATGTCTGTTATATCTATATCACACTGGAGAAACAAATAAATCTGACCTTGATGCAGCTGTAATTATTAAAGTTTTTAGACAAACACTTAACATTTCCTTTTCTTAATATTGAATTTAGACATCATGATGGCATTTTTCTTATTTGGCTGTCTTTTTTCTGAGCTGTCATTGATCATCCTGCCGACTTCAACAAGGATTTAAAAGTGGCTAACAATTTGTGAAACATGTCCGATATTCATCCAACCAGTCAGGAGCAGCTGGGATTAGCTGATCTGTCCTCCCGTAGGTCACACAACAAACAACAGACGTTTGGGCTACAATCTGTTCGTACATCAGAACCAGTCATAGACTCAAAAATGGGGTCAGAATCCCCTTGAAACTGAACAGTCAACGAAAGAGTCTTTGTAGTTTTTTAGACTTGGTGAAAGAATCATGACAGGATGAAGTGAAATGCATGTAGTGTGTCAAAAGCAGAAAAACAGCGCCCATGAGGCACTCTGCTGGTTTTAGTCAAACAAGGCGTTAATAATCCTGACTGTGTAGCATTTACAAACAGAGCAGGTTGCAATATTTAAGACACTAACATGCAGAGGGGTTTTCACAGTGTCAGTACAGGTAGATTTCTGAATATATCATCCTTTGTTCAAAGGTATGGATACTGAAACCTGGTACCATTATGGCACTAGTACTGACACATTAAGAACCTACTGAACCCAATCACAATGTAGATTTAGTCTCTTTGTTAAGATAACATTCACTGAATCTCAGAGTCATAGATGTTAATCCCTCTCAGCCTTCTCTACTTAGTAAGTTTTCCTATATTGACCTCCAGCTAAAGAAATAGACGTAACAGGTAACAGAGGCAACGTCAGGTGGGCTGCAACAAGAGTTCAGATTGTTAAAACTTTTCCCTTAAAAGTATTCATTCAGAAACAGTTTAGGATCCGGCTCCATCTTTGGAACATTAATTCTTCAAAAGTATGGAATCAGCCTTTAAATACATGTGTTTAAAACTGCCAATTAATCTATTTCCCTGACCAATGGTTTCTACTCTTTTATCCCAGGAGCCCCCCTTACGTGTATACAATAAGAGTCAAGCCCCCCCCAGGACCTACACACACAAAAAAATTGGTGCATAACAGTGCAAAATAACCTCCAATTTTAGTTTTTCAGATGGGAAAAAAATCAAGATAAGCTTAGCCTACACACATTCTTGTGCAAAAACCTTTAAACCTGTGATTCACTTATTTACTATTGTGTGTATTTATTTATCTTAATTCAACATCTTAGTTTTTATTTGCACTTTTCTCCCCTGTTTTGGATTTGTATCTTCTCTGTTTCTTTGTTGACTGTCTACCTGGCTGGTCACCTGGAATATCTGTTTTGTTGCTGCACAACCTCTCTAAAAGTCAAAGACTTCACTGTGAGCGCCCTAACCCTGGGATGCAAACCATGTCCTTGCTTATCTAGAATAAAAATGTATCTAATATTACACATCACAGTGCTGGCAGAAGTTGTGCACATGAAATGAACAGGCCTGCAGATGACGTTTGTCAAATATTCAGCAGAGTTACAATTCAAAGAGTGACCGAGCTACATGAAGACATTCAGCTGCTTTTTTTTCTTTCCCAAGTCTTCTTTTAAACAAACCTGTAAAATGACTTATGCTACGTGTCTTTAGAAAAACATATTTCTTATTCATTTACTGTCTTAAATACAAGCCTTTAGAAGTTAAAAACGTGGGCTGCTTATGAGGGACTTCCCTTTAAATGTCATCAGAAATGTTTTATAACCAAGGTTACAAATAAAGCAACTACAAGCCATGAGAATATCTGTGAAGTCTTTAAGAAAACCTGCTGCTCCCCTCCCCTCCACTGTGTGTATTGTATTTGTATGACAGCTGTTGACAGACGGCAGCAGAGGAACGAGTGAGTTCATGGAAAACTTAGGCAGAGGTTCATTTGTTCATTGAAAGTGTTGCAGACAAAAAAGACCTAGCATTTGTCTGGAACATTCATGGTAAGTATCACAATATATATTGCATGAGTAAAAATTATTGCATATAGTTTTTTTCCTGGAATCGTTCAGTGGGAAATACCCAAACTATAACACCAAACGCTTGAGGTCATAAGCACATGAATGTTAGTGGTAAACAATCTTTGAACTCAGCATAATTTTTAAGTATAAAGTTAAAAAAGAGGAGTAAAGGTCCCTTCAAATGCAACAAACTCAATCATAAATTAACTCTTCAATTTTCTTTTTGCAGCTAGAAATACTATTCGTGTGTATTCAGTAATTATCCTTAACCCAAAACCACAAACATCAGACTCAAAATGCATGCTGAGTCCAAACATAACCAGAAAATCAAGTTGTGCAGAAGTAGTACATTCATTAATCAGCGAACTCACAGTGGAGGATTCAGTTTAACCCTCATGTCCTACTAAACAAAATTACACATAGCTCTCAGCAAAATAAAAATGAATGTACCAAAAAAGTGCCATAAATCGTCACAAAGCTTAACCCTTTCTATTTCACCAAGTTAAATATTCTGCCAAATGACACATCTCATTGATCACTGATGGAAGAATAACCTTAAAATCAAAATCATGGACGTCCAAAACAGAGACCAACAGGACCCGAGGGTTAAATTTGAGTCAATTAAGCTTTCACAAAAAAAAAAAAAAAACTTGACACATGCAGAAACATTTGACAAATTAAACCCTGAGCTGAATGAGGGAGGCTAAAAACTGCATCAACATTTATATTAATTCATTTCCAAACTGTGGTCTACATGTGTTAAAGCCATTATGTGAATCTACAGGTGGGCAAGCAGTCTGTGTGTTAATAACACAATTAACAGTGATAATTAGTGTACACTGGAGCTTCATCTATTCAAGCTTCTGTGGTGGGGGTAGGGCTGGACAATATGGACCAAAAGTCACATTAGTGCCAAACACAGAGCATTTCTGGTGAAAAAGTGCTGTGATTTTTCAGTGAATTTTGGCAGCAGATGAGCCATGACCCTATGTCAGCAGCACATCACTAGTATTGATAATTAAGAACAAAAATGTCCAATAGCAGTTGTCTCATAACATGGTCTCCATTTTAGGATCCACGATAACAAACGTGGCCATTTCACGTCTTTTACATACAATAAACCTCAGAGGACTGTCATAATACCAGAGTTATTATCTCTGTTATGAGTCTAATAAAAATATAATAATGTTGATTCCTATGGCAACAAAAGTAGAAGTCCCTGACACTCAACACAGAGCAATTTTCAGCTTTTAATTAAAAAAAATTGCTCATATTCAAGCAAGCTGTCATAACTTTACACAAATACAGGAAATGTTAAAAATGCTGTAAAGAGTGCTTTGACTCTTAAGTGTTAATACTTTATTTCTGTGCAGTAAACAAAGTCAAAGGGAATGAATGGATGAGAAATCTCATTTCTCCAAGCGTTATGTATTTGCACAATTTATACAGTATGCTGGAGTTTCCCTACACTTTTCAATTTCTAAGGGCAACTGTTGCCTATCATGTTGTGGAAAGGACGTCTATTTTTGTTGTTGTGCAATCAAACGGGTAACAATTTCATTTGGTTTTGTTTTATAATCCAAATGCTCCTTAACTAAAATAGAACCAATAAAAAAGATAATTCCCCTCTTACAATTTAAACTCTCAAATAGATAACCTTGTGGTCAATGAGCATGTTACTGTTGGTGGTTCTTACTGTGACCAGTCTTTTTACTGAGCTTGAAGAGATATTTTAACATGTCTGACGTTGGGTTGTATTAGGTACTTGACAGTTGGGCGGCTGAACGGGCTCCCAGCAGCGTTTGACTGTTAAGAAGAGTGAGCTCAGGCTAGCAGTAAGCTACACTGCTGTTGATGGGTACAATTACTTCGCATAATTGTGTGAGCTTTCTCTAAAAATGACCCACAAAACTATGTTGGGTCAAATGAATGATTTGGCTCAAAAATTTCAGAGCCCTCCAGGAAGTCTCTATGATTGGCACTTTTAATGACGCAGCAAATGGCCGTGTGTTAATTTGCCTAAACCTAATTGTACCATCAACCCAACATAGTTTTGTGGCTCATTTATGGGTAAAACTCATAATTCCGCTAAGTACCTGTACCCGTCAACAGCAGACTACATTACCAGTAGTCTGACCTCATCTCCTTACAGGTACAGCACTACATTTATTTTTTTGTCTACATAAACTCTGTTTAAATTGACAATTCTCATTTGGTGAATTTCGTATACTTTAAAAGTGTGATTATTGCCCAGCCCTGATGTAAAGGTCAAAGTTTACAGAGTGAACAGGTGAGTGGACGAAGCGGCTAAACCAGGAGCGTGTCAGTGTGTAAAGGAAGAGGGCAGCAGCCACACACACAGCAAGGCTTTGGGTGAGCAACACTTACAAAGTACAGTTAACATGGGAAATGAGCAGTCAGGTTTGTTTCCTTTAGGACTCTACAGCAGAGGGAATGAGAGAGAGACACAGAGACATGAGGAGTTACTCACACATCCAAACTGCTGAAGAGCACTCCCTGATGAAGAGGTCAGAATACACATTTTCATCACAGACCCTGACCCTCGTGACAAGGGTCTTACATACTAAGGTTGTTTTCACAGCCGGATCATTTTAGAGAGCTGTTCTGATACAAGTGGCCGTTCCATGCTCTGCGTAGTTTGTCTGAAATAGGTGGTCTCGGCTCGCTTCCAATTGACCCTGCAGCCAGACTGATAAAAAAGTACTACCTAATAATAACGTCTCATGGCGAGATCTTCGCGAGATTTCCCGCAACCTGACGTCAGGTTTTTTTAGTCTCTTCTCACTGGACGAGCCTGAGAAAGCAGCTCCTCCCTGCAAATGCCTGAAGCATCGAGCTGCAGCTAGGACACGCCCACCAAGCTCAGCCCTTGATATTCTCTCCAGGACCAGCAGTTTCAGTTGTAGTTTCAGTGTTTGTTTTCTGTTGTTTCCCTGACCTATATACTTGAGAGAAGACATGTCTGGGAAGGGTCTTCATCTGTGTTTTTTTGGTTGTGGATCAAAATCACAACTATTTTCACTTCCAAAGAATGCAGACACCAGAAAGCAGTGGGCAGGTTCAGCCGCTGTCTCAGCCGTTTCTGTGTGCTCATCATTTTACCCCAGATTCCTTTGTAAACAAAGGGCAGTTTGATGCAGGATTTTCATCTCAACTGCTGCTCAAATAAGGAGCAGTTCCCTCCATAAAGACTGTCCACAGAGACCCTGAACCACAATCGGTAAGTAATGTAATCAGAGGAAGTAATGTAAATAAAGCCATGATGTAATGTCGAGCTAATGCTAAGCTAGTTAGCGTTAGCGTCAGCTATGTTGTGTAAATTCAGACTTGTAGAGCTCTTTTACGACCACACGGTAGCTAAAACAGCAAAACTCACAAACGGGGCTTCATCCTCTATTACTTAAACTTGTAAATAAATATATGATATAATGTTGAGCCAATGCTAAGCTTGTTAGCGTTAGCATTAGCATCAGCTGTGTTGTGTAAATTCAGACCTGTGGGGCTCTTTTACGACCACACAGTTGCTCGAAAAGCAGAACTCACAAACGGTGCTTCATCCTTTGTTACTTAAGTATCTGTCTTTAAATTATTATGATGAACATGTCTTTCACAAGGTCTGTACACCCCCCTCAGCTGCTGAAAGTAATGGGAAGCTATTGTTAGCGGTTTGCTAACACTCACTGTTGTGTGTAATCACATAACTAATGTGGGCTTTTTTCTACTTAAAAACTCATCTGTATTCATGGAGATGTGCATGATCGATCGGCGAATCTCATAAGTAGCCATTTTAAACATGTAATAAAGGACAGACAAAAGTTTAATGTTAAGTGCAAAGTCTATACAACGATCCCCGGACAGCCGGGGCTAGTAAACAATGCACTTCCGTATGTCACGCCTCCGCTCGACCTCGGCGCCCCCTTCGCTCCGTCTCCGGCTCAGCCCTCACAGAACTGGCCAATCAGAGGACAGAGCACACGTGGTCTCGGCTCTCACGTGTACTCTGTCTGAATCAGAGCGTTTTGAGGGAGAGCCTGAAAAGCGGCTAGAGAGGCTTTTGTAAACGCGATTTTGAGGCGAAGAAGGAGCTTTATGACCTGCAAATCATACAGAAGTACCCCAAATGCATCCCAGATTGGCATAATGACAAGGAAAACAGCATGATATGTACCCTTTAAGCAGCAAAATGTATCCTTTTTAAAGCTGCTCTCAACTTTTCCGCATCTCTGGCATTTCACTTCTACAGGTGTTGTGTTGTGATAAGTTACAAAGGCTGTTGTGTGTCACAGATGGGCAGCTGGAGACACAGATGAGAATTAAAAGCCCCTCTTTTTCATGCACAGTTTGTTTTCATTTATATCATAAGGTGTGTCCCATATTGATAAATATGCTCACCAACAGAGAAGTAAACAACAAGAAAGAGAGTACAGTCCAATTCTGAGTTTTTCTTCAATCAGATATGGTCTTACAGTAAATTGTACTTTGGTACCCTGACTTTTGATTCTTCTATGGAAGTTTCTGTGGAGTCACTACAGCAAAGTCTTTCTCCCACAGTCAAAAAATTGGATATGATTTGAAAATTGTGTGTCGCTTTATCGAATAAGCAAAAGTGTCTTCTGTATTTATGTAAAATAAGATTTTGATGTTTTGAGAAATAAAAAAGATTTACACTCTGGCTGAAATTGTTTACTGATGCAGTCCAACAAAGACAAGTGAACAACATTTTATTTACTATAACAAATATACCTGTACGCTAGTCACACAGCAGTCACATGAACTTAAAGTATGTCGCACGGCCAACTTCTGTTTCTGATGAGAATTAAAACCGACCCTTTTTCTGTTTCACTGACTTCTAAACAAAAATCTAAAAATCTGTCTGACATTATCATCAGTGGTCAGAGAACTGGGCAATCATATTAAATGGGCACTTTCAGAAATCACAATTAATGTGTTGTTTTTAAATTACTCAGTTGATATTAGGGATGCACAATATTTTTGGCATTGCATCAGCAGATAAAAGTTGAAAAAAATAACTATTGGTATTGCCAGATTTGAAAATTTCAGTTGATATTTGAGGCTAATATCACAGCCATAGACATCATCCTAATGTCATCATCATCTTAAAAAAGAGTTACAAGAACTGAGGTTTTAGGTCTGAACTTAAGGAATCAACATGAACCTAATGTTAAGTTGAGGGAACTAAGTTTAATGTAAATTTATAAACTCCACACAAAGAAAGGAAACCTTCATTTTGGCCTCTGAAGATCTCACACACCATACAGAGCTGTCTGCAGCTCTAAAAGGGCTTATCAATTCTCCTGTTAACGAAAAAATGTGCATATATTGTTTATGGAAATCCTTATAAGCTAAATGCATTTAGAATTATCTGATGACCTGCAACAATGAAATATTATCATGCATCCCTATTAGATGTGAAGAAATAGGCATGTTTATAATACGGTGACAGCCATGGATTGGCTTCATAAACCTCCTCCAGTAAATCAGTCAATCAGACTTGGTTTGATGTTTTCCACAGTCTCACATTAATACACTCGTCTGAAAGGTTAGAGCAGGTAACAGGTGAAAAGTGAGTTTGTTAATCAGGATGAAGATCTGAAAACAAGCAAAACAAACCAGCACATACAGTTTGGAGCACAATGAACTGTAAAACTATCATGAATGAATGAATGTCTCACCCTCTCCCTGCATATCTGAAGTCCATAGAGTCAGGTTGTCACGTAACAACTGCATGATAAGTGTGGAGTCCTTGTAGCTGTCTTCACTCAGTGTGTCCAGTTCTGTGATGGCGTCATCAAATGCGCACTTTGCCAACCTGAGAAAAAACGGAGTAAAGCCCATGGAGTTCTTGAAGGTTTCAACAAAAAAGAAGAACATCTAAAACATAAGTGAGAGGCTAAAGGACAAAGTGTGCAGGAAAGAAAACAAACCTGCAGGCGCGGTCTGGTGAGTTGAGGATCTCGTAGTAGAAGACGGAGAAGTTGAGGGCGAGGCCAAGGCGGATGGGGTGTGTGGGTGGCAGCTCGGACAGGGCGAGATCTGTGGCAGTTTTATACGCCACCAGGCTGTTCTCTGCTGCCTCCTTTCTGTTGTTTCCTGTAGCGAACTCTGCCAGGTACCTGTGGTAGTCTCCTTTCCTAAAAACAGAAATTGCACAAGCTTAACTTCAGAACTTTAAGGTAGAGTATCTGTACATAATAAAACTGTGGGTCAGTGTTTTTTTTTGTGGAATTGATTTAGGGCTGAGCAGTATATCAAGTTTTAAGAATCATTCATATGTTTTCAAACGGGATGTAGCATGAGGGGCAATATTCTTTTATTGTTTTAGTGTTTGTTAGCAAAAATTTGCTAGGTTTAATGTTGTCAACAACTCTTAATTCATTCTAACAACAACACCCTGAAATGGGCTTGCTTCCCCTACACTGGTAGGCCTGACTGGGGTAATGAGACATTTAAGGCAACTACTGGTGCAGCACAGAGGGGTACTGAAAGAAGTCCTGATGCTATGGACTTTTTCGTCTCATGCCTAGAAAAACTTTATCTTGTGAAAAGGCATGCAAAATACACTATGGGCATATGAAACTTGAAAAAGCACACTATAGGCTCTTTAAGGTCAGCAGATGACCTTTCAAGATCAGGATGACACTGAATTCTAAAAACGATGCTAGAAATGAATTAGGCATACCAAAGTTAGTGACATCAAACATGTATACGGTCAGAAAAACAAAAATGTAAGGTTTTCATCACTGGCGGTGGCAGTCATATTAGATTTGGTAATATCGCCATTTATGACCCATGGACTGAGTTCAAGTGAGGGATTCCCCCAACGTCAAATTGCAAACAGGTCTACAGGTCAGTTACATTATCATACCCAGTCCTAAGTTGAATACTGCACTTTAATCGCTGCAAAATATTCCTGCCATGAACTCCTCCTGTCTTCATCAGTCCACATTTACCTCTCTGTCATTTCAATTAATACATAAACTTTTGACTTCTACTCACAAGCTTTGAAACTTCTGATAATTCAGTGCAACATCTGCAAATGATTTAATAAATGTCTTTTTGATTCTCCTCAGACCACAGTGTTCTTACATTTTGTTGTAGAAGACCTTTGACTCTCCCATTACTGCAGAGGGAAGTAGGTGCCGTTCAAGTGCGTCCAGGATATCTCCACAGATTGACTTTAGCTCGTTCTCAACCTGCAAAACAGACAAGCAGACTAATAAATAAAATGTTTAAGCAGAATTTAATATTTCTATATTTGTCTTTACAGCTGTCTGTCTAAGCCAGCCAAATGCTTAATACCTCAGGGTGTGAGGCATGATCCTCAAGGAGGTCTACCTTTCTGTTTCAAATATCAAACATTGTAAACATGAAGAAAAAAAAAGACAAAACCTGGATTAATGATTTTAACCTGTTTCCAGTCCAACAACATGCAAGACGATCACATGTACTGCAGCATTAAAGTATGGGGACAAATAGCTGATTTTACAATATCTGGAGCATAATTATCCATCAAAATACAAACTCCAATTCCAATGAAGTTGGGATATTGTGTAAAACTTCAATATAAACAGAATACCATGATTTGCAATCCCTTTGGAGCTAAATTCAAGTGAATACACTACAAAGATGATTACTGTTCACACTAATAAAACTTTATTGGTTTTGCAAATATTTGTCCATTTTGAATTTGAGAAGTTGGGACAAGGGCAACAAAAGACTGGGAAAGTTAAGGAGTGTGTGAAAAAAACCTGTTTGGATCATTTCGCAGGTTCATTGGAAACAGGTGAGCGTCATGATTGGGTTAAAAGGAGCATCACTGAAAGGCTGAGGGGCGGGTGAGGTTCACCACTTTGTGAACAACTACAGGAGCAAATAGTCCAACAGTTTAAGAATTTTTCTTACTGTACAACTGCACGGACTTTAGGGAGATTATCTACAGCCCATAATATCATCACAAGATTCAGACAATCTGAGAAACCAACACTGAATGCCCATGACCTTTGTTCCCTCAGGTGACACAGAGATCACTGTGTGAAGGATGTCCTCATGTGCAGTGACTTAGTTTTGCAGTTTGATGGCAGTCTTTCTCCAGTTTTGGCAACACATAAAAATCAAGCATGTTTAAACATACTGTAAGTCTTCAGTCTTGTCTCTTGCAAATTATATTAACGCTAGTTGGCTAAACTTGAAATGTGACTTGCATTTGGCTGTGTTTTAAATTATTCAGTCGGGGAACAGGCCTTGATGACATCAACCAAACTATTTTTGCACTAAGAGAGGAATATGATGAAGTTGAATATGTTGATAAAGCCAGAGAGCTGACATTGATGCTATACTTATCCAATAAATAAATTCCCTTTGAGAGAAGCAAATGTCATATGTTGGAAGCCAAAAAGGTGGTTTAACTGGCTTGAATCCTGTTGCTACTTTTCTTTGAATTCAAAAATACAAATTTAGGACTTACTTCAATAAAAGCCATAAATGTGTTCCCTTTGTCAAGTTATATATGTAACTGTTAAACTGGGGCTACCCTACAATCTGTAAAGACAGTTATATTAATGTGGTTGTGCTGGGGAAGCAACAAAGTGACCAAACGGCCTCTTAGAGAGCAGCGCTGAATGTCACTGCTCCTCTTCACCAACAGGCTAACAGCTGCAGCAGCCATCATCCACTTTTGAACATAATCGGCCTGTTGAAAGCTCAAATGGGCTGATATTTCATTTGTTGATTCCACTTAGATTTACTTGGACTCTCACTGGGTGCGGATATGGTGGTGGGAGAAATGTGTCCCCTTGGGGGTTTAGTGAGGAACTAAATGACGATGCAACAGCAGGATTACCAATCTCTGAATCCCATTAGGTCACTGACTGCAGTCCAGCTGCCCCTCCCAGCTCCCTGACACACTCCAGCCTCTCCCAGCTAAATATCCGTCTCTTATTTCCCTTCATAAAAGCAGGAGACAGCGGAGGATCTGCCAAGGATGACTCACATGCAGTCTGCTCACAGTGTGTATTATTAATATGAGCCACTGTTTTTAGATGAGCTCAAAATCAGCTGAAACAATACGGGCTGCAGGAAACTGAGGAAAAATGTGTCTGAATGAAATTACATCCAAAAAAGAGATGGATACAGCTGCAGGTAGGGGTGGGCCATACGGACAGAAAATTGTATGTTTTTATGTCAGCATCACAATCTCACTTTTATCACTCTCTCATTCTTTTTGTTTCATTTCTAACACTTATTTGCAAATCACCGCACAGACCCAAACTTACATTCATAAATACTGATTAAAGTGCACAGACACTGAACAGTGAATAAAAGGTTTTTGGTGTTTATATAAAACTGTCTTTAGCAATAACATTTTGTTCATTGCATGGGGTATTTAAATATTTGCCATTAACAGTTGAAACCATTGGATAATTGGGATGCAGAGGTCCAAAAAACTGCATTAAGCTTTATTTTTCCTGCTATAGGAACAGTTCTATTTAAGTGATTTGGACATTTTTGGCACAACTTTAGAATAATGATTACTTTAAGTCCTCTTTTGTGTTTTTAAATTTATTTTTATGATAATCAAATAATCATATTTTCAACTAAATGATAATTACAGTTTTTGAAAACATGCAGACCTGAAAATACCTGGTGTTCCTGCACTAGTTCAGCCCTAACAGTGTTTATACATCTGTAACTTTGGGAAGAGAATATATGACGTATGTAACTTTGTATTTAAATACAGATTGTTCTGAGTAATAAAAAATAAAAAACACATTTTTTGTATCCATAACAGAGTCATGAAGTTTTAGTAACATCATAATTTTGATTTTTATTCACAGAGGTCAGAACTTAATGTCAGACGCAGTGGGTGAGGATGTAATAAACATAAAAACACACACAGGTGGCCATTCGGGATGCTCTCTGTTTTGTAATGTTTGCTGCAACACATCCAAACGTTTTTGTTCAGATTGTGCAGATAAACATTTTTGCATCCTTTAGATGCAGAAAAATCCAAAACAGCTCCATAAAACCAAGGAGCAGCTCTTTTTAACTTAGACTTAGTCTTAAGCTTGGTTTAGTTTTCAGCACAACTCCACTCCGTCGGGAGGAAAGAGGGGGAACACAGAAATACAGCAGGATCACCAGTGCATTCCAGGTCTTCACAATCTATGATCATTTTATCACACACCCCTAGCTGCAGGACAAAACATCACCTGAATAAAGGGATCTGCACACTGTTCAGCTCCAATCGTCTTTCTTTTATTAAATTATCCACTGGAGGCTGCATATTGGTCCAGTTCTTGATTGATTCCCTTTTCTATTCCTATAAATTTACAGCTTAAGAAATTTGGTCTACACAGGTTTCCAGTGTCAACAAAGTCCAACACATGGCATTTCTGATAAAGTACTACGCATCTGCACATTGCTGGTGTTTCTTTCCTTGTTTGAAATCCGTCACTGGATGTTGGCACTTTCTTGGGGGGGCTACCCACATGCTTAGCTGTGCTATTCCTTCTACAAATGTGCAATCCTTACATGTCGTACCTGGTTGTAAAGGTGACTAATTGGGCTTTCTAACAATATTAAATACAATAACAAAATAAAATACAAAGTGTTTGCAAAAGGAAGAACCTTTCAAAAACACATCTAGAGGTGACTGAATGATCATTCTGTAAATCATATCAAATAAAAGCCAGTCACATGATTCCGAAGGAGCTCGAGTAAGACTTATAAAGCAAGCAGTTCATTCATCGAACTCTCTCCAAAACCTGTCAGGAGTGGGGCATAAATATATTTTTAATGGACAAATGTTTTCAGTGATGGTCTTGATCCAGATCTGATAAAACTGCCACTAAAGCAGGCAGTACCCATGCTTCTCTCTGAACGAGCAGCCTTCATTCAGGGGCTTGCAGTGCTTCTCCCTGTCGGCGTGCTCATAACTCCGGCATCTTCCTCCTTACTCACTCACTGAGCGGTGCCTTTATGGACTGAGCTCCATTTTCTGTCTCAAGGTTTTGAAAGACGGGCTTGCTTGATTACAGACACTGAGTCCGGAAGGTGCAGTTGCAAGATTAATGTTCATTTCTCTTTGACTAGTTAGATTAAGGTTTAATCTCACTGACTTGTGTTTGTTGAAGTGTGTCAGCCTGAAAAGAAGATACATATTGGGACGATGAATCCGTGCAAGTTCCCTCCACAGAAGTTTTCTAACAAGAGATGATCAGTGTCACCATGATCATGATCACAAGCTTTTAAAGATATTGTTTAAAGTGGTTCAGGTCTTCTCTGTCAGAGAGATGTTTTCAAATCAAAGTTTGGGATTTAAAATCAACCTTTGCCCTGCGGGGAACGCCCCACAGCTTCACTCTGGATCTAAATCTTTACCCCTAAATCTATTGCCCCTTGTTTGATTTTTGGAAAGCATGATGCTTCATATCAAACTAAGGCGGATGATACTCATATCTACCTGCCTGAAAAGAAAAATGTTGGCAGCTCCACAAAAACTCAGTTTGAATTAAGGACATAGAAACCTGGATGGCTTTTTAAATCCAAATAAAAGTAAAACAGAGCTCATTGTGTTTGGCTGCAGGCTTTGTGATACCTTTCATGCAGACTGGAGCTGACTGCAGGCTTATTTTAATCCCCACCCTCACCAATCTTGGTATAAACATGACAGTGATTTTTTCATCACCTATGGCTTTTATCTAAGATTAAACAGGTTTTGTCTTGACATGATTTAGAGTGAGTGATTCACTCTTTTATTTCAACATGTTCGGAAAACTGTAATGAACTTTATATCAGAAGAAATCAGGCCTCCATCGCACATCTACAGTTGGTCCATAATGCTGCTGCTCATCGGTCGCAAGGAAGCAGGAACATATCATCCCCATCCTGGCCCTCCTCCATTGTCTCTATGTTCATTTTAGAATTCATTTAAAGATTTTATTGTTTTTAAATTTGTGATTGGATTTGGACCACACTACATCTCTGATCTTTTCAAAGTCTACACCTGTTGAAATCTTTGAGGCCTCCAGAGAAGGACTCAGTATTTAAGATGACCAAGTCTTTTCACTGAAATCAGAGTGCCACCCACTTTACCTCCTCTTAAAGCTCGCCTTCACTATTGCTTTCACTCATTGGCTTTTAACGCAGCCTTAAAGTTGTGTGGTCTCTATTTCGTGTATTTTATTAATTTAATTTGGCTTCTATTTAAACTATTTGTATTTTTTATGAATTTAAAGTGTGTTTACAATTGGTTTCAGTTTTTTTATCTATTTTATTTTATTTTTTCTTTGCAGTCACTGTGCAGTACTTTGATAAACTTGACTGCTTTTTTATCAAATACGCTATATAAATAAAGTGTATGGATTGGATTAGACATGAGATATTTACCGTTTGCCTGTACTCCCGGATCATCTTCAGCTTCTCCTCTCCGCCCTTGTTCTCTTCCCTCTGTTCGATACTGCTGATTATCCTCCAGGAAGCTCTCCGAGCTCCGATCACATTCTTGTAGGCCACTGATAATAGGTTTCTCTCCTCCACTGTTAGCTCCACGTCCATGCCTGCCACGTTCTTCATAGACACCACCATCTCTGTAGAGGAGACAGAAAGGGCAGCTCCTTTAGTGCTCTCTTATCTTTGACATTACGTCTCCAGCTGAGCTGATTATTTTGTCATTGTGTTGATGGCTTAGTGAAAGAAAGAGTCCGAAGTCAACCAGTTATCACAAGCTGACATTTACCTCCAGGTGGAAATAAAATGAGGTATATAAAAAGGAAATCCAATAGTGAATCGTTTTCTCACACCTTCATCAGTCACTGAATCTGCCCTCTCCATCAGCCAGAACATTCACAGCCTGGGCTGCATTTATGGATTATATATATCTTTACATCATAATCATCACATGCAGACTTACAACAGGCTACCTGGGAGTACATGTGCCTGTACAAGACATAGGTTTACACTTTATCAACTTTTGTAAGAAGTACAAGGTTTATTACAAACTAGAGCATCAGAACTACACTCACAATTGTACCACCGTACTTTTATTACATTTCACAGACTTTTATTTATTTTAGAGAACCGAAAAGAAGACTTAGAAGTACATGCACCTTAAGGAGCTGCTCAAAAACCATTCACGTTTGATTTTTGACAGAAGTGACAGTCCTTATATGGACCTAGAGAAAGCAAGTGAGTATGTTTTAACATTATTTGAGTTTGGTAGTCACAGTTTCAGAGTACCAAGCTACTCTTCCCATAATCCTTGAGTGTCACAGACACTTCTCTGATAGGTTGAGTTGCCCCCGAATTTTGGCATTGGGCTGCTACTAATCATGAAGTCCGTCATGGAAGTGACCTTTGTAACTTTGGCCAATCTTGATTTGGGATGTAGTGATGTGTGTGGACTTGGCAAAATGAACGTGAGATCACATGATGATCAGGATGCTGCTGGTGGAAGGACACCTTGGCTGTGCCATGAACCAAAGTAGTACCAAAACAAAGCTGCTTGGAAATGGAAAAGTCAGCTGTTGTAAATGTACTGAATACAGCATGCAATCACTCTACACTGTTTATATGGCTTGTTTACTCCTTTAACTCTTTAGAGAGGGCGTGTAGGTGGCCCCATCTGCAGCGACATATCGTCGTGGCTTTAGTAGAGCTGATCTTTGTCACTGTGGCTAATATTCAGATTATTGCCACACTTATGCTAAAAATCACAAAAAATATACTGTCTTTACTTTGTTATTCAATTATTTTTTAGATTTTCAAAGTAGATTGTCTCATTCCTAACTTGATGGAAACAATTTATCAATATTTAAAATTAACTAATGCCCCACAATGAGTGACAGAGACGGACACACATTGGGCCCAGGCCACAGGTTTACCAACCCTGATCAGGCGGACGTGTGTGTGTACATCTCTGGCAGCTCCAGTGCCTTTCATACCTGTATGAAATGAAAGTGGGAGGCCTGCAGGTATCGTGCATCACATCTTCAGTGTCTGGCTGTAAAGCAGCACTGTTTAATAGAGTCTGTGTGAGGAAGCTTCCAGAAAGCAGCAGGACCACGTTATGACTGTGAAGGTTGTTCATTTCACGGTGAAGATTGTTGATCAACGCACATGAACTGAGAATAAAGCCAGAAGAAGTAATTCAACAGTTTGACTGGACTATCCTCGTTCCGGGTCCATTGAAGGTTCGGTTATACTTTCCACACAGTGGACACCCGGACATGAACTGACCTGTTCAGATCTCTGATCAGCTGTTTTCCACCGTTATTAAAGGACACAGCGATGTGGAGGAGCTCCTACGTGCGTGTGCGTCAGTGTCTGTTCATGTGTCTCTACCTGCGAGAATTCAAGATGCTCCGAAAGGAAGAGAGGAGACAGAAGCTGCAGTTACACCTGCAGAGCTGAAAACTCAGCACGTTTCTGTGAATAAATGGTTTGAACAAACATTTACCCGACATCTGGTGCATGACCCTTTGAAATTTACTGGCCAAATGAAAAACCTACTGGCCATTGGAACTTGGGAGGTGTTCATTTTACACCAATTGCAGGCAGCAGGTCACAGTGCTGTTTAAGAGGTGTGGGTTTGGGTTGGAAACACTGGACCTGTGCAGGACCCTGAGGTGATGTGCTGTTGTCACGTTGAACAAAAAAAGACAACCACCACTATGTATGAGGCCAGTTTTACGTAAACCTCAAAACTTCAATAATTAGAAAACATTAATAGAAAATCTTTTCCACATGAAAAATACACAAATAAATCAACATCAAGCTGAACTAATTCAGATCAGATACCGGATAGATAATTGGGTTGTTGTGAATTGATGTTGTTTTGATTTTGGCAATCAGTGGTTATACTCAGCTCTACTGAGGTTTGGTGTGAATTTTATGTCTTAATCAATATATTTAACATCATATAATAGACAGCGAGAAAGAAGCGGTAATACAACTATCATTGTGACCAAATACACTGTCCTTCCCTTCATCTCATTTGAGAAAGTATTAACAAAAAGTGATTATATTTCCCAGCTCTAATGAAGCCGTCGAATTCATTTGTCACCAGCATGCTAATCCTGGAACACCTCGTGTAGAATAACAATATTAATCCACCTACATTCCAGCAAGGTTAGCATTTAGCCACTGAACCACAAATCACTCTGTAAATACACTCAGGCCAAATCCCGTGAATGAGTCATGGCACATTCACTGAACGTTACCAAAGCAACGTATGACCGGTGGCAGCGGCAGGCGTCTAAAAACAGCCACCAATGTTACGAGGCCTGTAATGGTATGACAGCCTGTGAGAGCTGGAGCAGCCAGAGAGAGAGAAAGAGGAGTCATTTTAGAAAATCGATCCGTTCAGCCTGCACGCAGAGGGGAAACACCCCACCAAGAGAACAGCTGCCCCTCTGCTCCCTCTCTGCAGACAGGGAGCACGTCAAAGACAACGCGGACCCTGCAGTTCAGCAGATTTAACCACATTTTCTTCTGAGGCAAACATATTCATTTATTTTTTGTCTGTCTTTACTTTCAACAGCAAAGAAACCAACTTCAGCCAATATAAACAAAAATCAACAAAATCACACATTAATGACAGAAATCTAAATTCTTAAGTCATTTTTAAACAGTCAGAAATGTGAGATATCGTGAGGTAAAAGAAAAATGAAATAATGAGATGTATATGGAGACATGACTGTATGGTAAATGTTGAAAATATGAGTAATATTGAATTGTGAGATACCAATCCAATATGACAATAAATTTAATAGAAAATAAGATAAATTGTCATACTTTTACAATACGTTCAAAAGTCATTTTTGTGAGCTAAAAAAGTAAACATTATGGCATCAGTAATTATAACTATGACTTAAAATGTTTGTTTATTTAATACCAGATAAATATTTTTTAAAAAGCCAATTATTTAATAGAAAGTCAAACAACATTAGAACAAAACTAATTTATGAGATGCTATGTCAAGTTTAAAGGAAAATTAATACCAAAATTATGAAAAAAAAAGCAAAATTAGCAAAATTATTGTCATCCGATAATTTTGACTTCTTATTTACTTCACTTCTTATTTAAACTCTTAGCTTTATTCCAGTTACAGTGTTTTCCTCACAATGATAACATATAATTCAATAAACTTCACATTATAATTTATAGTCTTGACTTTGTATGCTTTATTTTAAGTATATTTTTAATTTTTTTTATAATAACTATGACTTTATAACTTAGTACATTTAAACGTCTATTCTATGAGGACTTAGCATCTTTTTTTTTCAATTATAAGTATCTCATTTTTTCAATTTCTTCTTATAATAATAACTTTTTATTTTATAAATGTGACCTCTTGTGACAAATTTAGAACTAAGTGTCTCATAATTTTGATCTTTTTCTAATCATTTGTCTTTTTAATCTCAAAATGATGATTAAGTTTTCTATTTTTATATCTTCTTCTTGTCACATAACTTTACATTCTTCATCATATTCATAACTTTAAATGCTTGACATGGACTTTTATCTTGTTATTTTGACCCGTGTATACCCAGTGTTGACTTTATATATTTTATAATTCTGACCTGTTATGTCATTGTTGAATGTTCTGTGTGCAAAATTCTACCATTTAATCTCATTGCTTTGACTTTTCATTTCATAATAATGACTGCACAGATCATTATTTTGACTTTATCTCACAATCACAACAAGGCATCTTATTTATTTTTTACAATAACTTTCATTTGATGTCATTATTATTATCTTTTATCACATGAAGACATTGTGTCTTATGATTTTGATTTTTGTCACTATTTTGACTCTTTTTTCTCATATTAATATGTATCTTATAATTTAGACATTTTTTACTTTTACTCTCATACTTATGACTTTAGAGCCTTCAACGTTCAATTTGGACTTTTTATCTTCTAGTTACTATGAGATATGTTTTTTAAACTTTTTCATTTTTTTTAAAAATCATTTTGATATTTTCTCTTATAAGCGTGATTCTGACTGCTCAATTTTAACTTGTTTGCTAATAGATTGACCTGCTATACTATTATATGATATATGGATGTATCTTATTTCGTAATCACAACATTGTTTCCATTATTTCATCATTTTCTGATATTTTAGATTTAATGTAATTTTTTTTTACCATCTATCCCTGAAGGGCTACCTGCCTTACAATGAGATTTTTCTTTATTGTCTTAAAAAAAATACTTTTTTAAATTCAGAACTGTAATGTAGTGCGTGTCATAAGTTGGATTTTTTTAAAATTCAAAATTATGATCTCTTGTATGGTAACTACGTTTAAGCATCTAATAGTTTTTTTTTTTTTTTACTTCAAAATTATGACATTTTATTTTATAACTTGGATTTAGCATCTTATTATTTTGATTTTTTTCACCCAGTTTTGACTTTTATCTCATGATCATTCAACTTATTTTTTTTCTCCTATATTTTTTTTTACTTGAATAGCAGAAATGGATCCCACATGGGTGTGATTTGTTTGACTGACTTACATCAACAATCCCTACTCCATCCCTGTATCTTAGAAAAATTGTTATTTTTAGAACCATAATGGCGAACATAAACAATGACCTTATGCTGAATGAATTGTCTTTTTCTGTTTTTTTTTTTTATTCTGACATAAGAGAGTATTTCCAAACAACAGCAATTTACAGTTTCCATGATAATTATTTAGCAAATTCATGAAGATAATGACATGAAAATAGCATGGTAACATTTTAAAAACATCGTAACATTGATTATTTAGAGCTAGTAGAAGAATCAACTGCAAATGCACTAATACCACCTTTTTTCAGAAAATGTATGCAAACATGTGGATACTTGTTGGTACTGACTCAAATAGGAGCAAACGTACAGACCTTAGAATTTAATTACAAATATTATTTTCAGGTAGGGGAAAGTCCCCTGGTGCCAGGGCAAACCACATCTATGCCACTAAATTAATTACAATACACTTTGTTCATTTGAAACTGTTTTAAAATGCTACTATAAACAGATATAAATAACATGCAATATGAAATTCTTGATTTCCAAATCAAAATAATGGATTGTTTTTCGCACTTTGTCTTTTCTACATTTTGTTCAGTACAAAATATACAAAACTTAAAGCTGCAGCAAAACCTATAGTTGGTTGAGATGTATCTGACGTAAAGGATAAGTACATAGCCTTTTCCTTCACATTTCTACCAGTCTTATTCTTCAGGATTTTTTTTTTTAAATATATAAAGGTTTATATTTATTTATGGGGGTTATGTGCTCGCATAGTCTGCTCCCACTGCTAAAAGCATTTAACACACATGACAAAACCTGTGGACGAAATGAGCACAAAACAGCATAAGGCACAGTAATCGCTCAGTCAAGATAATAAAGATGTAATAATGTAGTGAGGTAAATATTTATAACTCAGATTACAACTCGGTTAATTGCCCAGCTCTAGTGCAGGGAGGCAACTCCTGACAGCTCACGCTCCAGTAATCCGCCATTTTGTTATAGTGCTAGCCCCTTTGCTAACGTTAGCCACTGCCAATCATATCCGCTAGATATTTAAAACTAGAAAGACACTTCCTTTTGTTGCCTCTTGTCTAAAGCCATTGTTATGCTCGTCCGAATTTGACTGTTTGCCATGCCACTGATTTGTTCGTAAAAAGACGGAGGCCATAGCCACATTAGCTGTCTTGTTAGCCACGGCTAACTTTGAAATTGCAAGTTGCCATAGATTTTTTCACCTAGATACTGCTTTCGGGCAGCGAGCATGCGGCCACATCGCCGCCATTTTGGAGAGGGGGTAAATCGACGGACAGTTAAATGTCATAATTGCTGACGTATAAATCAATGATGAAGACGTTTATTTTGAAAAACGTAACATCATGTTTGTTCATTCGAGATACATGGTTCAAGGGAAAAGACAAATTCAGAACCAAAATATTATGGGATCACTTAAAAACAGGAGAGCTGGGGCCTCAGCAAGGTCAAGGGTGGACTCCCTGGTCAGGTGAGGCCCTTACTGCTGAGGAGTTTGCATGTTTTCCACATGCATGCATGGAGTTTCTCTGGGTACTCCAGTTTCCTCCCACTAACTAGAAACATGCTGGTTAGACTAGAAGTGGTGGCTCTAAACTGTAAGTAGATGTGTGTGAATGATTGTCTCTCTATCTTAGCCCTGTAATTGACTTGCTATCAGTCCAGGATGTACCTTGCCTCTCACCTGACTTTGGCCCCGTAGGCTCATAAAAGGAATAAGTAGTAAATATCATGGACTGATGGCCATGAAATTGGGGGTGGGCAACGAATGACCCAGGGGCCACACCTCCTCACTCAGGTCCCCTGAAGCTCTTTTCAAAAAATGGATGAATTATAAACATTTAGGACACAGGACCAAATCTGCAGTAAACAACAACACCACCATGCTCAAAGGCTTAAACTGGAGCATGAAAAATATAAATATTTCTACAATAACCATTCATTAAATTTACAAGTTTTTGTATCCAGATTAAATTAGCAGGTATCACAGGCAGATATTGCCTGTTTAACATTACTTAGCATAATTACAGAATGAAATCTAGCAGGAAAAATAAATTGATCAGTCAGGGCCTCGTTTTTACAAATTTAAGGTAACCTATCTTACTTTATTTACGTCTGACTATTTACTATCAACCTTCAAAGTAAAAATGTTCAATATATTTGAACAAAAGTTGTAGATAGGTACTGGCATGAATCTGGGAATATGATATCTTATGAAAAATAGGGGCGAGGATACAAAAAGGTGTACAATACCTCACATCATATATTACGTTTCTTTTATGCAGTAGTCTAATGTTGAAGATACCTCACAGAATTAACAACAGTAATTGTAACAACAAGACAGAGAGTCAAAAGACTCAATGCTTTCTGCCAACTGGCAGTGATACCAATTATCTGCTTTTAAAGGTATCATTCAATTATACTATTGCCAATACTATTGTGTTGATAATATTGTGCATCATGAGGGGTAAGGTGGCTTGAAAATAGCACCAACTAGAGAAGTTGATGGCACTATACTAAAATACTTTGATTTATCATTTTCTTTAGAGCTTAGCATTGAAGTAAACAAAAAATGCTGTTTCCACATCAACTTGAGTGTAAGAGGATAGATATTGTTTACAGGAGAATAGCTCATATTTTCCTCATCACCTTTATTCAAGAAGGGAAATGCATTTGCTTTCATATCTGAAAAACTTCAAGAGGTGTTTTACACAAGTGAATGTATGAAATGAGTATAAATTGTAATACTTGCAGTCATTTTAATTATTTTTTATTATGTTTTTACTAGTATTGCAGGGCATCCCTAGAAAAGAGACCTCAATGAAAATTAAAAGTTAAATAATTATTTTTTTAAAAATCGTCTCTCCTGTCGAGTCATAAACCTGCTGAGAAAGTATTACCTGACTCACAGCCAAACTCATCAGGGTAATGATATTTGGCGACCAATCCCATGTCTTTATAACTAGTTTTACCCGAAACAGATATTTGGTTCATATGACAACCACCCACAAGTGCCATAATGTTGCAGCAGATTAGTGCTCACGTCTAACAGCAAGAAAGTTACTGGTTCAACTCCCTATGTCAGTCAGGGACTCTGTATGAGTATGCATGCTCTAAAAACGCAAGTATTTTCCCAAGGACTAAAAACTTGCTTAAAAAGTCAATTGATAACTGTAAACTGCCCACAGGTGCATGTGGCCATGGGCTGACAGGCCGTCCAGGGTGTGTCCCGCCTCTCGGTCATAACAACTGGGTTTGGCTCCAGCCCTCCACGACCCCTAAAGAATACGGAGTACGGATAATTGGGTGGAGAAAATGATCGCGCCAACCCCTCCTCAAAATGGCGGCAGCATAAACGCCTTGCTCCAGTGGGCGACAGCAGCCCAGGCAGCATCTACATGTACTCCTCTATGGCCAGTTGCTTGGTTAACGTTAGCTTGTCCCGTACCGAGCCAGCCCTGAGTGTCTTACCGTCATATCGCTCTGCCTGCTCGGCAAGTTTGGCCTGATAAACTAGGTCCTCTCGCTCTCCCATGGCGGCAACGAGATGCAGGTGGCTGGTGTGCTATTCGAAGTTACAATTCCTTCAAAGAGTCCGGTGGTTCAGGTCTGATGTGTCGGTGGTTCCTAGAAATCCTCTGGGTCGATGGTTAGTGTTCCGCCCCGCCGGCAGCGCTGTGTGCTGGGAGAGAGTAAAGATGGCGACCGCCGGCCTCATCCGCGAACTGCACATACGCACATGAATCCCCGTCCGTGACCCGTCCCCCTGTAAATAAAGATTATCACACTATACAAACTATTTAAAGCCCCCGTGAGGCAGGGCCGACTTTAGGAACACAGGTTTAAGGGAGCTCTGCCCCTGAAACAGCTGTGACATGAAGACCTCCACACAGCTGTCCAATTCTTCTCCTAAATATAAAATTTCACTTAATAACATTTTCAGTTTATGAGAGATTTTTAATCATGAGGATTGACAGGGACATGTATGAAAACCTCTGTGACGTTAATAGGAGAACAACAGAGTAAGCATAGATACGAAGATAAAAAAAAAAAATTAAGTCGTGTGTTCAAAATTAACATATATTATTATATTAGCCACATGCATGAAATAAAAGGTCAAAATAATGAAGAAAAAGTAATAATTGTTAATTACAAAATTAAAATATGGGGCTGCACAGTGTTGGATTTTTAGATATCTGAAATGCCTATATATCCAGACTCATAAGCACTAATACCAATATCCAGGGGGGCAGTAGGGAAAATTAGGAAGATTCTAAGGGCCCATGGCCATTAATTATCAATATTTCTAACATATCAGTTTATTAACTTGTTGCCATTGGTCTTTGCAGGTCTCTCTTCTCTTCACATACATGAAAACACCAAGTTCTTTTTTTAATGTCAGTTTCAGGCATTCTTTTCACAGATTAACACAGATGAAATAACATTTATACAAAAAAAAGACCCTCTGAACATTAATTCGAGGATATTTGTTTTGTTAATGCTCTTGCTGTACCAAATAGCATTTTGAAATGTTTTGGTCTGTAGAAAAAAGGTTATAGAGGAAGACAAATGTATAATCGGCACAACTTTTGAGTCTTTTACAAGGCTAAGAGATCACAGATTCACAAGGACTAATTATACAACAAATAAAAACATTTTAAAGGCTTAAAATGATCCAAATGTCAGAAAGATCTGTATAGTGCATAGTTTAATTCACCATTTGTCAACAATTTCAGCTAACGAGTCCACTGTTTGAAGTTTATTGGTTTCTTTGAACAAAATAATTTGGCTGTATTTGTTAGTGGTCTATTGAATGAACAGATTTTGTCAGATTTTCTATAACAGTTTACTTCATAGATGCATAGTTACAGAAACTGTGCAGAGCTGCTTTAAATAGGGCCCAATCTGATATATTTTCATGGGGCCCAATATTTCTGGGAGCACCCCTGCTGATATCAAAATTATGGCATGGCATAATTCTTGGTTAAAAAGTCAATATAATGGGTGAAAAAATGTAATTACAAAAAAGTCCCATTAATGTAGTCCAAAGAGCTCCGTCGAAACATGTAAAGGTATGAGCCAAAAAACCTTACTTGTCTGTGAAAAAGAAAATATAAGCATGTCCCATTAATGTGATAAAATTGTAACACCGTGGGATACTATATAAATAACATTGTGAGATTAAAAGTCAAGATTGTTAAATAAAAAGTAAAAACAAAATAATTTGTTATAATCAAGGGCTGAAAAGTCGCACTTTGACTTTTCAGCCCTTGATTATATTTATGTTTTGAGCAGCTGTTCTTAATGAAATGGCCCGTCAATATACTGCCATTTAGGAGTAATACATTCATACAAAACATCCAACAAACCATATTTTGGTTTAATGAGGAGACAGAAAACTGGTTCATTTTTTTATGGGTTTGACTTTATTTACTAGTATTTGAACACATTACATGCTACAGAAAATAAAGAGATAATTTGTCAATTGTCTTGAAAGAATATAGTGTTATAATAAAATGGCACATTTTGATATTAACATGATTCCCACTGGCATTTTTGCCACCCCTTCCTTCACATGAAAGAAAATGAATGACTTCATGCAGCGCTACTAAAAAAATACTTCTTGGTGGTTTAATTGGCAACACAATTTATAAGACAATGATTCATGTAGATGGGCATCTGCCGAGTAAGAGTGAGCGATGACATAGTTTCCACACAGAAAAAGTGTCCGTAAACAACATGTTACTGTGAAAACAAGTTGACCAACATTTCAGAATAGCTCTTATTCTAATATGAGGTTAGGATTGAGTCAGGTGGGTAGCAGACCAAAGCAAACAAAGTGTGCAAGTGGGAAGTGCATTCAGTTTTGTCTCTTGTCCCGTGTGCATAGGCAGTCCATGCTTTTACTCCCTCTGAATGCTGCTACAGCGCCATCTAGTGGTGGAATACTTCACTAGCATAAATACAGACACTTCCTTCTCATGTTTATAAACTACATCCTGACTGCTTCAACCCAAACCAGTCTAAATTATGATACAAGAGGGCCATGATTGTCAAGAAAAAGATTGATTAATACTCAACAGAAAAACACATCTCATGAGGGGGAAGCTGTGAAGACTGAGATAATGTGCTTGTCTATCAGCTGGACTGATTGACAACCCAAAAAATAGCAGAAGGCAGAAATAAAACAGTAAAAAGAGGCTGATGTGTGTATTAAAATGGACAAGGCTTTAAAAAAAAGAGCAAGGAAGAACAAAAAGCAAATGATTGAAGAAAAAAGATGCAAAAGGATGCAAAATAGTGACATGATTATAAAAAGATTAAAAACAAAAGGGGCAGGTAGCAAAGTAAAACCACTTTCTCCTTTTTTGGACAAGACATGAACACACATAATGGTCTGTTTCAGCTAAGGTATATTCAGTGAGTTAAAGCAGAGCACTAATAATGAAAAGACACTAAGAACTACCATGGTGGACAGAATTTGTTCCCTCTGGGGTTGTTTTCAGTTTGCATCAGCATCTGATTTGGGCATTAGGATACCAGGATGACTCCAGCCTTTGCACTTTGTCTTCAGTGTTGACCTGCATTGAAAAATCACCTCCCCATCTGACATAATGAACAGTGCATGCGTTATTCCTCTGTCTCTCAGGGTTACTGATGCTTGTTTACATTCATTCAGCCTCACTGGTCACCATAACCTCATGCTATGCTAGCTAAAACCTCGGGCAGACCTGTTGATTGGGGAAGAATATTAGCTTAAAGCTCAGAGGCTAATAGCGCCTCTTTGACAGTTTTTCCCTCTCATTCTTTCATAAACATAATTTTAAAGGCAACTACGTCATACTATTTTGCAAATACTATAAAATCCAGCATAGAAGCCACATTTGTACTCTTACTTCTTCATGGAAAGAGTTGGTTGTGAGGTTTATCTGGTATCAGGGCGGCGCTGCACGGAGGAATATGAGACGCGAGTCAGTTAGTTCCAGATAAACTTTACTTTTCCGAAAAGTTAATCCACTCAAAAAAATTTCTAGGTAGCGTACTCTTAAACTGCGGTATTATTTTTTGATGGGAGTTCTTGTAGGTGGAGAAAATATCCTTTGTATTTGGTACAATACTTCCCTGTTTGCGGCTAGTTCTGCGTAACGAACTCTTAAAAATTGTGGCTCACTGAGGGAGAGAACTTTCTACTGCATCTCATGTACTTAGTGACCATATTGAGCTCATATAACGCTACTTCAAAAAAACTGAACTGTCCCTTTAACTACAAACAAACTGCTCCAGAGGCTGACTGTAAATAAGCCCAGACCACCTATTTCAGGCAAGCTTGGCGTGATTGTTTATACAGAAACAAATTGATTGCTGTGTTCATATATGCTAAAACAAACTATGCCAAGCAGGGAACACCTACTTGCATCAGAACAACCTTCCCTTAATAATCTATGATGATGTGTGAATGCTACCTTAGTGTGAATCCACTACAGCTGTAAGCACGTCGAGCCATGTCTGAAGTTTGGTAATATTCCACCAATGTAGAGCAGACTGCAAAGTATGCATTCAAACTGTTTAAAGTAGTAAAAAACATGTTATGGAAAAAGACTATCAAAATCATTTTAAGAGCTGTAATGGTGTTGTTACGTACTCTGTATCAGTGAGAACCCAAATGCAAGTACTCGTACATGGTCCTAAAAAAGGTTTTTGGGCTTCCATATACCAAACAAATCTGGATTTGGCATCCCAGACTACTTCCATTTGCAGTTTTCTCCATTTGCTGTCCGAATCAAACTGTCATCAGTCGAGACTGAAATTGAAAATGCATTTCAGTTGATAATAACAACTCCCTCAGCGAATCAATATCATTAATCTTTATTCTTAACTCCCTTATCAATTCCTCAAACTTTGTTGTGCATGTCTTGCATATCAAGGATGTCAGGCTCTTGTAAGTAGAGTCCATAGAATTACAAAAAAGAAGTGTAAAATGTAATCATGGCAGACGTGCACAACATTTCGGGGCTGAAAACACCTGAAGCAAAAGCATTCATCAATGCAGCACGCCATTAAATATCAGATGTCACTTCGTTGGCATCTTTGCCATGCAAAACTTATGTAGGCCAACTTTTGCATACACAGAAAATCCTCAGGAACGGATAAGGGAATCACTAAAGAACTGAATGGATAAGCAGAATTGATGATGGCATTGGTATCAATAAAATGGTATCAATTCCCATCCCTAGTCATCAGTGTACATTGAAGTTTGTCCATACCAAGCATTAAGGACAATTACTAGGTATCTTACTGCCCACTTTTGATACTGATGTAAAATGTTAACTGAGTGAATGAGCACATGTGGCCTTGACAGAGCTGGAGGCAAATCCATGGCTCCCTCCTGACATGCAGCATTAAAACATGTACACAGAAATTCTCCAGAAAATAAAAACCAGCCATGAAAACTACAAATATAACAAAAACAATATTTTAGCATGTAATGATAATCACACAATACATCATTTCATAACAATATGTTCTTTTTTTTCCTTAAAAAAAAAGACTACTTGGTGGTACTTGGTCATAGAAGACGGGTGAATCGGGCTGAGGTGAGCAAGGATGGGAGGTGTGAGAGGTTGGATGTAGTGTTGCCTTTCTCTCCACTTCAATTAAAGTCTCAGTTTTTTCAGGTCATTTCTGGAGGGCTGCTCACCAGCTTTTCTAATATAATTACATGAAGGCGCTCCAAGCTGCTGGTCTTTTCTCAGGATCTGTTTTTTCATGGTTATTGGTGTTGGACTGGTCTTCCAGGTGTTGTAGAGCCCCAGTTGACTTCATGTCTTTTTTACCTGTGTTCTCGTATACAATCTTCTCAGGAACAAAAATTTGCAGCTGTTTTTTTCACCCCTTTTGGCTCATCTCTCAAAGCTTTATTAAAGCAGCAATATGTCACAGTTGCACCTAGAAGTTGTACTTTCACAGGTGATCTAAGAGTACATCTTCTAAAAGGGAGACTATCAGCCATCCCATTCTTTTGTTTGGTAGCTTGCTATGACACCCTCTCTTTTTTCTCCTCTGAGGTTCATCTGCCCCCTCTTCTGTTCCTTAGCTATTTTAACAGAAGAGAGACAGGTTGACTGGTTTCTTTTTTGCCGAAGGAGAGTGGGTGAACTAGTGCTGTAAAGCTTTGTGTTACTGATAGAGAACCACGGCCCGCTGCCATAAGTTAAACAGGTGACCGGGACTGACCCTAAGGCTTCAATTTAGAGGTGTAACCATTACATATTGTTGCTTTAAGCCTGAAGTAATGCTGCATTCATGTCCAAATACACAATGATAAGACGCATTGTTTTACACAAAAAACACATTTAAATTCCTCATTGGCAGGGAGTAAACAGAACAGTGATGAAAAGCTCTAGTGTTTACGCCAGATGACATGACTTTTCAGAAAGAATGTCATTGTACCAGAATTCTGATGTTATCAAACAAGATTTTGATACAACGGCGAGAACAAACACCTCCTGGGCACCTAAACAAGTTAGTTTAGACTTCAAACTTGCACATGGACAAGTAACTGAACACAAGCCAAAATTATATGCTGTTAATAGTAATACAAGACAAAATAAATTACTATAATGTATACCAAAATTAAGAAAGCCATTTGAATTATTATTTTTAACTTTTAAAAAGTGTTAGCACACATTCTTCCCTCCATTTATATCTTCTAATATTCCTACAAAGGACTTTTTTGGGGATGTCAGAGATTGTGTACTGATTCAAGACGACAGGTAAAGAATACAGGAAAAACTTCAGGGACTGGTAGACACTGCTGTTTCTCTTTTGTGCTCTATTTCACCTTCCTGAACATTTGTAACAATATGTTACTGATACCTAGGTCAGGCCGGATACGTGTTGGCTGCAGTGTTTGCATGCTTCCGCTCGCAACGTCATGGACAAACCCCCATTGCTTTAACACCTAACAAGTTTGGTTGGACCAAATAAACTAGTTCACAGTTTGGAAAGTCTGTTTGATTTGGGGTGGTTTGAAAGGATTTGACAGGCTTTGGTCCGCCTGACAGAGTCTAACATGAAAGATAATCAAACCAGGTGAAAATTGCAACATTGTAACGTCGCCCAAAAACCAAAACAAATCTGCCAAACTTTATATGTGAAAGAGACCTGCAATGTTTGTATTTTTGACTTTTATATCAGACTTTGAATCCAAAAACCCATCTAAAAAAAGACTCAGTGTGCAAAGACTTTCACTCACAAGAAAATGCTACTGCTTCAAAACCTTAGAAAACAGGCAAAGCCCATGTCACAACTATTTTTCTTCCTCCTGTGTTCTCATTTGACATGAATGCAGCATGATCAACCACCGAGACAAACAAGGGTGAGGTTGAAAAGTGACACAGCGCTGCCAAGCTGTTATCCAATGGCTCCAACACATAAAGAGGAAGTGGTGTGGTAAGGAGTCTCCAGAGGAGTGAGTGTTGATAACATGGCTACAGCAGGGGTGTGTGCGTGGGGGGGTGGGGTCCTAAAGGGCATTTCCACATCCATGGAACAGGGGTGGAGTTTATAGCCCCACCATAGAGTCTCTCACCTGGGATCATGTCTGTCAGTCACTACAGGTGGAGGATAAGGGCAGTGTGATGATCAGAGGGGTAACATGGAGGTTGTTTGAACAAGGGTCCAACAAAAGGCCAGTCTGTTTTGTTCTTAAGTTATTCTATGAAACTGTACTTGGTGCAGGTGAAAAGCTGAACGTGAGAGGATATGGGGGGGGGGGTTGAGTGTGTAGGAGAGGAGGAGGAGGAAGAAGAGGATGGGGAAGTGAGGAAGGGTCTAATACTAGTGTCCATGTTGCGGCCTGGCTGTCCATCCTCAGCTGAGCTCGTCCTCGGCATTGTGCTGGTCCAGAAGTTTGACGTGCGTGAAGGGAAAGTGGCCACGTTTGCCTTTACATTCACCCTCCCACTGGCCGTTCACGTTTATTTTGGTCACCTTCACCAAGTCACCCACCTGAGGAGGAGTCAAAAGAGGGGGAGGTCAGCATCATGTGATAGGAAAAGATTTCTAAATGTCACAATCGAAAAGAGCAGATAACAAACTTGGCCAATATCTCCTCATTTTCAAAATTCAAAATGATTACCAACGTTTTAAAAACTAGTGACCCCCAGTCCTATCATCACATCATCTTGAGCTCTGAAACCAGAGAAAATTTCCCAGAACCTGCTGGTGCGTAGGCCTCAAATAAATCCCACTGAAGAGCACCATGATCAGAGCAAACTACAATACAACCAAATCAGACTAAAGACCCCAACCCCCCTCAAAAAAGACCGTATCAGTTATCGACCAACAAAAATAATTTAAGTGAAATACTGAACAGAAGCATCTCAAAACCAACTGCATGTTATTTTGACATAAACAGAATACAAACTGACAGATTATCTGAGCTCTCTAAAAGATCATTCCTCGAGAAAACTCCCAACGAAGTACAGACTCAGTGACCACAGATGTGTTATAAAGACTGGCCGTCACAAAAAGAACTGGCTCCCAGAAGAGAATGGTGGCTGCCTCCATTGTGACACGCAACAGGTGTCCACTTCCTCAGGCTCCACTTCCTCACATACTGCTTGAAGTATGACCCCCAAATTCCACATAACGCAAAAGCGCCGTGGTCTTGAATCAGACTGCAGAGCACTTAGCTCCCACTCTAGTCTATCAGAGCAATTCCACTGCCCGCGCTCTGGTGCAGCGAATCTCCAGCGCCGTGGCGCGCATTGGCGCTCCAGTGACGTGGTGCTGGAGATTCACTTCAGGTCTATTTTCTGAGCAGCCGCTTCCAAACCTTGTAAATTCACTGTTGTTCAGAAAGCACCAGAAAGGAAGTCAAAGGTGTTGAGTAGCCGGTACTTTCAAAAGAAAGCACAATGCACGGACTCCTGAACGTAAATTTCCTCAGTAGGTTGTCACTACTTCACAACCGGAGGCACGAGCATCAGGTCAACAGTTGGTCAGAGGGTCCCAGAGGCAACACGACTCCATGGATGAAAAGTGAATCGTGGAGGTACAGAAATATTATATATGACACCAAACATCCTTTCTACAAGGATATAGGCAGATAGATGTGAAATAAAACATGAAGCTGTGTGGTTGTGACCAGTAAAGCGACCTTAGAGAAGCGAAGTGAGGTATTGTTTATTTCTTTTCTCAGTTTATAACATGTTTTGTTATCGTGTGACATTGCTATTCACACGAGAGCTTGTGGCTCTCTGGGGATCAGATCCCCCTATGGGACTGCACGGCGCATCCAGTGGGGTTTGTCGGTTGGAGGAAGAGCGCGGCTTGGCTCAGCGCTTTCGCGTTATGTGGAATTTGGGGTTGAGGCTGTGAGGAGAGAATACTGTCCCACAAATAACACATATAGTCATACAGAAATACACAATGGATACTTGGAAAATCCCATATTTACTGGAAAAATACAAAACTGTAAGATTACTGCTTCCAAACCTATCCAAGTGTGTGGGGATCAACTATTGGAACCTGAACATAAAAACACACATTAATGACGTTGGTGGCAAAGTCTAATAAAACCCTAGAAAGGTAATATGAAGGTTCAGCTCCGGCTGTCACATGGCGATGTTTCCTTGGACAAGACACTTAACCCCAAGTTTCTTCCACGGCTGCATCAGTGGCATGTAAATGGGTATGAAAGGGCATGAATGTCTTAGTGATACAGATGGACAACTGACATAGAAACTCCAACCATCAGTGAGTGAATGTGAGTTAGAATGGAGATGAATGGGTAGATGTGAACTGCGGTGTAAAACTGCTTTAAGTAATCAAGAGACTAGCAAAGCACTAGAAGCCCAAGTTCATTTACCATATAAACATGCGCACAGACAAACATGAAAAAAACATAAACACACATATTTTCATTTGATTAATTGCATCTTTGCTTTCAAAATAATTCTACTAAATATAATTATACTGTGTACATTTCCTTTTCATTTTAAATAATTGATTTTTTTAAATTAATTTTTATTTTAATGCTTTGGGAACAATGTCCTGCAGCATTTAAGCAAACACATCTCTTTTGAATTTGCTTACCAGCTCACATATAAAATTTACATTATTCTAGTGATGTTTCAGAATTAAAAATCAAAGATGAAGTCCTGGGTGTTCTGCTATATTATATAAAAGACAAATGGTTGGTTGGGTCGAGGAGTGGCTGCCCCTGCATCATAGACTCTGGGCAAACAAGAGACAGCCTTACAAAGTACAAGTCCGTGTATGACAACAGAATCAGAGGTCTACACTGTGAGTGTACATTAACGCTGACTCTCTTTAAGGACTCAGTATCAGTTTGATAACCTGTCTTCAGCCATTGTGTTGGAAGCATCAGCATTATCACAATAACAGATAGCTCATGATACAGAGCCTATATTATAAATGTTAATTTTCCACCTGTAGAAAAAGTTGCATGGTACATACTTTAACAGAAATTGTAAAGGAATTTAGTTCAACCAGTTTTCAAGCATCATCTGGAGAATGAAAATAGTAGAGAGCAGAAAAATGACACTACAAAAGAAGGGCATGAAATACTTCATGGAATTTCTGTATTTTCTGTGCTCTCAACTGTTTGGGAGACCCTGAATAGTTTTTTCAGTTGTTTTGCTTTCCTGCATAGCATCTCCACTCTGATTTATCTCACAGAATCACAATCGATTTTAAATTTGAAATAAAACAGAGACTCTCTCAGCAGTCACTTTGGATTACGCTGATTCAGAAAAGAAAAATACGTAGCCTAACTTTTACCTGTACAAAAGATGAGATTTCTGTACAAGGTTGTTTTCACACCTTAAGTTCAGTGGACTTGGTTCTGTTCAGGATGAAGTTGCAAGATTGTTTAAATTGTTGTTTGGTGTATTTTCACACAGCTCTTTTGTCAGGCGGACCAAAGTCTGCCAGATGATGCGTAATATAGCCAGCTGCCACTAGTTGGGGCTGTAGAGGAGGACTTTGTTCCTGCAGTTTGGTCCATTGTTGCACTATGACCCGGGAATACATAACTGGCTTCAGGTATTAACATTTTTTAGCTCAAGGTAGTATTTTGGGTGATAAGATAAAAATGAAGTTGTTTTTTTAGGCTGCTAAGATGAAACTGGCACATATACCTGTAACCTTCTGTGGAACAAAATTAACCTCCTCACTGTGACAACAAGCCACTAAGGAACCAGCAGGTCTGTCACCTCTGTTTCCTCTTTTGCTGTTGTGAGGATGCCTCTGTAGTTTTGGGTGGCCAGGCTATGAAAACCCAGCCTACCTTAAAGAGGTACTGATATCTATACTGTAATTGAAAATGAAGCGGGTAGTACCCAAACTGTTTCGGGTCAGACCAAGTTAGACGGATCGCTAAAATGAAAAACCACCAATAGCTCCATGAACTAGTTAAAGTAAAAAAAACCTAACAGCTGGTGATCATCAGCCAAAATTTCTGAAGAAGCAAACAACAAAAATAACAACACCCAAGATCTGTTTTTAAAGACCTGTGCTCCGATGACATCATGGAGACTCAAAATTCATGATAAATTATTTTTTCATTGATAAATAATAAGCTTGTTCACTTAAGCTTACAAATTTGATTTACAGTTAAGTGTTTTTCAACTTAAACACACATTGTTATTTTGTTTTTTAGTTGCCCGCTGCATCTATATTACTTTAATCATCTGATAAAAAACATAAAAATACATAAGGGGCATATCTTGAATACATTTTACTTGGCTTTTCAATATAGAATCACATTCTGCAACCTCTCAGCGCACAGCAGGGATGGACAGATTCTGAAATGTGCACCTGTTTATTAAACATTGGAAATGTATTGTGAATTACAAATCAATTTAAATCAGGAAAAAATATTATGGTTTGAATCCTGACCCCTAAAATTTCAATCAAATCTAACTGTAAAATTCTGAAATACTCTCCATAAGATAAGGGGTAATTTTTTACTATGAGAGGGGCTTTCTTAAGATCACAAGCAAAGGAAATGAGGGCTAAGTATTAACTGTCCAGTGGTGCCTTGCTGAGTCATCTCAACCAACTAGAGCATGAAAACATGCAGGTGAACACCAGAAGAACCAACCACAGGTGGGTGTGGTGGAAACCAGCTCATACTGTGTCTAGGACCTACCTGTCCTGGGTGAGCTGTGTTTTCAAACCAAGGCATGAGTGTCAGAAAGACAAAACAAGCTGCTGTTTACATCCACAAATAATAAAGAAATAATGTTGTGGTATCTCTGGCATTTAACCCAGCAGGCTGAGAGACAAGAGAGTACTCTGGCTAAACTGCCTCTGTGTCCTGCTCTAGGCTCAGCTTGACTCCCAGCTTCAGAGAGACCAGAGGAAATGGTCCTGTTCCCAAATACAAACTATTTCCTTCCCCCAACGACCTGCTTTGTGGGAGTCTCGCTCTTACTTCCGCACAGTTTAAAAGCCAAGCCACTGTAAGCAGGGAGCCCAGCCTGATGGTAGCTCTCTCTCATTTTAATGGCTTGAAGACTTAAACTAAGGCTGGAAGGCTAAAGTCATGATCACAATGCGTTACAGCATGAGGTCTTTGACAAAGCTTTGCAGTCATTAAACCCCAAGGTGATCATACTGATTCTGAAAGGACATGATAATTGTGTCAAATAACAGTGCAATACTGCTTTACGGGAGTATAAGAGAGCATGGGACAACCAGAGCCATTTTAAGCTGATATAATACACTGCCTGGCCAAAAAAAAAGTCGCCACCTGGATTTAACTAAGCAAATAGGTACGAATCTCCTATTGGATAATTACCGCATGTGCAATTGTCTTTCAGCTGGCAACAAGTTATTAAACCCCAGCTGATGCAATGAGTAGCTTCTCATTTCTTAAACAACCATGTCGAAAGACACATCCTGTGTTCATGGAAAAGATGTTTGTCTGATCAAGAAGAGTCAACTCATCATTGACATGCATCAAGAAGAGAAAACATCTAAGGAGACTGCAGAAACCACTAAAATTGGATTAAGAACTGTCCTGGAGGAAGGTCATGTGGTCTAATGAGTCCAGATTTACCCTGTTCCAGAGTGATGGGCACATCAGGGTAAGAAGAGAGGCAGGTGAAGTGATGCACCCATCATGCCTTGTGCCTACTGTACAAGCCTGTGGGGGCAGTGCTATGATCTGGGGTTGCTGCAGTTGGTCAGGTCTAGGTTCAGCAACATTATGTGCCCAAAGAATGAGGTCAGCTGACTACGTGAATGTACTGAATGACCAGGTTATTCCATCAATGGATTTTTTCTTTCCTAATGACACAGGCATATTCAAAGATGACAATGCCAGGATTCATCGGGCTCAAATTGTGAATGAGTGTTTCAGGGAGCATGAGACATTTTCACACATGGATTGGCCACCACAGAGTCCAGACCTTAACCTCATAGAGAATCTTTGGGATATGCTGGAGAAGGCTTTGCGCAGTGGTCAGACTCTCCCATCATCAATACAAGCTCTTGATGAAAAAATTTATGCAACACTGGATGGAAATAAATCTTGTGACATTGCAGAAGCTTACTGAAACAATGCCACAACGAATGCATGCTGTAATCAAAGCTAAAGTTGGTCCAACAAAATATTAGAGTGTGTGACCATTTTTTGTGGTGGCGACTTTTTTTTTTTGGCCAGGCAGTGTATTTAAAAGGTGTTGTAAAGGAGTTGGTTCAAAAGAGATTTATATTCTGCATCGCTGTATTGAATCCCTTGTAGTTTTTTCCCTGTGTATTGGAAGGGCACTCCACTCTGCAATTGTTTTCTTATTGCAGGTAATTACAGCAAACTCAAGGATTACCATCCTTCATTATTCCACTCAATAGTTTTACAAAAAAAGTTGCAAATATTGGCATACATTGGGCAAGTCCAGACACGAAGGGCGATGCATGTTTAAACGCTTTCATACTGGATTCATTTCACAAGAGTAATGGCAGACGTTGAGGGTGCTTTCACTTTGGAGGATGTTATTAAGTCAGTGCTTTCATACTGTCATACATTCCAGCACTGAAAATCTCAAGGATAGGGGCTTTGCCCATTTTTACTGCAAGTCATGCATGCATCTTGGTTTTCCAAGGTCAGGCATAAAATGAATCTGGGTACTTGTGGAGAAATTAATCGTGGTTCTTCCTGAAATTCATATTGAAGCTTTTAATTGAGCTGAAAAGTATTAAAAGATGGAGCTGTGACAGCAGGGAAATCACAATATAGCACACACACACACACACACACACCTGTAATGAAAGCCATAGTCTCAAGATGGAGCTTGCGCATGTGCTAGCCACATGCACTCGGTGTGAAACCGCTGTCAACCTTAAAAAAAAAAAGCCTGTGCAGATACGGTGGGATACATTTATCCAATATCACATAGCAGGTAAGACAGAGCACATCTAAATGTCACGAAATGCAGCATCACATTTGTACTGCAATATGAATGTTAGACACCAGAGTGTAAATAAAACAGCTACTTTGTTACTTTGTTACTAATTTTTCCTATTCATCAAACAGACTAGACAATTTAACAAGCAGCGTTTCCCGCACATGGACTTTATCTGGGCGTCACGTCCAGGCATATAAACCACAAGTATTTTCATTGACATACAGAGAAATTACAAGATGCACAATCAATTAATTAATATTCACTGTATAGTTCTGCACTGTCACACAAACACACAACCCCGTCTGTAAATCCTCTCGCTCTTTGTAAAGATGGCACTCATCACAGTAACCCCTGCTATCTGCTAAAGCAACCAACAAAGAAGAAGCAAGTCCAACAAAGCACACGAAGAAGAGAAGCAAGACATGGTCAACTCATCATTGGCATGCATCAAGAAGAGAAAACATCTAAGGAGATTGCAGAAACTACTAAAATTGGATTAAGAACTGTCCCATCATCAATACAAGATCTTGGTGAAAAATTAATGCAACACTGGATGGAAATAAATCTTGTGACAATGCAGAAGACAATGCCACAGTGAACGCGTGCTGTAATCAAATCTAAAGGCGGTCCAATGAAATATTAGGTTGTGTGAACTTTTCTTTTGGTGGCGACTTTTTTTTTGGCCAGGCAGTGTATATACTGTATATATTTGTAAAGATAATGGTGTTTGTTCTTGATGTATCATGTGATGTTCTGACACAAGTTACTCTGCACAACAGTTAGGATATAAGTATATATATAAACATAGGGACATTAATATTCTCTAAAAATTCTGTACCTTATCTGCTGGCAATTGTAAATATTTGTAATTTTGATAGATGAGATGATCATAACTACATGTTTCCTCTTTCACTTTTGTGGTACCTAATTAGATAGCTATGAGCTCCAGCTGGGTAGGGCCAGGTGTGTACCCTTGTGTATTGAAAATGGCAACTCACGCACCACTTTGTAAGTCTGAGGAAGAGTCGTACAGCTCGAAACATCACTGATTTTCAAATTAAATTCTTGAAGGGAGCTACATTGGGTGTGCGGATCTTTTGTTCTTTTTCACTGTGGCACTTGTCACATTTTTGTCCTCATAACTCACACATAATCTGAAATAAACCCATCGTCTTTCTAAATATAAGACACAAATGGTAAATGGACTTGAGTTTATATGGCCCTTTTCTAGTAGAGTCCACTCAAAGCGCTTTCACAACACGAGTCACATTCACCCATTCACTTTCACTCACTGATGGCTCTGAACTGCCAGGCAAGTTGTCCATGACCTTTTGCTAACACATCCACATCCTTCCATACATATTCACACACCACTGATTCAGCAGTGGGAGCAACTTTGACTTTAGTGACTTGCCCAAAAACACGTTGGCATGTGACAGGCAGAGCTTGGCTTGAACCCGCAACCTTCTAACTGTTGGCAGAACATACTATCAGGCTAAGCCACTGATGTCCCAACAGATCAGTGTCTGTTATATTAAACTTTGCCCACTATTTAGGATTTTTAGGAAAGAGTAAATAAATTAATTTAATGAAATACATTAAGTTTCTGAGCAGCTGCTTTCAGGAGGTCTTTTGTTATTGATCCTTGTTTCAACTTTCAGTTATTTTAACTTTAGACAGTATAAGAAAATGTTCTGCATCAGATACATCAATTATAACCTGTGTAAAAAATATCTATACAGTCTAAATGTTGCTATAAATTGATCTTGGTCGATTGCAGTAAGCAGAAAGAGGATACTTTTGAGCATGTGCAGACTGCTGCCTGTACAATAGCTCATGATAAAAACATTAGGGAAACCTAGAAATATGCACTTGGAACGTTTTGGTCTATTTTCTGTTGAAAAACAGACTCAAAAGCCGACGGTGCAAACCAAATCATGAGCTCTGTGAACCATTACACCCCTACTACACACTCTCACAAACAGAAACACACATCCATATTTACCTCCAAGGCTAGGGCAGTCTTGTCATATGCATTGGGCACCCTCTTCTGTATGGCCCTAGCAAAGACGGGTCCATTCTGGAGGTTTGGGAGAGGGGTGGGTTGAGCGTACTGGCTTGGGTCTCCAAGGAGAGGAGCACCAGACTGTGCTGCAGAGCCATCAGAGTTCCCTACAATCACCACTCCTCCAGGTGGTCCTCCAGGTACTCCGGGTCCTGCAGCTGAACTCGGAGATGCTGGCCGGTACTTTTCCACATATGGCACTGGGATCATCCCTGCCCGGCCCTCAGAGTTCTGGGCGTTCCACCACTGCTCCTCTGGCTTCTCCAGAACTCGGAGGATATCGCCTTTCCTAAACGGGAGATCCTCCTCGTCATTTCCAGGGAAATCAAAAAGTGCTCTAACATACTCGTCTTCAAGGCGAGGTGGAGGGGCTCCCCCAGGGCCAACACTGATAAGGGAGGTGTGATTGGACTTGTTGATCGGTTCTATTAGGGTTGTGGTGTCCAAATAATGGATTTTGTAGAATTCTAGCAAAGCAGCGAGAGCATCAAACTCCTGGTCGCCAATTCGGAACCTTGGATGGGCCGGACCTAATGAGTAAGAGAGGATTTAAGAGAAAGACAAGTCAGAAAACAAGTATGATACAAGCTTGTTCAAAAACAGGAGGTCTGATCTATTTATGCAACAAGGCATGACACTGGTGATTTCCAGAATGACCAGGGGAATTATGTTTCCTTATTTCACATCGTCTCTCCTTGCAAACCCGTTGCTCCCAAAGAAAAGTCTACGTCGGTTTTAAAAACACATAAGCAAATACATTAAATATTCTCCTACACAGGAAAACCCCTGCAGAGGTAGTGGAAATTGTCTGGTCAAAGTCTATTTAAACACTGGCAATGTGACAGGCTCATGAACATTCACAGCTCAGTCAGGGTCAGTAAGTAAATGATCCTGATTTGAACTGTGCACCAGGACACAACTTATATATACAGTAAGGAATAGGGGTGGGACAGAATAGTGATAATGGCTATTTATCATTGTCCAAGCGTGTGCCATCCAATTGTACTTTACAATTATACTTGCTCGAGGTACTGATGGCGGTTTCAACAGAATTTTCGTTTAATTTGACTCAGCACCAAAATACATACATTACTCCACTTAAAATTCTGTAATTCCTGTACATCAAATTTACAAAATGAAAACATTAAGATAAGATATCCTTTTATTAGTCCCACAGGGGGAAATTCCAACCACAGGGGGAAATTCTTTGTTTAATATGAGTCTCTGTCAGAATGTGTGAGAAAGACATTGATTGTTAACACATTTAAGATGACATATCAAGATGTATGTTTCAGTATTAGAGACCAATGATACCTTCAATTTCCTAAGCCATGTAGTGCTATAGAGCTAGTGCTTGACGATTATCTGAGTTTCAATTATGACCACAGAAACAGAGTAATTGTAATTAGATGATGCCATGTGTATCAAGATCTGGTATTCTGAAGACTTTGACTGATTTACATGCTTTTTAAGAAGTTAGATTATCAAGTGCTGCAAGAGATTGTTTTTTTAAAACCTCCTCTGCCTGCACACAATTTATCAATCAGGTTAAACTTTTAGACAAACACTGTGTTTGATTAGGCAAATGATAACTATATATACTTAAGCACAAGACAACAAATAACCTATTCAACATCTAAAACAAAACTTCGCTCCTGAGAGGAGAAAGAGATCCTGACTTATGAACACATTCATCCTCTCATCTCGTATAAAAAGTGATGATTATCCCTCTAAGGCACTCTTGTGTGAGTGTTTTTGAATTTTGGATGCTATTTTTAAGGCAAGGCTGCATAGAAAAGTGGGTAAAATCTCCCATAATAGCTGCATTATGCCTCCTGCATCTCTATGTGACCCCGAAGTACAGATCATGGAGACACCTCAATCTGCAGCGGACTGACAATTGCTTTAGCCTGACATGTTTTTGTGATTTATGCAGTTTTCTTTTGACCAATTTGCAAAGTATTAATTGTAGTAAAAGCAGTGTAGTCCTTGTGAGTCAGTGCGTTAATTTTCAAAACATCACAACTTTTGGCCTACTCTTTATTCATAAAAGACACCATTTTCTCAAGCCTGACATAATAACACTTATGAAATCATGTCCAGTCTGCAAACCTGTGCATAAATTTGTGTTGACAAACTGAGAAGCCTTGCATTCCATTTATCCACAGAAAGAAGATAAAAAAGATAAATGCAACTGACACTTTGTGTATGTTGCAATCACACACAGCAGTAAAATTTGGTCAGCTTCCACACCCTGTGACTGACCTGCAACACTCAAAGCTCCTCAACCTGCCGTCAGTATGCTAATGGTGTGAAGCAGTAGGCAGCTCTGAGTGTCAGTGGTACGATTCTGCTCACAGACCCTGAGGGGGATCTTTTATTACACAGTTTAAATGACCACCAGGATGTACTGAGTGTGCAAAACAGAGAGGGTTTGCGCATGTGTCTGTGTGAGTGTGAGTGTGATGGCACACTGAATCCCCATCTCTTCATCCAGTCCATCAGCCCCAAATCGTTCAGTCATTCATCAAGAAAGTCAGTCAGTGACAAAGAATTTTCAGTTAGCTTTCACAAGTGTGTTTCAAAATAGATGGGGCTTTTAATGATGACGCAAACTGAGTGTTCACACACTTCTTTTATTCTGATTAGGTTTCCAGGCCAGTTACTCAGTTATTAATGTGACTCACACAGTCATTTAGTGCTTTTCCAGCGTCTCTTCAAAACTCTCTTCACAAATATTGATTTTAAATAAAATAAGTGATGATAATATAGACAAAGCTTGTGATATTTAATTAGACAATTTCCCTTCAACCTTTTTTAAATTTAGTTCTATTTCAACCAAGAAACTTTTAAAAAAAAGTACAAGGGAAAAAACACCCAAATAATATTAAAATAAATACCATAATACGATATAAGTACACAAATACCTACAAGTACTCATGTCAATACATTCAGCCACATAGTCATGTTTGTAAATATACACACGTGTATATCATGTATGTACCCATCTATACACACTCTTAATAAGACTTCATACAAATCATGTTTTAACATTTATACACTCACATGTACTTGTTTAAAAAAGTGCACATACACTTGCTAGTAAGCACCAACATTACCTATCCATGTCTTTGTCTATCTCTCTCTCTCTCTATCTGTCAATTATTCTATCCATCCATCAATCCATTTATCAATCTCTCTCTTTAATCTTTTCATGTATGAACATATAGACAGCTTTATATTCACCATGTACAAATGTGTACACACACACACGTGTGTGTGTGTGTATATATATATATATATTCTTTTTTTTCATCTTTTTACACATACAAGATTTTCTACACAAATATACTGAATACCTACACACAACATTTGAGTCTTCATCCATATATTTTGCTAAAATCATATTCTTAAACCTTTCTTTAAATGTAAGATGTTTGGACACTCTTGTTGATCAATATTCAAGGTATTCCACAGTTTTACACCACAGATGGAAAAAGAAAAGGTCTTGAACGTTGTTCTAGCAGTAAGAACTTCTAAATTTAGATTTTCCTCAGATAACCTCCTTTTTTCCCAACAAACAATTTTTGTAAATTACCTGGTAGAATGTTATACAGTATATTGGCAAAAGAATTTGCTCGTCTGCCTTCACACACACATATGAACTTGCGTGACATCCATTTCTTAATCCATAGGGTTTAATAAGGTGTTGGTCCACCCTTTGCAGCTATAATAGCTTCAACTCTTCTAAGAAGGCTTTCCACAAGGTTTAGGCGTGTGTATGGGAATTTCTGACCATTCTTCCAGAAGCACATTTGTGAGGTCAAAACCTGATGTTGGACGAGGAGGCCTGGCTCTCAGTCTTCACTCCAATTAATTCCAAAGGTGATCTATTGGGTTGAGGTCAGAACTCTGTGCAGGCCAGTCAAGTTCTTCCACACCAAACTTGCTCTTCCTTGTCTTTACGGACCTTGTTCTGTGCACTACTGCGCAGTCATATTGGAACAGGAAGGGGCCATCCCCAAACTGTTCCCACAAAGTTGGGTGGATGAAATTGTCCAAAATGCTTTGGTATGCTGAAGCATTAAGAGTTCCTTTCACTGGAACTAAAGGGCTGAGCCTAACTCCTGAAAAATGAATTACCAGACAGAGAAGTGTGATTGGTCACTCCAGAAAACACATCTCCACTGCTCTAGAGTCCAGAGACGGTGTGCTTTACACCACTGCATCCAACGCTTTGCATTACTCTTGGTGATGTAAGGTTTGGATGCAGCTGCTCAACCATGGAAACCCATTCCATGAAGCTCTCTATGCACTGTTCTTGAGCTTATCTGAAGGCCATATGAAGTCTGAAGGTCTGTAGCTATTGACTCTACAGAAGGTTGGTGTCCTTTGTGCACTATGTGCCTCAGCATCAGCTGACCTCGCTCTGTGATTTTACCTGGCTTACCACTTCGTGGCTGAGTTGCTGTCATTCCCAATCACTTCCACTTTGTTATAATACCACTAGCAGTTGACTGTGGAATATTGAGTAGAGAGGAAATTTCATGACTGGATTTTTCACACAGGTGGCATCCTATCATGGTAAAAGGCTGGAAAAGCGACCCATTCTTTCACTGTTTGCAGAAGCAGTCTGCATGCCTAGGTGCTTAATTTTATGCACCTGAATTCAATGATTTGGATGGGTGAGCGAATACTTTTGGCAATATAGTGTATCTTGCTTTGTACATTACTTGATATTTGGAATTTAACCAAATCATAAACTTTAGAATATGAGACCCTAAAAAACAACCTGTTGGTGTGTTCCAGGTATCCTATATTATTAATAATCCTTTTGACTCTTTTTCTGTAAGGTACCAGCCCTGTCATAAGCAACCCTGTGAATTTCGTGCGGGGGATGAATAAAGTATTTCTTAGTCCCTCTCTCTGGTCTGCACAATCAAAGTTCAGTAGCGTGTGAACTGTAGTATTTCGGTTTGCCAATAACTTGCTTTCTTGTATTATGGCCTACTCCTCTCCAGATTTGTGCTGCTGCTTTGGGCCAGTGCATCACTGTGCATGAATAAGGACAAACTCGCCCACCAGTAGCCTAATCTATCTCAAAGAGCTTAAGTTTGGGCAATATATCACACTTTATAATGGCATATTTTGTGCAGAGAGGCAGCAATACATGGGAGCATCGTTCTTCATCGTTCATTATGTGGCATAGGTAAGTATGGAGATAGTTCCACATTTGCCAAACCTGACAATCACATTTAAGCACATCAGTACAGCCATCAAGTCTTGTGAGTCCCATGTTATAACAGCATTTTATCAAATCATTAATGGACCAAGATGCATCAGGTCTTGCGCTCTAAGCACACCACCAATGTAAATCAAAATAAACCACAAGTGCAGGATGTGCAATGTATGTCATGAGACCTAGAGCACACCATGCTGACAATTCTTTGTTGGTCAATAGCAGCCAAAACCCTCTCTAATTTTAATGACTAATAATCTATTAAACTTTGTCTGAAATCATGATCAGTGATCAGAGAACTGATAATTGTGCATGCTGAGTCTGTGTCTGTGTGTTTTCGTGCTTCTAGCAGAACCTAATCTTCTTTCCTCTTTATGTTCTAACTGAAAGTACCAACTGAATGTTTGGAGTTATGGTTTTGTTTTATGCAACTGCAATTTTAATTAAATTAAATTTTAGCCATATTTAGCAAGGTCTAATGTTTTCACACTGACTTGATAACACAGGTCGTGTGTGAGCTACTGCTGATACTGATGGGGGTGTAATATTTAAAATCTGGAAATGACTAGAGGACAAACTGTTTAACAGAAATATGTATACATTTACATAAAATATATGGTATATTGCAGTGTAATGTTGATGTAAAATTCTGACACGGCCATCTAAATGACCAGCCAGATTAGGAAACTCATAAAACCAGAAAATATTTTTCCAGTCTCCAATCATTATATTCCTCAAATTACATATTTTTCAAACAGGTAATATTGCACGTGGTGTGGTCTTCTGCTTCTGTGGTCCATCTGCTTCAATTTTTGACAAGTTTAATACCAGAGATCTTTTCTTCTTACAAATAGAGTGGAAATTCAGATAACTTCTGCCTTCTATCAAGCTCAAAACAGTCAGGTTTTCAAACTGACCCTTGCAATCAACAATGCATTTTCATCCACTACTACCAACAGGATGTTTTCTTTTTAGGTCCCCTTGAAATGGTTGTTCAAAAATCATGGAAGATTAGTTTTGGAAACAGTCAGACGAGCTTGACTTAATACAGTCACCCAAATCCCATTTCTTTCCCAATCGGATGTTTGGTATGAACTTTAGCAGATCCCCTAGACAATGTTTACATGACTTATTGCACTGGCTACTGCCATGTGATTGGCTGATTCATATTTGTAATAATTAGCAGCTGAATGAGTACGTCTATCTGTGTGATTAGTGAGTGTATAAAGCCTGCTCTATGAACATGCACACCGCCCACCTGGACGCATGCAGCGACAAAATGTGCCAACAGAATTGAGCTGTGCAGTTTTTTTTACATTATATGGATGGGCGCACCAGGGAGGTCTGGTATTCTGATCAGAAAAATAGGCTTCTTTTTAAAGGCCATTTTTAGCACATGTTTACATGTGGTCTGGCCTGCTGTTCCGAGAGGAGAAGGCACTATTGCGCATCTCCTCTGGTGCAAGTCATGCAAGGATGGTCACAGCAGCATCCACACATGCCGAGCCCCTCCAAACCCCTCTGCTGTCTTACCTGGACCGGACTGTCGGTTGTTGCTGATGCTGTTTATAATATAATGCGAGACTTTGGAGTTCTCCGATACCGACAGCACGTAGTCGCCGGGGCTGGTGATGGAGTCCCGAACCAGAAACACGCCGTGCCTCTGCCCCTGCAACAGAGACACTGCCTCATGCCTGGTCAACCGACCCCAGTACCAGCTGCCACGGTCCTCCGCGTCAAAATTTCCGGCCATGATAACCACTCAAAGCTGAGGCTTCACCGGGCCTTCCCGTCTCTCCCTCCCGTTATCCAGAGGCGAAGCCTTCAACTCATACAAAAACTTTAGCGCCAAGAGCACGTTTAGTAAACAGGCGACATCCGCAGCTGGCAGTTAGGACATCAATTCAACAAAATAGACCCACAACTGTGAACTTAGAGGGGTATAAATTCGTTTTAAGACATGAATTAAGCTTCATAAGCTTGTACTGCGTTTAGGCGACAGAATTTCTGCTACAATCTAGCGACTGATGACAACTAACTTTAAAAACCGAAATGGCGGAGACGGGAAAACAAAAAAGGACCCCACTCACCGGAAATGACGTACTAACTGAGAGGACGAACGTAGCGTTGTCAAGCTAGCTAAAATGTACAACGGAAATCATTTTTTAATAAACCTTATCCTTCCTGTGAGCACATTTTACATACATGATGCCTTTTTCTCCTCAGTTTTTTCTATACCTCAGCTTAAGCATGAATTGTTTAACTTTAATTTCATTCTTTTTGACGTTTTCCTTATTTCCTCCTTAAAATGATGCTTTGTGTTTACTATCTACATCATGTGCAATAATTTGAAACAAGGCTAACTTATGTGACCTTCGCAGAAACAGGAGAAATACACTTCAATGATGAATGTGCTTCTTTCACAAAAAGGACAATGAAGAAAGGGGTGATATACTGTAGAGTGGTTCAGGAAGGAGTCCAAAAACGCAAGAGGGTTAAAATTTTAGCGGATCAGGTTCCCAAGTGCCAAAGTTTATCGCAGGGATCATCATTTTCAATTGTACAAGGGACATTTATTTTTCTCTTGAAATATGCTCAGAAGGGCTGGATTTTAAACTCAAGAGAAGCAATATTTTGGTATAAATGGCTTATTATCAGTTAAATATTTAAAATTTTCACAATTGAATGTTTTGTAGCCTTTCAAAGAGATTAGGGTGCTGGTGGTACGCAGCCAGACGCGGCCCACACAAGTTTCTGACAGCTCAGGTTCAAATCCAGCCCCCAGCCAGTTTGCAGAATGTTCTCCTCCTATTCTCTCTCACCCCCCTGCAATAACCTATCCACTTTCTCTCTCTCCTATCAATAAAAGCACAAAATGCCTCCAAAATAATCTTAAAAAAAAGAAAAGAAGTGAGATCAGTCCCCATCATCCATTCAGCTTGCAAGCCACATGAAGCCAATTGGGATAATTAGATTTTGGGGCTGTCTGACTCCAAAGTACTCGTAGTCTTTCTAGAATATTGGCTGACATGGATTTCTTTAAAACATGAGGTCATTCCTGATAAGATAGTATAAACTGCATTTGTTGTTGGGGTTGTGTAAACACTAATATTTTCCGAATTTAACAGGAAAATGAGAGCCAGATGGGAAGCTGTGGGGGATCCTGATGTGGCCCCCAGGCTGCCTGTTGATGATCTGGTCTATAGGATTTCAGAGCTGCTTTTCAGATATCTGATTAATACCTGATTCGGTTGGAAGCAGGCATATGAGATTTGAAAATGTCATTATGCAACATAGAATACATTGGATATTGCTCTGCTTTTGAAATTTAAAGCATTACTGTTTTTTAAAGGGCATTTGCCAACAAGGACTACAAAAATGGCAAGGGACCCATATCCAATTATTTCTAAACATTTACACATTCCCAGTAGCCACAGCCATGGACATCACCTTGATCAGGTTGTTCCATTAAGAACAAATTCTCAAACAAGGTGTCACAACATGGTATTATAAGGTCAATGTGTGGCATAGATTCAGCGTGATGCTGGAAATATTCTTGAGATTTTGAACCATAATGCTATAATACCATCATGAAGGCAACATTTTTTTTGTCTTTTATTATCCTGTTTCTGTGAGCCAATGCAAATTTTAGTCTAAGTTTCCTATTCTTGGCCGAAAGGAGTGGAACTGTGTGTGGTTTTCTGCTGCTGTGGACCATCTGCTTTAAGATTTGGTTAGTTGTGCAGTCAGAAATGGTCCTCTGCATACCTTGGTTGTGAGAAGTGTTACTGTTGCCTTTCAATTATCTTGAACCATATTGGTCCTCTCATTTTACCTCTGGCATCAACAAAGCATTTTTGCTGCTCATTGGATATTTTCTCTTTCTCAGACCACAGAAGGTTGTGTGTGAAAATTCCAGTAGATCAGCAGTCTCTTAAATATATAATATGCCCATCTGGCACAACAGTCATTCCACGTTCAAAATCAATCAATCAATTAATTCACCTTCCTTCTATTTTCTGATGATTCATTATGTTTACATGTCTACTGCCATGTGATTGGTTGATTAGCTAGCTGTATTAAAGGGCAGTAGAAGAGGTGCACCTAATAAAGTGGTTGGTGAGGTTAAATAGCAATAACAACATTATGATCAATCACAATGACAATATGATAATCTGTAAGGCAGAGAGTTGAGTGCTGGCTACGTGGTGTGCCTTTGAGTGAGTTGAAAAATACATGTTTCTTAGGATCAAAACATTTCTCTAAATCATAGAAAAACAGATTATAAAAGCTGGGGTGATCCGTTGTGCACATAATAAATTTGGATATGCAAGTGCTGAAAAGAAACCTCTGATATTCAACAAAATTTTCAAAATCTTGCTGAATATCAGAGGTTTTAAATCAAAATAGTTGTGTCTAACTAAAACGTCCACTAAGGGGCACTGTGTAATGCCTTGGCATAATTCTGTTGCTAAGCTTGGTCTTGCCATGGTGTATGACTTACTGTATGACATGGTTTTAACAGGATAAGAGAACCAGTGATAACTGGAAATAGATGGGCTTTCAAGGGCAATATTAGGCGACTTTAATCACTGTGCACAGTAAGAGCAGCAGGAAGTGGATCCAGCAGACACAGAAACTTGTAACAAAAAACATAGATGTCTGGGTTTATTGCCCTGCTAGGAAAACAGCGATCTATTCACTATCTGGGCACAAGATGCAAACTTTACAAAACTTGAGCCTAAAACTCACCTTTTTAAATTATTTATTTCTTAATTACTTTACAACAGTTTTAAAGGGTTTAACTTTGCTTAATTGATTTTTCATGTTTTTACTATTTAAGACCTCACAGACTTCCTCTTCATAGCTAACCCTTGAAAAACTTGTGTTCTGCAAGTTAATTACAAATAAATCTCAACCAGAGCCACCTTGTACTTTAAGCCAGTGGTTCTCAATACGAGGATCAGGACCCACCAAGGGCAATTAGATGCTTCTGAAAAATAATAAAAACACTTTGAATGAGCTAGAATAGTTTATTAACTTCACCAAAAGGTTATTTGCTGGCTTGTGAACAGGATTACTCAAAAAAAAAAAAGAACAGATTTTGATGACATATTAAGAGAATGTTGGCAATGTACAAGAAGGAACAGATAACATTTTAGTGGTGATCCAAAACTGAATGTGGATTAAGGAACTTTTTAAAGGACTTACCAACATTACGAGACAGGGCAGGATTACACATTGTTGCTACTAACTCAAATAGTTCTTGGTGGATTTTCATGACATTTTTAGGGAATGTTGGTCATAGCACAAGAAAGTAGTGATATGATTTTGGTGGTGATCTGAACCCAGATGTTGTAGGAATTAATTTTTGAGATTCATAGAGCAGTTTTCCACTTTTTGGACAATAACTCGCCTGACAATGTTGGCAATGCCTTGTTGGAGATTTGTGCTGTTGGGGCACTTCTAGTTTTACATAATATTTAAGAAACCAGGTTAAGGTTTTGTTTTTAAATAAAAACATATTTTAGGTAACACTTACACTAAAGTGTGTAATATGACAAAAGAATCTTTAAGTAAAATTTGGTAAACAGCACCAACTAGAAGTACTCTGAGAGCACAAACCTCCACCATTTTTGGTCGAGTTATTCAGAAAAACGTGGAAAACTGCCTTGTCAAGTAACACTTGCAAATGCTGTAAAATATTCCTCAGATGTCCAGCAAATCTAATCACTTCTTCTTCCAACGTTCCCTGAAAATGTCATGAAAATCTGTTGAGAACTTTTTGAGTTATCTTGCTCAGAGACAGACAGACAAAGAAAAGGACAAACACAACCATATGTAATCACTTTCCCTGAAAATTTCATCAAAATCTGATGTGAAGTTTTTGAGTAATTAGTGAAAATTTGGAAAACTGTCCTATTTTGCAGTGTTACTAAATCTTGAATAAATTCCTGGCCCCGCATCTGGATGTAAATCACCCCCGAAATCAAATCACTTCTTTCTTGTGTCATGACCAATATTCCCTAAAAATTTCATAAAGAAAGAACTTTCTGTGTTATCGTTCACACAGACAAACAAACCAGCAAACTCTGGAATTAACATTTACTTCCTTTGGTAAGTAATGTGAGGGTCTGCTGCTCTTTAATGCGGCTCACTGTGGGAATCACTATCCCTGGGATGACTTTATGGGTATCAAAGACGAAAATGTTTGGAAACCTCAGCTATAAATACATGCACACAGTTGTAATAACACCAAAGTAAACCAAACCATTGTTTTATTTCCACAAAAATATTCTCTGCAAAGAGAAAATAATAATCTGCACAATATAAACAGAATTTAAAGAGCCTGTGTTTTGTTTTTTTTAATTTTAATGTGCACTTTGGTGAATTTTCCATGCCTTTTCCATGTGATAGAGCACGACTGTGGACAAGTCAAAAGTCTGTGGCATCAGGATCCCCTCACTAATCAAACCTACCAGAGTGACACCCTACCATCATTCCATCTGTAGTTTTAAGACCTCATTTTAAAAGGTCTTAAAATATTGTTATTCACTACTCTGCCCTCTCACCAGTTCATCTTCTTCTTGTTTTACTTCTGTAAACCCGCTTTAGTTAAACTACCATTTTAAATCTTATATTTCTCTTTATTCTTAAATTGTGCCTTGTTTTACACTGTATCATCTAATTTTTGCTAAATTCACCCCTTGGATGCTCTTAATGTTATAATGACTTTCTTTCAAACTCTGAAGAGAACTTTGAATTTCTGTGTCAAAGGTGCTCTATAAAAAGTTGTGTTGCCTTCAGTATTTTACAGTTATTGTTGTGATTTTCTATAAAACAGTAGAAATTTAACATCAAAATATGAGTATTTACTTAGTGAAAAATTGTACACTCTTTTAGAAAGTGAAATTTGCATTTCCATGATATTCTTTTTCCCTTATATGGCTTAATACTTCATTTATCATGTCCTCCCTCAGCAGCAGACCAAACTGTTCTTTCACCCCAAGTAAAGTCCTGTTATTCAACAAATAAACAATATTTCAGTCTGTCTTTTGCCCAACATTTCCTCTGTCTTCCTTCCCTCTCCTCTGACGTAGGTAAAGTCTTCTTGCTTTTTTTACCAGCAGGATAAACCAGTAGATCTGCGGAGCCAGGATCACCAGATTACCCACATTGCAATGCAGTGGCAAATGAAAAGGCACTCTGTGAAGTGGGATTCCAAACTGTCGACCGTACATCCAGTACATGAAGGGGAAGATGAGGATCCGACACACAAAGAAACTGAGGAGGACGATGATACCGTTGATCCTGTGCAGCCTGGTGTTGTCCAGGCCAAGCTGGAAGAATGTAAACAACTTTATGGGTTTTTCGAGGTCTTACAACAAATCTAATAGCAGGCTTTTAGAAAAACTCAAACCCTGTTTCCATTTTGCACTGGGGGTCACATATTATACAATAAATACTATTCAGTGGTTTTAATACCATAAATATGTCAACATGAAAAAACACCTCTCCCTCTGTTGCTTGTGCCACCTAAAAATATATGTGCCTAAACAGTTCATCTGAAAATGATCCCCTCATGATGTCATTAAGGGAAATGCAAACTCCTCCAGATGTGAGACACTCTCTGAGCCAGGTGTCCTTCTTTCCCGAGGCATGTCTTTGATTCCTCAGTAAACATTAGAGCACATCACAGGGAAGCTGAAGCCACATCCATTTCTAGAGAACGGCTTGATCATGGCACAACATTTTCATTAAGGGTGCTTTCACACACGTACTGTCCGGGAGAGTTGTTCCAACACAATGGGTGTTCACGTTGGCCTGGTTCATTTGGATATTTGTGAGCACAGGTATTAAATTTTGTTTTGGCACAAGAAATCCATGCCAAGATCACCCGAAAGAGGTGATCTTGGCATGATCTTGCAGTCAGAATGCATTTGACCCAACAACCAGCACAGGGTGACAGGTGAAGTCATCACACTGCAGTAGTGGTAGTAAAACAGTTATATGGCTAACAAACAAGATCAGTCACAACTGATACCAAAATACAACAGATAAGAATGGTTAGATCACAAGGTCATTCTCTGTGCACAGGCACATCATACTATAAAAATAGAAACAGGTTAATGTTACTCACAGTCTCGCCAGCAGAAAATCACAGGACTCAACAACAGCAGCTGCTTCAAAAACGTGTTTAGTCCAGCTTGTTTAAGTGGGAGAATTTGCTTATTTTAATCACTTGAACATTTACTTTTTCAAACTCCTTCTCCAGTTTCCTGACCAATACTTTTGGTTTCACGCTGTAAAAAGTTGCCTTGTTATCTGGTGTCTTCTTATAAATATGTATGTCATCTATGTATTCATTAATGAGGTATTTGACCTCCTTTCTTATATCATGACTTAATTTGTTAGTGACTTATGTGTGTGTGTTTTTGTTTCTTGTTTTTTGTTTTGTACCCAGAACTCCTTTTTCTCCTTTTTCTTTGAAGAGGGGCAGTTTTTTTTTGAATCAATGCTTGCTGTTAGGTTTGGACATTTAGATTGTATCCTTTGCCCCTCTCTTGTTAGTACCCTCTTTATCACCTCTGGTGATACTTCTGGGTGTCCTTGTTTATCTTGTATGTCTACATTTTTGAAAAGTTATAAATAAAATATTTAAAAAAAAAAAAAAAAAAAATTTGTTAGTGACTTAGCTCCACCTGCTTTTAGCTAAACAAGGAGAACATTAGTCTTTACATGGGGCCTGAAAATGACTAAAACCACCATTGTACATAAAGAAGAGAGCATTTGCTAAAATATTGTATCCAGATACGCATTCAGAAGACTGAGAAAAGCTCCTCCACCCATTTTTGGTTGGCAAACCACCAGTTTGAAACCACTGCTGTCATTTTATTTTTTACTTTTTGATACAATGCTCAGCAGAATCAAGTATCAAAATACAGCAAAGCCTTCATGAAACACGTCAGGTCAGATTTTAACCCAAAAATCTGACCTTTAACTCTAATTTTGCCCCAGATCTGTGCTACTTGAGATTCTTGATGCAAAATGAAAACAGGGTCTTTGTTTTAAGCCTTACTTAACTTTAAAACTTTTAAAATAACTATTAGTTTGATGAGTTGAGAACATCTGAGCTCATCATACTTTTCAAAGCTTCTGACTGCATTTTTAAAAAATGTTTATAGTATTAAGGATTACCTGGATGAGGATCTTCCCTATTGAGACAAACGGTGTGCTGAACTCTGTGATGAAGAAACAACCGATGAAGAAATCACCCAGCCCTCTTCTAAAGAACTGCAGTCAAGACATAGAAAACAGTCAGACTTCATTTGTGAAGATACTAATTTATAGAAGAAAACAAACAGCTCCACACAATACCAAAATCACACACATACGCTGCAAAACTGATCAATAAATGAGCTCCTTTTTAATACAGGTTACATATCTGCAGTACCATCATCTCTGCACTTCTGACATATGATGGAGCTTTAATCATCAAACAGGTACAATGATGTACTGATGAACTTGAGTGCTTTGCTCTCATGGGAAAGACTGCTGGGCCCATTTGTTTACTTCTCCATATGTCTGTGGAAAGTCTTTTACATGAAAGAGAAATGCTATCTTCTGCAGTGTTATCTTCATGAGTAAGTCCTGCTTGAAAATATTGGTTATGTGTAAATACTATTTGGCTAATGCACTTTAAACCTCTAGTTTAACAAAGACATGTACTCACTGGCTACTTTATAAGAAACACTTTGCTTGCAAAGGTTTGAATCCACTTTTACCTTCAGAGTTGACTTAATTCTTAATGGCATGGAAGGTGTGGGAAACATCCCTCAGATATTTTGGTCCATATTGACATGATAGCATCATACAGCTGATGAAGATTTATCTGCTGTATATGCATATTTCCTGTCCCACCACTTCCCAAAGGTGCCTGATTGGATTGAGATCTGGTGACTGTGGAGGCCACATGAGTACAGTGGACACGTCATGTTCAAAAGACCAGTTTAATATGATATGAGTTTTTTGACAGATGCTTTTTGATCAACTTTTATTAATGATTAATTGCATGACTCCTTTTAAATTTGGCCTAAAGACAAATTACAGTATGGTGTATAAATAGGAGTCAAAATCTTAATGAATCTTTGAAAAAAGTTAAAATTAATGACCTTTTGTCATCCAACACTGGCTGTTCACATCAACAAAATATGTTAGTCATTTCCACTAAATATTTCTAGACCACCAAATATTGTCCATTTTGAAATGTTTTCTGTTATGTTATCTTTATTCTGTTGGTGAGCCCATACAAATCGTAGCCTCAGTTTCCTGTTCTTAGCTGGCAGAGGGGCCACTGGGTGTGGTCTTCTGCTGCTACAGCCAATCTGCTCTGAGATTTGACATGTTGTGTTGTTCAGATAGTTGTCTGCATACCTTGGTAGTAACAGAAGGTTATTTCGGTCACACAACACGGTGCCTTCCTATCATCTCGAATCACTTTGGCCAATCTCATTTACATCCTCTTTCTTACCCTTTCTGATGCTCAGTATGAACGTCAGTAGAATGTCTTAATTAAAATGCAATGAGTTGCTGTCATGTGATTGGCTGATTAGCTATTTGCCTTCACAAGCAGTTGAACCAGTGTACCCAAGAAAGTGGCTGGTGAGTGTATACTGAAATCCCCTCCTCTAAAGTGCATGTTTACCCTCTAGGTGTCACTAAATATGTTAATCTAGAGATAACATGCAGAGATAGACTGAGACTTAAAAATGTTTTTGTGTCAATGAAAATGCTGACAGATCCTCCAAAATCCTTACCAGAGTTATAGGCATGAAAATCAGTAGCAGTGTGAGGTGATGTAGCACCAACATCCAATCCTTCTTGAGGAAAGCCCTGACTGTGAGAGGGGAATGGCTGCTTGTCTGTCCTCGGACCCTCTGAGTGTGGTAGTAGCTCAGATACATGGCGTAGATGTCATGGGCCATGTAGGGAGCTCCGAACACCGTAAATGCATTAATCAGCCAGTGACTGTGTGCAGGGAGACAGTAAGGGTTAATTCTGGGACACCTTCTTATGTCAGTGGTTCTCAACTGGTCTGTCTTTAGGACCCCAACCAACTCTGGAATTTTGCAAACAACATGTCTGTAAATTTCATACCCTTAAATTTGTTGAAAACTACATTTTCCAAGTTTGGTGCTTAGACAAAATAAAACGTATGACTAAACAAAGAGAGGACAAAACAAACATTATTTAAAAGTTCATCTTTACAGAAGCTCTGAGAGGACATACATGCATATTTATTTTTCACTCTGTGAACTGTGACAAAATATCAGTTATTAAATTTATAAAAAATGATCCAGGGAAAAATCAATTTGTTTACCCTGATTTTTAGACGAACAAGTCCAGATCTTGAGAAACAAAACAAAGTAAAATGAAATAAATGACTGCATGTCAGCTCAAGTCTTTCTTATACATAGGAGGTTTCACCATTAAGATGGGTAACTGGTAGCTTTCATGTGTCGTTGCACGTTGATAAAACGCCTCACAGGCTGGAAAGACCTGCATCCCAATGCCTCACACTATGGAGAAGATGACAGACTCGTTGCCAACTATATGAGAATAAACTGTTTTTTTTTTTCCTTTAAATGGATCCACTAAGCAATGAGGAGACAAGCCTGAACTATATCTCTCTGACTCTTAATGCTGTCAGTGAAACATATTTCTCCTGATCTTGTGTTAACCTGATCTAAATATTACATCCTTTAGTAAAACAACTGCCCCACAACACTGACTGAAAGTGACAGATGAAAGAGATCCTGACATAATCAAAAAATAACATGAATGACCTAAAGTTAGTCTTTACCCAATGACGAGAATTTCCTGAAAGGGTGTAAAAGGGTAAAACATCAATTTGATGCTACACTGATGAATACAAGCTGATGGGTTACAGCAGACAATAGCATGAATTGCACTTATTTTCCCAGATGTCTGCTCAGTACCAATGTCCCGTCTAAAAAAATATACTGTGCTGATCATCTTTAAGCACCAACACTGCAGTTTTCTCATGTCTTGTGTCTAAACGTGGAAATGAGCAGTCAGAAGCTAACTTTTTGCTACACTAAGCATCATATTCATCCTAATCCTGACCAGGGGTGGACAGGATTAGGCCAACCAGGGCCCCTGAGGCCTGACTGGGCATCTGAAAAAAAATCATACCTTTAATATGCTAAGTTTACTATCCTATTTTTCAGTATGTGGCCCTGAATGAAAAGAGAAAAAAGTCTGCAGACCCTTGATATAGAAAAATACATTGAACAGCTAACATTTTTTGATATTTATTATCTTGTTTTTTTCTCAGCAGTGGTGGAAGACATCATTATTGCTATACCATAATAATGTATACATACCTGAGGAGACATACTGGCAAAGACTGTGCAGTTGCGTGTAAGAGTCAAAGTACTATAAACTCATAATTTACATGTGTACCTACATTTGCCTGTGTTTCTTACAGATGTAAACGTGTCATTTTGTAGAAAAAAAAAAAAGCCTGTGTCAAAGCTCCACACAATAGTAGCTTAGGGATATTATCTGTTCTATAATGGTAGAGTCAGAAATTAAAATTTCTGCCTATATTTACAGAAAAAATATTGTATCTGTCATACATATTGGCCATACATTATGTATTCCATATATTGGCTATAATAATAGCTAAAGGTTATTTTAAAACTCATAACATAATTCCTAACCTTATTATCACTGAATGTTTGCATTCAAAAATCAATACTATGATTTTTTAATGAAAAAGATGTTTTTCTTGTTTCACATCTGAGTCTGACACAGATATACTGTGACAATGCAAGAAACGGGTCAATTTTATTTAAAAAAAAAAAAAAAAAGGGACTTAATACTCTTGATGAAAAAATGTGTGTATCAGTGACTTTGAGTTCAGAAATACTGGATATCCGTAGAAAAAATCCAATATCTTGCATCCCTACTAGGTGACCCTTTTTGCTTTCCAGCCCTGACCGCTAGGCACATGACTAAAAGCTCTCATATGTGTATGTGTATGTGTGCTTGTGTCCAAGTGTGTGTGTGGCGGTGGGGAGGGGATGAACTGCGGGATGAGGGGATTACCTACAGTTTGTACCTTAGGAGTACTACCTGGGTGTGCAGACTGTGGGCCAGTATACATATATATGTATATATATATGTGTGTGTGTGTGTATGCATGTATGTATATATGTATAGGTGTGTATGTATATGTATATGTGTATGTATGTATGTATGTATGTATGTATGTATGTATGTGTATGTAAGAGTGTATGTGTATATATTTATGTATATGTGTACATATACACACACACACACATATATATATATATATATATATATATATATATATATATATATATATATATATATATATATATATATATATTTGTCTTCCTCTGTTCATTATTGTTTCAGTATTATTCTTATCGGTTTGGTTTTTTTTTGGTTTTTGGTTTTTTTTTCTCTATTGCTTGTTATCAATTTGGTCTTATTTTACCACTGACGTTTGCTAAATATAATTTATCATTCAAATAAGAACACCTCATTAATACCCAGTTGTCTCTGAACTTACCTGCCTTTAGGCTTAAACCTTTGTTAATCATGTACTTTTTGTGTATTATTGTTGCCTCTACTTGTAACTTTCTTTTACTGTCTATCCCTCTCTTTTGTTTTCACTACTCAATATCAAACCCCCACTACCCAAAATATTATCTAACACAACAGCACCTGGCAGTTTCACAATACATCTTTTCCTCAGACATCCTAAATGTCCATACCATTAAAATTCGTCAGTTGGAATGTGCGTGGCATTAACTCACCGGCAAAAAGAGCTAAAATAATGAATCATCTAAAAAAATTAAAGGCAGATATATGTCTACTACAAGAAACCAAACTGTCGGACAATGAACACATCAAACTAAAAACAAAACAATTTAATCAAATATTTTTTTCTACATTTAGCTCCAAAAAAAGGGGCGTCTCAGTTCTCATCCACAAGGACACACCACTAATTCATAAGCACACCATAACTGACCCAGAAGGACGATACATCATTATCAATGGAACAATTAACAATGTCAACATAACAATTACAAGTATATACGGCCCAAACACAGATGACCCAGCATTCTACCACAGCTTCTTTAAATCACTACAAGACTTCTCAACATCAACAATAATCATAGGCGGAGATCTCAATACAGTCATCAACCCAACAATAGACAGCTCCACAAATACACATCACACTAAAACATGGCATGCAACACAAACAATTAAACAATACATGACAGATATTGGTCTTAGCAATAGTTGGAGGCTACAAAACCCATCATCAAGAGAATACACATACTTTTCCTCAGTCCATAAATCATTTTCCCGAATCGACTACTTCTTAACAAGCATCTCCTCTATGGCAAACCAATCTCCAATTCCACCATCCACCCAATCATCATAAGCTTCACACTGCATAATAAAACAGAAACAAAAGCAAGCCCAAGATGGCGATTCAACACATCACTTCTTCAAGATAGTGAATTTGAGTCATATTTCAAGAAGCAATGGACACTATTCATGGAAACAAATGACACAGCAGACACTTCACCAACTCTCATCTGGGAAACAGCCAAAACAGTACTAAGAGGACACATAATCTCATACTCAACACATAAAAAGAAGAAAGAACTAAAGAAGAAGAAAAATTAGAAGAAAAAATTAAACAACTACACAACTCATACTCAACCAATCCCACAGAACACACACTTACAGAAATTAGAAACACCAAAAATAAAATTGACAAAATCCTCCATAAAAAGACACAATTTATGCTAAACAGACTCAGATACAAACATTTTGAACATGATGACAAAACTGGAAAATACCTCGCCAACCAACTCAAACGTAACAAAGAAAAATCTCTGATCACAACAATAACAGACTCAATAGGAAACATCACCAACAACCCTCAATCTATAAACAACACATTCAGACAGTATTACTCCGAGCTGTACAGCAACAATAACGAAAAGGACCCATTAGAAATAGAACACTTTCTAGATAATATCACATTACCATCACTAACAAAAGAACAGGCAGACATCTTGGATACTCCACTTAACCCTACAGAATATGAAAAAGCATTACAGACCATGTCAAACAATAAAGCCCCTGGACTTGATGGATACCCCACTGAATTTTATAAACACTTCTGGAAAACCATTTCACCACTCTTTGTTAGAATGGCTAGCGAAATCAAAAACAACCAGTCTATTCCATATCACATGAATACAGCACTTATTTCAGTATTACTCAAACCAAACAAAGACCCAACCCACTGCTCAAGTTACAGGCCAATCTCACTCATTAACACTGATATCAAAATCATCAGCAAAGCACTCACAACTCGCATCGAATCAGTCATTCCATCACTCATTCACCCAGACCAAACAGGATTCATTAAAGGCAGACACTCATCAAACAACACCCGCCGCTTATTCAACCTTATCCATTCCACCAACCAAAATAAACATAAAACACTCATCCTCTCTTTCGATGTGGAAAAAGCTTTTGATAAAGTAAACTGGACATTCCTCATTAAAACACTAGAAAAATTTGGCTTTGGGCAGTCATTCATTCAATGGATTAAAACACTCTACCACCAACCAAAAGCAGCAGTAATTACAAACAACCTCATGTCACCACACTTTACGCTCCACAGAGGCACTAGACAAGGATGTCCCTTATCACCATCACTATTCGCACTTTTCATTGAACCATTAGCAGCAGCAATCCGTCAAAACAACAATATAACTGGTTTTCGCACCAATAATATAACACACAAAATAAGTTTATATGCAGACGACATACTACTGTTCATTCAAAACCCCAATAATTCAATCAAAGAACTAGTTAAAATCATTAATTCATACTCCTACAACTCAGATTACACAATAAACTGGAATAAATCCACCACACTGGCAATAAATATGGATCCATCTCACACCACACAACACATTTCCCAATTACCACCCACTACCGGCAATATCACATACTTAGGCATACAATTCTCCACCAAGCTGTCAGAACTATTTCACCTGAATTTCACACCACTTTTAAAGACAATACAGGATGACACAAACCGATGGACAGCATTACCAATTTCAATTATAGGACGTATTGCCACAACAAAAATGATGATTCTACCAAAACTAAACTATTTATTTTCAATGATCCCCATCCAACCCACAACAAAATGGTTTAACACTCTGGACACAACAATAACAAAATTCTATTGGAGAAACAAAAAACCCAGGATAAAACTCACCACACTACAACAGTCAAAAATACAAGGAGGCCTAGAAGCACCAAATTTCCATCATTATTACTTAGCCAATCAGTTACAGTACCTCACCAACTGGATCCACTCAAGCCATCATCACCACCCATGGATAGATATAGAACAGACAGACTGCCAAGACATATCCGTCCAAGATCTTCCATTCATCAGCACCACAATCAAACACCACCCCTGTTTCAAAAACCCAGCAATAGCAACAACTCTGACAGCTTGGTGGAAAATCAATAAAATAGGAAACACAACATTCTCACCCACAACTCAAACACCCATTTGGAACAACCCCGACTTCACCGCCAACAAATCACCCCTAACAGGAACTAAATGGAAGGAAAAGGGCATCACACACCTCCACCACATCTTCAACACCCTCCTAATATTCCAGCAGCTCACTGAAATATATAACATTGACAAAAAACTCGTCCTCCAATATTTTCAACTTAAAGACTCAATCAAAACTTAAGTTAGTATCACAAACACCACATTGGAAAACCCACCACTGTTAGATAACATCAATAAAATAGCACAGTCAAAGAAAAAAATACTCTCCAAACTATATAAACTGATATCCTCCAACAACGAACCACATCACATACCAATAAACAAATGGGAAAGAGATCTCAACATCCACACTGACAGTCAATTTTGGAACACCGTCTGCTCAAACATATTCTCCATGTCCACCAACACTAAGGTACAGCTAATACAGTATAAAATTATCCATAGAACACACCTCACACAGAAAAAGATGCACACCATGGGACTCACTGACTCTGACACTTGCATTCACTGCACACTCAACACCACTGATGACCACCTCCATGCATTCTGGCTCTGCCCACCCATACAAAACTTCTGGACACAAGTTACAACCACTTTATCCCGATTCCTTGGCCACAACATCCCACTATCCCCCACCGTTTGTATACTCGGAAACTTAGATGAACTCAATAACAAATCAAAACAAATCACAATACCCCTGCTCATAGCTCCTTACAATCGCCAAGAAAACAATACTGCTAAACTGGAAAAACAGAAAAAACACAACAACAACACAATGGTTAGACCTCTTTACACAGCACATATCAATGGAACAACAATCAGCAACCCACAACAATCAGTTGGAACTTAGCAATTTAAACTCTACAACTCTCACCGCCATTTCAGTACCTCTGCGCTGGTGAGTTAATGCCACAGCACAAGCAGGCAAAGGCCTGTTTGTAAGGAGGAGAAGGGAAAGAAAAAACCCTTAAAATCCTTTGAATCTCAAAGGAAAATCACAATAATTAACAAACATATAACTCCGCTCCACTTAAGATCATGTAGTAATTACACTGTTTTGCCTTCTCTCCCTCTTTTCTTTGTCTTTTTGCCCTTGTTTCTCTTTCTTTTCTCTTTCCCTCTCCTATTTCTCTACACCCTTGTTTTTTTTTTTTTTGTTTTGTTTTGGTCTTGCTCTGTCTTGTTTTGTTTTTTGTTCCGTTTGTTTGCTTTGCTTTGCTTTGTTCGTTGTCAGGTTTCGTGGTTTTAATTTTTATTATTATATGTATAGAATTTTGTAAACCAACACTTTAACTTGCTATGCACATACTTCTCTGTTCACATGTATTTGTTTGTATGCACTAATTGGTGAATAAAGGGAAAAAAAAAAAGAAAAAAAAAAGAAAGCTCTCATATGTAGGGCCTCATGCTCTAAGGGGCCTCAAGATAAAGTAATTAAGAATGAATGAAAATTTAGAGGTAGTTTGTTTTAAAAAGTCAAATACTGAAGGTCAGTGCTGACAATATTTAGAAAAGTGAATAGTCCTAGATAGGAGTGAAGGGCAGTCTCTCACTTTTTGATGTTGAAGTGTTTTCCCTCTGTGATGTTGTGTACAAACTCCTGCATGCTATGTAATTTGCACAAATACTGTAGACTGACAACATTTTGTTCTGGACAAGCAAGGGTAATCTGCCCACTTTTTAATATTTGCAGTTTATTAGCTCAAATTTAGAGCTCTCTTTCGATTAACTGTAACATGACTAGAGATAATCAATTTTCTCAATGTCAAAAGCTCTGAAAAAGGCAGAAAATATTTTGTTCACATGCTATGATTTTAGTTCAGTGAGGAGGGGTCTTGAATTTATCTTTGCCTATTACCCCCAAATTTATAAAGCCACCTCTGTCTATTCAGCAAAGACTGTTTGGGGTCCTGACCCACTAGATGAGAGCCACTGGTTTATATAAATGCAAACTTGATTTTCTCACTTGTCAGTCATGACGTTCCTGCATGATGAGGCCACTGTGACTCCAGCTGCTGTCGCCAAAGATGCATGGGTGGCAGACACAAGCCTGTAAGAACACAATTAAGGTTGTTTTTCCACAATACCCATAATTAAGAGTTGTACATTAGCCTTTATAAATGATACTTTCACTTGAGTAGTATCTGTCGGAAGTATTGTACTTAGTAAGCACATACCTTTTGAGTAAAAAAAGAAAACCCAAAGAGTGTACTGAAAGTACTCAATACTTGAGTATGTTTAAAATAAAAGACTTCTAAATGGCTCTCAAGCTTTAGTTTAAATGTGACTTTTGGATTTGAAGAAGCTAATAAAACACATCATACTTTATTTAAGCATGAATATAATAGCTTCTGTTTATGTACAGCGCTTAGCAAAGTATGAGACCACCTGTCATAAAAACATGAAAATAGTAATATTTTTAAATCATTAAAAAAAAAAAGGGGTTAAATCTGCATAGTTGTTATTGGGCATACATTTTGAACAGAAATGGGGAATTTCAAATTGAATTCACCTCAGTACACCCCAAAACTTAACAAATGCAAAAATAGTCCAGTGAAAATATTTTTTTAGGGTTCCTCAACACATCTACCAAATTAGTGCATGTATTCAGTGTCATAATGAATTTAAAAATAGACTCCGCGAACAGCTCTGATACGGTCAAGCTGCACAGAGGTCACCGTAAGGACACTGCTGTCTTGACATCTGCTGTACCTATGGCAACCACATAAAGCTTGCCAGTTGACACTGTCACTTCTGTCAACTCAACATCAAGACTTGGTGGGTTTAAAGTTGAAGGGCGGGAATAAAAGACCATAAAACATGCCCTTGGCAGAAAAATATCAAAACTAAATAGATTTAAACTGGTGTCTCGTCAGCAGGACTTCGGTAAAGTTTTCGGCTCCCGTGTTATCTGCTGACCTCTCACTGACCGACACGATGTCCGCTTCACTCCAGTCTGTGAAAATGCGTCTCAATATTTTCCTTAAGCTGTAGAAAAGCCCCGGAAACACCACTGCTCCGCAGGCTAAGGCAGAAATCATCTTCAACGACCTCTTCTTCCTCCTCTGACCGCTAAACTGCTGTAACAACTGAAATAAAGCGGTTAAATGACTGAAGGACACCCGACAGTCAAGCTAACAACTCACATATCGAAGTTGACATTAGCTTATCATGTTTGCTTTGGTAATGTTGCTCAGCTTCCCTGTATACAAATCGGTTTCATTTAGAGGAATCTGATTGGCTGTAGGAGAGACTGTGTGAGCCAATGGGAAGAGCTGGCTTTAGATAACCCAAAGACCGGGCTCTTCAAAAGGTTCAAACTGGTTATGAGGGATTTATATGGAAGCCCATTACTGTCCATCACTCTTAAAAACAGAAATATATAAAATTTGCAACTGTAAAAATAGAATTGTAAGATGAAACTATGACATGGTTAGTCACATTTATAAAATCAAAACTTTAAATCATGATATAATCAGTCATTGAATGAAAAAATAATAATTTTTGAGATTAATAAGAGAAAAAAATGCAAAACCTCAAAAGTATGTAATGAAAGAGCAAAACATTAGTCATAATTAACGTAAAAGGTTTAAAATTACAAGAAAATGTAATAATTAAAAAATGAAATAAAAAACTTCAAAGGATAAACCCTTAAAATAAAAGATAAGAAAATAAAATCATGATAATAAACTCACATTTTCACATAAAAGGCATAGTTATGATATTAAATTTCAATATTAAAACAGCCAGTAAATAACAGGTTTAAAAAGTAATTTGATTCAGTATGTAAGATCAAGAATAAGTCTTTGATATGAAGAGTAGAATTGTTAAAACAAGCAATTTAGACTTATTTTGAAAATAAAAGTTGTTTTATTTTATAATTTGAACTTTCTTACCATTACCTCATTATTATTTCTCACAAGTTTTATGTCATAATCCATCCAACCATTATCTATACTGCTTATCCCAACTTACATTATGTCGGGGGGGTACACTTTACATTTTGAGTTTTTCTATAAAAATGACTTTTATGATATTGGGCTTTTGTCTCATTTTGAGTGTTTTTCTTTACCCATGACTTATATATACTGTATATATTTTAAATGTTCATCTATTACTTATTATTATGACTTAATTATTGAATTATTTTTGATTGACACCTGACTCTCTCATAGATTGAGGCAGATAGATAGATAAACAGATAGAGAGTAGATAGATAGACATTTGAGCATTACAGATGCAAAATAAACATCAAAAAATTGTATCTGTAAGGTTGCCTAAATACAACAGTTTGTGCACATTTATTGACATAGAGACAATAAATACACTGTCATACCAGGAACAGCAAACACACAGAAAACAATCATGCATAGTTGGTTTCTTCATATGTAGCAATTAAAAGTACAAAACATCCAGCCAACCATATTGTTATGTCACCAGCAGATGCAGGACCCAAGCAGATCTGATGCCCCTACCAGCAACTTTAACCCTTAAGGAGACATGTGACCTCCAGGTGCTAGCTCTAGCTATCATTGCAGTTTACATTTGCTCCACTACTGCCAAAAGCCGTTTCACTTGATCCATGTCTCCTGTGTGTGTGCTGAACACGACATGCCGGTGACCACATTTTTCCAACACCTCCTGCAGAGGCTTCCCGTTCTCCATGATGTGTTGCTCCACTGTGGTTCCTCTCAGCTCCTCTCCAAAGGTAAACAACACCACAGTGTGTCTCCAAACACTGTCCCCTAAAGTGCTGACAGACCTCTCCATGGCTCTCCTGTCCTTCATCTGAAACAAGTCCACCGGTAAAACCAACAGGAATGTCACTTTGCTCCCCACAGGGCACAGAGAGGTGCTCCGATGTATCTCTGCCTCCACCTCCCTTGTCTTTGTCAGACTGAAATGACTCCACCCCGGAGTGTCTACCACTGTGACATCATGTCCTGACACTAAACCTTGGCCCACAGAACACCTGGTGGTCCATCGGAACTGATGCACCTGAAACTCCTTTCGGTTCAGAATGATGTTTCCTGCTGAGCTCTTGCCTGACTTCCTCCTTCCCAGCAGAATGAAGGCCAGAGTGCGGAAGGAACCAGCGACTGTAATGACACAAATAACATCAGATTACATTTATCCATATTTTATGTCCACTTGTTCTTGTTTAACAGGAAACAGTATGCGAACCCTAACCCTATCATGTGAATCCTGATGAAGTATTATGGTCTGCAGGTTGTCATTTTAAGTTAACAATGAGGAAAAGGTGGGCATTATCCTGGGGCCAGGTGTTCCAAGGGGCCTCAAGATACCATCACTACAGGTCAGCATCAAACATGAGGAAAACTATTTTGAATGATGAAGACGTCCATTTTGGATGTATTGCACGTAGTTGAAATTGTTCAAGGAGGTTACAAATATTTAGACATGTATGAAAATGGCATAGTGGAATAATTTCACCCACTTGTCCAAATATTACACATCTATGCTAAACAGCCACTTCATTAGGTGTATCAGTACAACTGCCCATTTACACAATTAGTCAATCAGGGAATCATATGGCAGAAACTCAATGCATTCTGGCCTGTAGACATGGTCAATACACCCTACTGAAGTTCAAACCAAACATCAGAATTGGAAAGAAAGGTGATTTAAGTGACTTTGAACATGACATGGTTGTTGGTGCCAGTCAGGCTGATCTGAGTTTATAGTACCTGCTGATCTGCTGGGATTTTCACACACAACCAGAGAATGGTCTGATAAAGAGAAAATATCCAGGGAGCAGCAGTTTGGGGTTAAAATGCCTTGTTGATGCCAGAGGTCAGAGGATAAGGGCCAAAGTGGTTTGAGATGACAGAAAGGCAACAGTAACTCAAATAATCAACTGTTTCAACCAAGGTATGCAGAAGAGCATTTGAAAGCTCCAGGGTTGTTCACAGACATGGCTGAGCCCCTGAAAGGCCCCATAAATGGGCCTTGCATTGGTTCCAGCATGTCTTTTCACTATTCACTAAAAAGACAGGTTCTGCCCAGACAGATTTTTTTGTGAGTTTCCATCACCAAAAGGGGCCATACAAGGGTACCAGTGCCAGTGAGCATCTTTATCATGAAATATTTCTTCATTATTACCTCCGCCAAGGAGGTTTGGTTTTTGCAAGCATCTGTTCATTTGTTTATCTTTCAGTCTGTGAGCAAGATAATTATGTTCTTGACAAATTTTGATGACATTTTCATAGATTGTTGGTCATGATGCAGGGAAGAAGTAATTAGTTCTTGGTGGTGATCTAAACATGGATGAGGATCCAGGATTTTTTTAAACAGGATTTGTTAATGTTGCAAGACAGGTCAGTTTTCAAAATTTTCTGTTAATAACTCAAAAACTTCTCAATGGATTTTGATGACATTTCAGAATGTTGGTCATGGGACAGGGAAGAAGTGATTCAATTTTAGGAGGAATCCAAATCCAAATGCAGATCCAGGAAATTGGTATTTGTATAGCAATGTTTGTTAACATTGCAATATAGGGCAGTTCTCCAATTTTTTTTCATAATTCAGCTAAGAATGCCAAAAATGCCTTGGTGGAGGTTTGTGCTCTCTGGGCACTTCTTGTTGCTCAGACATGCCTGTCTTTTATTCTTTATGAAATAAACGTGATTTGATAGACTGCTTCCCCTACAGCATGAAAAAATAGTCAAATTCTGAATCCCTTGAAAAATAGATAGACTATAGCAATACAATATTCCTAAGGCTAAAGAGGTCTAACCTGATAAAAGCAAGGTGTACCTATTATAGTGTCAAGTGAGCGTATTTAGTCATACTGACATCAAAATTGTGTTGCTTTTGAAAAAAAAAAAATACAGCAACAGCCAACAGCTCAAAAAATATTGGCTTTGAGAGTTTCAAATGCTTTTTGTGTTTGTGAACAACATGTCTGCATTCTGTATACCTGAGACCTGCTGCTTTAGTCCAGGCCTGCCATCATGAATGTCATGATAGTTTTTCATTTCAACTGCCTGTTGTTCTCCATGTCTCTCCTCCTCCTCGTCCTCCATGTTCACCTCTTCTCTCAGCATGGTGTACAGTATATTCTGTTGCTCCCAGGAGCGCTGGTTTGTCTGCATCATGTTTTCGATCTTCTCAAAAAGCTGAGTGGCCTCGGTGTGTGACGCTCTGGGCTGGTTAGTCATAACATGGTGCCTGTTCCCACATCGCTCCAGCAGCCAGTGGAGAGTCTGTCCTTGTTGTTGTATATGCTCCCGGATAGAAACAACACCTGCAACAGAAACAGTCTAACTAATTGGGTGAAACCACAATAGTTGGAGCAGAAAATAAGCATTTGAGTCATTCTTAGATCAAAGGTCCCATATTTGACTCCTTTTCAATGAATTTACACTGGTCCCAGTTGTCCCCAGAACATATTTTTAAAGTTTCTTGCCTAAAAATCATCTTAGATTTTATTTTCGTGTGCTTAAAAATCCATCTGTTTCAGCCCTCTTGTTTAAGCTTAAATCCTTGGAAGCTGTGTCTGATCAAGCCCCTTGAGGGATGCTGGTGAGGCTCTAATGCTAATGTTAACTGTGGCTGAACAGAAATGCCAAGACATTTTCCTTCAACTGGTGCTGACTGTGGGCTGAAGAAAGACTTATCTCAAGGCATGTGCCTCCCAGCACAAGAGAAGGGGGGGTGGGGTTGGAGACATGTATTTTTGTAGTATTAAAAGCCCATACAAGTATTTGCTTGGAAAATATACTTTCTGCTCAGTCTTATTTAAATGAAACATGGTCCCCACAACATGGACAAACTTTATCGCCCATACCAGTTACAGAAATTCTAATAAATGTGACAAGAAGATGAAAAATCAAATGACTGAACGTTTGCTATCAACCACTGGGGTGTAAAAATGAAGAAAATTGAGAACTGACACAGACAAAATATCATCATGTTACCTAATTTGTCTCCATGTGTAAAGAGGACTATAGCTCGAGCCCAAATGGAGGTCTGGAGTAGTTTTAGCTGGGCCTCCATGGCCTTCCACTCCCTCTGGCTAAAGGTGGATGTGGTGGGCAACACCAGTAGGATGGCACTGGGCCCTGGCTGGCAGAGGGTGAGACCTCTGTGGATCTCTTGAGACACTTTGTCTGGAGTTGAGGTGTGGGAGAACCAGCCAGGGGTGTCTACAACTGTCACCTGTATGATCAGATTTATTGAAAGTGAGAGAGAGCTATTAAAAAACATAGGGCTAACAAAAAGAGAAATGCTAAAGTCCTAACAGAAACCCTTCATTGGCTTTACGACTGGTCTACCTGTTAGGTCCTGTTTACATTAAAAGTCAGGTGAACACTGCTCTTAATCAAGCAGACCAAAGACTACCAGATCTTGTGTGAAAAAGCCAACCACCACTAGTTGGGGCAGTAGCTGTAGTCTTTGTTCCTGTCTTCCAATCTATTGTTGCACTAAAACTCAGAAATACACTGGGCATTGATGAAGAACATTGTTTAGCTCGAAACACGTCTTAAGTATACTGAGTCATAAAATAAAGATAAAGCAGCATTTAGGCACTTGCAAATTGACCACAGCATTGTGTAGCCGTATTCCACAGCGACTTGTAGACATTAATTTATAGGACCAGAGGCTGGCAGTGCTAGCAATGCGAAACTAAGTGACTCTCTGCTTGATATATTTAGAAACACTGCGCTAGCTTGCTCTTTGTTGTTATATTTGCTGTGTGCTTTCACACCACTCTAGGTTAGACCAACTTTCCTAAAAGGCAAACCAGAGTTCATCTGGTCCAAACCAAACATGTTAGGTGTGAAAGCGACCTTTAAGCAAAACTTCTGGGCCTCTTTTGCCTGGTCCATGTCTTTTAAGTGCTTTGTTGTGAAATTAAGACCTTTGTTTTGTTACCTCACGATTAAAAGATGTGCTTGGGGTGTCCATGAAGGTAAACCAAGATATCCACCTGGATTTAAAGGTGAAGTGATCAGATTTTGAAGTTCAGAGGTTAATATTGTTACATTTTCCAGTCATCCTTTGCTTTTAAACATGAAAGCTGAAAGATATTCCTTTTTTATACTCAGGACTATTCTGTGATTCTATATTTGCACCAATGCAGAGCTGGGCTTTGTGACTGTGGCATACATTCAGGCTGGTGTCATGTACCTCATACAACCCCACTTCTAAAATATCAAGCTATACCTTTAATAACTTGAAATTTTCCCCAGTACAAGCCATTGTTACTGTGTTTTTAAGCTCCTGAGTGTTCAGTCTCATTTTCAGCTCTAATAGAAAGCAAGCCTCAAAACTCCATGAAGCTCAGTCACCCCCCACTAGTCTCCTTTTTCACAAATAATCAACAATCCGTCAAACAAAATGTCAAATTCTTGTCTTTAACTTTCTTTTTTTGTTTTTTTTGTTTTTGTTTACATCTGTAGCACACACAAGGCTGAAGTTAGAGTTAAAGAGACAAAAACTTGAGCATTTACTTGTTTTCCCATAATAGTGACATCCTCCCTGGAGCTGTGTTTCGTGTTTTTGTTGAAGGCTGTTTTCCTCAGGAATGAGTTTCCTGCTGAGCTCTTCCCACTTTGTTTCTTCCCCAGTAATAGCACAGACAGGTTTGTCTCCAGACCTGGTAAATATGAAAGATCTCCTTTTAATAAACCTTTAAACAAAGACCCCCAGTGTCCTTAAAAAAGTATTTGATCACTCACCATCTGAGGCTGCCATGACAGGGTTCCTGGATCCTGCTCACAATGAGATTATGGTCACAACAAAAGATTTAATCCTCTTCTATGAATCTACGACTAGACTCACTTCTCCTTTTTATGTACAGAGGAAGCTTGAGTGGCTGCAGGGCCAGGTGATTTATCAGAAAAGTACAAAGGTCAGAGCTGAGAAGTTCCTTAGAAATGTTTACAGTTTAATCAGGAAAAAACCCTCATAACCACCGGTTATTAAAAGATTAGATACCACTTTGCAGCTAAATGTGGCAGTTAATGTTTAGTCAGTGACAAACCAAAACAATCACTTGTTTTTAAGATTTTGTTGCTCTGTAAGTATTAAGCACATCAGCATTTGGTATAAAATGATCAAATATACAGCAAATTCAGCTCTTGACTTGAAAAGACTCCATCAACTTGACTGCTGCCAGTCGTTCTTCTCTCCTCAAAAGAGTCGTGACAAGATCTGCAAACAGGTCATGTACATCAACAGGTATCTTTTTAAACGTAGCCTTTTCTGTGCATTTTTGCCTTCTGCACACAAACCGTGTTTTAGGTCACAGTGAATGCACAGTTTGTAAAATTCTTGCCAAGTAGGAAGAAGCTGGGTTCCCATGTGAACAGAAAAACAGTTTTTTTTGGACCTGAAATGTCTCACTTTCTGACCGCTTCTCCTCCGTGTGAAGTAAGGTTGTCATGATACCAGAATTGTAAACTTTGATACTTAACCAGTAAAGAAATTCAATATTCCATAAATGTTTTAACATCATAACAAAAAAAATCTAATTAAATAATTAATAGTCCTTGAAATTAGATCTATTCTTTTTGTTGTGTTGAAAATGCAGGTCCAGGAAAAGTAACAAAACATTTGCAGTATTTTGTAAAAGTTTCCTTGATTTGTAAATTACTCATTCTTTTCCTTTACTCTGCACCTGATACTTTAAATAGGATACAAAACCTCACTGATTGCAACACACTTTTATCATTTGGCAATTTGAGAAACCTGATTTTAAACCTCTCAGTATCAGTTTGTAATTGTTTTATATAATGTATCAGTTGTATTAATGTTAAATATTGAGCTCACTTTTTTAATTACTTCTTAAATAATTTTTAATGAACTTTTTAAAACATGGAAGCTTTTAGAATTTTAAATCAGTTATGTTTATACAGTATGTATTGCCTGGATCATTTTATGGTGCGTTCCACTTGATAGTGCAACTGGGATAATCCAGGTTGCAAATTAGATAAAGTCACGGGGAACGCCCCCTTGGGTCAGAATTTCCCGCTTTGAAATGGGAATTCCTTCAGCTAACCCCGGCTTTACCAGCTTGTAACTGGAACTGTAGCTGGGATGTGATGTAATTCTCACTTCTCTTTTCCCATTTCTAGTGTAAATGGAACAAGTCATTAGCATTTTGGAAATACGCGAGTTTACTCATTTTAGTGGTCTTGAACCACCTCTCTATTAATTTGTCATTTTGCACTTCTTTGTGCTACAGTTCCTTGCAGTCTGTCTTTTGGTAACCTTTGTAATGAATCAGTGTCATTGTAATTGAAGCTTCCCCTTTAATGATCTCTCAAATAAAAATAAAAATTAAATAAATGAAAATGAATCCTTGTCTAACATTTCTGTTGTCAGTAAGTGTTGTTTCCACGAGTAAAACTTATCACTGTTTTTTACAATAACTTTCTGTGATCATATAAAGTTATTTTAAAAAAGCATAAAAATAATAATAAACAAAAATTAAAAGACATTTTTTTTAAAGTAGTCTACTTTTTTTAAAGTAGCCTACTTTAAAAGACAAAATTCTTTTAAAAGGAAGTCTAAAAAATAGATAAAATTAAAATAAAATACAAAGAAATAAAACTAAAGTAAAATCAGGAAAGGCTCATTGATGAAAGAATGTCTTCATTAAGAAATTTAAAGATTAGACTAGTGTTAGCATTGTTCACGACGCTAAAGCTAACGTGCTAAGTAAGACACATTTGCCATCCCAGAGGGGTAAAATCTTCATTGCTTTAACTCTTTTATTGAATAAGCAACACATTACAAATCATGGCTATTGGGTTTGGGTTATGTTTTTAAGGGTGTTTTTTGTTTTTTTTTGTCCATCAGTCTGTCTGTGAGCAACATAACTCAAAAAGTTCTCAATAGATTTTGGTAACATTTTCAGAAATTTTAGTCAGTGCAAGGGAAAAGTGATATCGATTTGGTTGTTCTGAATCAGGATGGGTATCCAGCAATTTTCAAAAGGATTTGCTTGCCGGTTCCCAGCTATTTTTGTTGTCTTATTTGGCAGTTAGTTAGCAACCACCATTTCAAACACACAACAACAATTTAAGATTCAAAAAGCAGGCAACATCAGATGCATTTTAGTATTCCCATCAAACATTAAAATTTCAAGTGCATATTTCAGGCATTTATCAAGGAGAGCTGGGAACCAAGAAGTGCTAAATGCTAACTCACTTCTGTGTTTTTGGGCTCATTCCTGCATCACTCTATATTTCCTCATTTAAGAATTTTCTCTTAATCAAACGAGCTAATCAACTTGGTTCAAAAGCGGACAATATCAAATGCATTTTATTATTAAGATTAGACATTAAAATCTTCTGTGTGTGCTCATCACGTGGGCTCTCAAGTCTCATGCATTCAGCATGTGACACACGTATTTGAACCTTTTTACACTTTCACCTGTCACACCTGGTATTTTTCACACATGAAGATAACGCCCACCAAGTTACACCAAGTTGAATCCTTTATAAACTATTATACCAAAAAGGCCTTCACATCGTTGGCCCCCATCGCAAGCCACCAAAAATCTCTGACTTGAGATCAAAACTTGAGGTGCTTCATTTCAGGTATTTACCCAAAGCAGGTTTTCTAAATATCAGATACCCTCAGGGTTGGTAAGCAGGACGTGCTAAATGCTAAATCCCTTTTGCATTTTTGGACTCATTTCTATGTACAACTTTATTGCCACAAAACAATTCTTTTCCTCTTCTTACTCAGTGAGTTGGACTCGTTATGTCCAGAGATGACTAACATTTCATAGCTCTGAACCCCCAGTGTTTCTGCAGCCAGCCACAAGCGAACACTCTAGGCACTACAGCTTTGGGGCTCTATTTTCATTTCCTGTTTAGTTTTCAGAGACACAAAAAGCTGTTTGCGTGTGGACAGAGGACCAAACCACAAATAAATAAAGCTGTATTTTTGAAAATACCCGCCTACATGTGGACTTTGTGTTGTTGTGTTGTGTTGTTGCCTCTCCTGTTAGAGTCAAAGTGAATCATAAAGAAGACGGAAACAAAGTTAAACCACTGTTTTTACTTTTATTCATATATATATTTATATACTCATGTGTTTGACTGCCACTGCTAAAAAGTGTGACTCATCACATTTTCACCTGTAAGCATAAATAATAACTCTTTGTCTCTCTCTTGAAACGTGGGAAATAAAACCGACTGAAAACAGTTATGGGTCAATTTTCAGCACCATAGAATAGTACATTCTCTATATTGCATCAGGATATAAAAATATACAGATAAAGTGTGTTATTTGTCTTAAAACATTCTTTCGTGTTGTTCAATGGCATGAAACAAGAGAGAAAGAGAAGACCTCATGCTGATGATGAACTTCGATAACATTTTACATCATTTGTCCTTCGCAGGTCTGCACCAGACGGTTCATTCACAGCACTTTGAAAACATCAGTAGCAGCCACACGTGGAAGAAACAAACTAAAGCAGTGGTTCTCAACTGGTCTGACCAACACCCTGAAACCCAAATTCTGAAAGTTTCAACCTCTGATGGAACAAAAATGGCTGAATAAGGGACAGGACAAAATAAAGTGTACCACTACAGAAGCCCCAAGAGGACATGCATGCAAACATTATGTCTTACTCTGTTTCCTGTGATGACTTATTAACTTTGGTTGTTTTCTAGAGATCTCAAGAAATTTACACACCATCATGAAAAAAGCAGCTTTGTTAACCCCAGAAGATGAGATGATTAAGTAAAGATGTCAAGGAAACAACCACAACAATCAGCAAAGCAGAGCAAAAACAAAATAACATAGATATAAACAGTACAAAACATTTGTATGTGTGTCCCTTTTGAGCTTCCATACACGTAGGGCAGATCTTTGTCATGCTCCAAGATAAAGTCATTAAGAACAACTGAGAAAAAAGTCCTGAACACACAATACTAAATAGTTAATTGTTTATAATTAACACAAATTGTGGGAAAATACACCATTTTGGTAGATGTAAGTTATGTCATGATGCACACGCACACTGGTGACGGTAACACGGTATAAATACATAAAGATACATATGAAGATGCAATAGAGAATACTGATAAAAGTTCATTAATGTGCTGCAAAACGTATTGGAGGGAGTGTGAAAAAACATTTCTTTAAATAATCTCCGCTGACAATGCTCCTTGAGGCAAAATACAGACATTTATGCCCATGTCAACATTAGCAGAAGCAAAGTATGCTTGTTGTGAGTTGACCAAAAGTCTCCAAGAATTTTAAATGGGTCTGTGAACACTGGACGCGTGTGGCCAACACACGTGTCAGGTCTGGTTTAAAACCCTGTGGCTTTCACACCGGACGTCTGCATCTGTCTGCTCAAAATGAGTGAATATATGCAAAAAACATGTAATTTATTAGTTTGATCATTATATACTTAGTTTAGTAGTATATTCAATTACATGTAGGTTGAAAAGCATTCTAAAATCATTGTCTAGTGTTTTATTAGTTTAACACAAAGGTGACAAAAAGGTCCACAACATTTGGAAAAGTGGCTGAAAAACACCATCCAAATCTTTTTAAAGGGTGCTAATAGGGCTGAACGATTCATGGTTTTCTGATCAAAACCGCAATGTCAGACAATGTGATCATGTGATCACTAAAGCTGCAATTTTTTGCAGCACTCCTGACTAACCCAGGATCCGTTGTGTCAACTATTTGCTAGTGGCAATGTTGTCACATGTCTGCGCTCATCCGAAACCATCAAAGGTTGACATCCAGACTTTCTTGACAAAATATCTGCAAAGAGTGATGTAGAGATGTCAGGCAAGCAAGTTATTGTTGATTAAGTACTTTTGAGATTTTATTTGTTCTGCACTTCACCCTGACTTATAGTGTCAGCCTTTAAAAAAGATATTTATCATTTTTCAGGAAAATTGCTCTATTGTTTACAGAACAGATGTGCAATATTTGGGTGCTGCTGAGCCATAAATGAATGACACACCTATTTTAATGCCTGACATATTTTTCAGGGGGGCAGAGGTAGGGTCATTCCATTTTAGCAAGAGTTTCACTTTATTACTATTCTGTTTCAGTTTCACTTAAAAAGATAGTCCAGGTTTCTTAATCTAGGGCTGAATAAAGTACTTTAACTGCTGTTATAGATGTTGATAAGGTAGCTCTCTTGACTGACCTTGACCTACTTATTTCAGTGTAAGACAGTTGATCCTTTTTTTTATTAATTGGAATTGCTGAATTTTGTTTTTCTTGTTATTACTTATTTAACAATGTTTTTTTTTTTTTTGGGGGGGGGGGATTTTATGTAACTTTTTTTTAACTTAACACAATTAAGGATTTTTTTTGCACTACATTTTTTTTAAGTTAAGACAGTAAAAGATGTCTTTTTCAGTTCTTCAGTTGTAATAACTACTGTTGGTCAAGGACTTTAAAGAGTGTACGTGCATGTTTCTTGTTAATAAATACAGTTGGAACCAATTCTTACCTTTAGTTTTCATCCTTGCCTTAGAGTAATAGCTTTTAATGTTTGATGGTATGATGTAATTTTCTGTCAGGTTTGTAAATGTTACTGTACACATTGTAAATATTGCACTGAATCTTGATTTGAAGAAAATCATGGATCGAATTGAATTCTCACAATATCTGCCAGAAAATTCGCAATTACATCTTTTCCTAAAATTGTTCAGCCCTAGTTACTGACATGTTTGGTTAAAAAATGACCTAAGATGATCAAATTTCTGAACAAAAAAGCTTGGATGAAACTATTTTAGTCACATGATGAAGAGCCTCACCTCAGTCTTAACCTGGGGTCTCAAAATAACTAAAACCGGCCCTGTTTGTTCATCATTAGCTCTGTACCATGATTTCTTTTCCCAGGCACGCATTCACTACCCTCTGAAAACAGCTCCACTCTCCACTTTTGGGTCCAGACCCACCAGTTGAGAACCACTGACCTAAATAAAACATGTTTGAGGCGTCTCATGTGTTCACGGTATCATCCTCTGAAATGCGTTACACTCACAGTGCCACTGGCCCCCCAACCACTTTTTGTAGAGTTAAGGACACCGACACAGATGTGGGAGTGTTCAGTGCGAGCAGGCCGGTGGGCTCCTCGAGACCACGAGCAGTCATACTGTTGATGATTTTACAACCAAAACATGAACAAAAAACATAAAAACAACAAAAATCCAAAGCAGAGAAAAACAAAAATCTCATCATGTCGGTTCAAACAGTTCGAGGCAAACGAGAACATCGAGAGTCGAAGAAAAACGAAGCAAAGGCGCGGTCGGGATGAGAGTCTGTTTGCAGTGCATAGAGAGGAGGTTTCTGAGATGGAGGTTCACCTGTTGGCGCTCGTGTGACATTATTGCCCCGTGTCAACCTCGCTCACTCACACACACGCAGAAAACACACACACACACACCTCCACGCAGAACGAGCGGGACACGAGAGTAAAGAGAGAGAGCAGGGCTGGTCGATCAGGTTTCTTGTGGTTTAAGAGGCTCCAGGCTGGTGAGTGTGTGTGCCTTTATGTGAGAGAGTGTGTGTGAGTGACAGTAGTCCAAATACGAATCCAGAGCAGCCCGTCGTCACAAACAATTTATTGTTATCTCATTGTGTCCGTCTGTCAGAGGGCAGACCGCCGTCCTCCTGACTTATCATCCAGCTCGTAGAAGAGGACGTAACCATCGCTGCCGCACACACTGGAGGAGGATATCGGTGTTACCCTGGAAACAAAGACACTGACAGTTAGATAGGCACTCTTTCACTGTTTGTAAACCGTGTGAGTGGGCGGAGCTTAGCTAGAGGCAGAACATCCTCTAGACATGTCGATAGTGAGTCGTTTTGACCAGTCTCCACAATGGCTGAGGTCTCTTGGGATTAGTGGGTCACTCAAAGAGGCAGTTCAGGATTTTGAAGTGGGATTGTACGAGGTATATGGCATTAGCCTAACATAAGCCACAATGAAGGAGATCAGCTGCACATCTGTACGGATGAAGCCAGCATGGAAGCTAGGGCTACAAATAGCCGCACAAGGGGAAACATTCTCAGCGATATTTGAAGAGTTTAAGGTGAAAACAAGTCACAAAAACAGTGAAGGCTGATTACACGCTATATCTAATTTACTGACAACTAGTAGTGCTGCGAGAGCATTGTCTGGCCAGTTATTGTCAAATAACTGTCTAATTTCTTATAATGACTGAAAGGTGGATTTTATGTCAAACTGATCAAGCACTAAGTTATGTCTGATAAAATAATTTTTTGGGTAGAGATCAAACAAAACATTAGATACCCATAATCTTCAACACATTTTCAGAATTTGATCATGTGCAAGAGGCAGGTGGGGAAGCTTTGGGGGGCCTGATGTGGCCCTGGGACCTCCAGTTGACAATCACTGTGCAATGGGTTCTTGCTTGGATTGACTAGTAAAATATGTCCTGTAGATCTACTGAATGATACGTCTAGCATGTCATATACTCAAAATGTATTAAAAAAAAAGTTAACTCTTCGGAAGTTTAATGGCTATGTATGTATCTCTGTTCTTTCTATATTCAGCCATTATCAATTATTCTGATGTAAACTACCCTGGACACCAGCTCAGTTATAAAACATGATGATGAATCATACCTAGAGTCATTGAAAGTGTACCAGTCTCCCGTGGTGGGGTTGCGACAGTAGGCCGTGTAGTGACCTCCTGTGGTGGTGCCTGAGTGGTTGGACACTGCATACAGGTTGTACACTGCGTTTACTACAAACAAACAGAGACACAGACAAGATTAAAACACATTCACCCCTTTTAACAACATACTATGAGTTCACGGCTGAAGTGCTGCAACATTCTGGCTCCTTCATCCCATTAGTACCATAAGATACAAATACACAACAACGGATGAATGGATCTAAACTTTTCTCTAAATATATATGTTGGATAACTTTGCTGATTATCATTTCATTAATAATACAGTTGTTAAAATTAAATATGTGAAACAGACTGATAAGATACTAAACCCTGCATTTAAAGGCTTTTTTTTAATGAATATAAATGAGGTGTGCCTTGAGCAAAAATAGAGTAAAAGCCACTGCTCTAAAATACCAGAAGATTTGATCAATAATATCACAAGGTTCCAAGTGTCCTCTTGAAAGTTTACTAATTGTTTTCATATTTTTCGGAGTGACTGTAATGGACTTCCTAAAGCTTCACCAGTTTGATCGACTCCAGCATGCTCTCATCATGCAGGTTATAGTTTATCCAAGGATCAACACTTACTGCTGCTCTGGGACGCAAACTCCCGCAGGTCCAGATCTGTGACAGGGAAGTTCACAAAGGTGGACAGTTTTCCTGTTCGTTGTCCCTCAGAGAAACGTTTTAGGTCTGCACAGGAGGGGAGTCAAGGAGTTATTCATCTAAATCTGAGTGCATTCAACTAAAAACATGTAAAATAATCTCAGACTCTTGCTGATTGCAGACTTCGACTCTGCAGTGGCAGAGCAAACAGTGACCTCTGGTGTCTGGTGATGGAGATCATTCTTTGTTTCCTGTGGTATTGAAACCATCGTCCACATTGTCTGATCTTTTCTAGTTTTGTGTTAAAGGTTAAAATCTGCTGTCGTGACATCTCTCAACTGTGGAATTACTAAAAAGTCAAATATCACTCAAAGTCCTGGCACATTGATATACATGTTTAAAGGATACGCAGCACCAAGATCTTTGGGAACTTCTGTATCGTGAACTTCTTCGCACAGACCCTCCTGACTTCACACCTGGAGCACATCTGTGGAGACAGAGACAAAGTTAGGTCAGAGGTGATGAGCGAGCAAGCAAAGTGTTTACCTTAAGAGTTTTTTCAAACCCATTTAGCCCTGAGAATACATTTGTATTATTTTACTTTACACCATGTAGAGGAGGATGATTTTGATTTGACTGATTGATCAATTTACAAAATTTTAGAGTGTTAGTGATAATTTACAAATAAATCCAGTGGTTTGATCTATGAAAAGCTGTTATTCCATGTCTCCATCTGCAAAAGAGGCTGAGAAATAAAGTTTTATGTAAATGTTCAAATTATGCACAGTTTTTTGGAAGACACTTGGTTTCAGTGGATGCCTTATAAGTTGTTAATAGGTCTAAATGGGTGGAAGCATTCATTTTTGTATTCACCTTCATTTTAAAGCTCCAGAAAACCTTCAGCTGGAAAAGAAATTACTTTTGTATAATTTAATGTTGTGAAGGTCACACAAGGGTGAAATGTTAAATTTTACAAGTCTCCTTTAAATCATTAATGCAACACGGCGCTCTGTGGGAGTTGGTTTTTTATTTAAATGCTGTCGTTCAGACGTTCATAAATGTTTTAAACTGCTTTCATGCTGTAACCAAGGTTAAAATAGTTTAAAATTATACATTTGCTTTTCATTTTATTTATTTATTTATTTTTTTACTTCTAGTTTTCCATTCATCTTTCAAGTTCTGTTTCATAATTTGAAATAATTCACTTTCTCATTCACAATGAGCCTTTTACAGACCTGAGAAAAGAACCTGAACAAAACTGTAACAAAGATCCAGCAGAGCTCCTGCTCCTTTATCATCACCCTGACTTCCACTCTTTCTGATCATCATTCTCCAGGAAAAAAAGGACATTTCACTGACAACTTAGCAGCTATGAGGGGAACCCACTGAGTCCAGAGACACCAGGATGTTCCTCTCTGTTGAAGTTTGATAATCTATAGCTTTGGTCATGAACTCACAATGAACCTGCATACAGTGTGTATAGCACTTTATTTTTTATGAACACAGAAATTTTAATAAATGGTTTGAACTTTTACATCTGATTTTTTTCCTTATCTGCACTGAAAAAATAGAATCAGAACTTTTAGTTATATGTAAAAATAATGAACCAACTGTAGTATTTCTTTATTAAAAAATGAAAATGAATACAGAATTAATCATGAAAACAAATGTTCATACACATCCTCTTTCATGCATCGTGCTTGATTTTATGATGGTAAAAACTTCAGGACTAAAGCTACAGCGAGCGTAGAGTGTATTCTTAAAACCACCATCCAGTAACACTAAACACAACTTCATTTGATCCTTGATCCAAGTTTGTCTGTATTGGGGAACTCTGATATGAAACTTTTAAATGTTTGACTAATTTTTCATGACAGCACAAGCTTTAATATTTGTTTTCCATGTGTTTTCTATGACTGGATAAATTAGTTAGCTGGACCATCACAACTTAAGATTGTGCAGACTTACAATAACGTTTAAGCTACTGATTGTACAAAGGTACAGAGTAGTCAATTGATTTACATCAACAAAACCATCTTCAGTTGACCCTCTATCAGTTAACCTGAAACTATAACCACGCCTAATTAGGACTGAAATATTTTTTTCGTGAAATGTGATACATTTTGTCACATGACACAAATCTGCTGAGATAATCTATAAATCTATTAACAATGTAACAGCCCAGTGAGTTTTTGCTCTGATGGTCTTTTCCTTAACCTAACTTCTCATTCTTTTACTGCAAAGGGTAGAATATGTTTTCCAAGATTTCATGAGATACGGTCACTTTATTGACATTTTACATTCAGTAAAATGCTTTTTTGCTGTTGGTAAAATATGTTTTGTTAAGTTGGCCTTCAGAGCCACCATAAGATTCTGTTGACTCTTACTGGCTTCTCGTCCCCGTCCAGGATGTCTTCTTTGGTGAAAAGCCGCATGCAATCCATCAGACTCACCTCACAGTAACCAGCCTGCACAAAATCAGAGATAAATTCATCTTTTTTCACGTTATGTGTAATATAAGGATCAGTTTCATCTGAGAGCATGTATCTGTTTTTAACCTTAGCAATGGGTAGAGAGAGATCCCAGAATGGGTCAAAGACGGTGGAGCAGAATCCACAGTGCCTGCAGGTCAGAGAGCTCTTCAGCTGCCCCACAAACAAATCTGGAAGAACAAAAATCACACTTAACTTTCCCTCTATATCCTATCTATAAACAATATATTGATATGCATCTAAACTTGATATAATTATTTGCTGAGCCATATTTTAACTATGCAATGTCTAAACTAATGTTTGATACTGAATATAATTACCGCTTCAAAAAGCAGCCTTAAAAACAATTTCTGCCTGATTTAATATTAAGGTTTAGCATCTCAGATTCCTAAAATCAACTTAACATTGATCCTTCCTGACGTCTCTACTCACCGACAATCTTGCTGTCTTCTCTCTCCAGATATTTGCTCCACATCTTCCTCCCCTTCTCTTCATCCCTGAATGTGGAGAACCTGTGAGACTTTACACTGTTAGGGTATCAGACGGACAGACAGACAGGGACAAATTGACGGCAACGTTCAGCTGATTTAGGACTGAAAATTAATTGCCTGACCTGAACCAGTAGCTCTGAACAGTATTGAAAAATGACCTCTTCATTTGTTCATCCTTAAAAAAAACAGTTATGCTGGAATAACTAAGAGTTCTCATAAACGTAAGCTTTTTGCCTTTCGCTGTGCGGGGCTGGAGGACTGTGCTGAAAAACAACACAGCAATATACTGTCACTGTCACTCTTTCAAGAAAAAAAAAAAGAAAATAGAATTACATTGGTTATGATGTAAGTAATTGACATCTGAATCATACATTAATGTTATGTTTGTGTCATCACCACTGCGGCAAAACCTTGTGTCTTCAAAACAACCATTTCACAGGAAATTAGAAAAATAGCTGCATTGCTTAATGAATAAATATTGTATTGCCATTATTTGCATTGTGATTGATTTTAATAATTTGAATTGGTTTAAATTTGTAAAACTCACACACAAATACTAAGATGGGAATTGATAAGATTTTATTGATGCCATTAACGATCCTGCCTATCGACTGAATTCTTGAATGATTGAGTCTTACTGATTTTCTACGTTGAAAGAAGTTGGCCTTTGGGCTTTCAGTGGCAACAATGTCAAACACATGATACTCCTGATTCAATGATGTGCTGCAGTGATCAATGCTTCTGCAAGCTGCTGGTGTTTCCACTTACTTAAGGTTGTGCAGCAAGCACGTTTTTGTCAAAAATTAAGCCACATTTCTGATTGTTTTCGACCAATGTCAGCAGAGGGAATTGATAAGCAAAATGGCAAATAATATCAATTATTTTAGGGAGCAGTTATCTATTCTCAGCTGGAACTGGTTTTGAATTCCCATCCCAACCAACGCTAGTGGTGCTCAATAGCACTGTTTCATCTTAAAGAAAATCCTAAAAATGGAGATATGAGGTTTTGGCCTGAGAACCAAGATTTGATATGCACATGTTTTTGTCTTTTATTTGAGCTGACTGTTGCCGTGCAGACAGGAGTTAGTCCACACACACACAAACACAAACAAACACACTCACAGATAAGGTGAATTACTTACGGCAGGTGGTCAAAGTCCTCAGACGTCCCTCTTGGCCGGACAGTCACTCTGTTCACCTCATTATGAAGACCATCGAGGAGGAACCTCAGGAACTCCTGAGCGTCCTGTTGGCTGTAGGAAACAAAACAGAATCAGCTGGTGTTCTGCAGCGACTAGCTCCTACAATCAAGATTTTTATTTGCTAAGTATGGTTTATTTTTTGTCCTCTAACCAAAACGGTTATGGAAGAAGCTCGTTACATCTGCAATTTATGCTTTGCTTTGGGTCAGCCTCGTCACAGTATGGGGCCTCTTAACCAAAACAATAACAAAAAACAATGTTTAGAGATGTTCTGCCTGCTCTGCCCACCTCTGCTGTTTACTTGTTTTGAATTGACCCTTTTGTCAGCTCACTGATTGGTACACTGACCCTCCAATCACAGTCAGACACATTTTGTGTTACACCATGTCTTAGCTGAACACATGAACCGGATGTCACGTCAAATTGTGCAGCATTGCACACCTGCTGTCCATACTGCATACATTAAAAATTTGATTCCATGCCCTTTGTTCCCCCTTGTACATCAGCTGCTTTTACTGCACAGCTGGAGAAACACACGTGATGTGCTTTGTGTTGATGAGGGGTGGTCTCAAAGGTTCATCAATACACAACTCTTTGTGAGCCTAACAAAGTTTTCTCCCTAGGAGTTCAAAGTGAAAGTAAATCATTTCAGTCTCTGAAATAGATGAATGCTCTGCTGTATGATTAACAGGTAAACAAGCACTGCTGAGTAAGAAGGCCAGGGAAAACCAAAAAAATCCCTCCTGCATCTTGTCCAAATCCCCCTTTTGTTTGATTAGCCATGTTGATGCTTGAGAGGACAATAGCATCCCAGAAAAAACATCTTCATACTGAAAATTTTTGGTGTTATAAGGAAAACTTAGTGGAAACTAAAAAAAAGTATTTTGGTGATGTGAACAGCCAATGTTAAATGACATCACTAATGACGTTCAAGAGAAATATTTTTTAACTATTATGATAGATTCATAAAGAGTTTGAGTTTTATTCCCACAACCTGCTGCAGTTTTGTCTTTATTCTTTCACTTGGGCCAGTTCTGAAAAATAACTAAAAAATTTAATATGAACAAAAGCTGGTCAAAAACTGAGTTCTTTCAATTGTTTAAAATGGGAGAGAGGCCAACAACAACAGATTCTGTCCATGGTAACAGTTACCGAGGAGGACAGCTTGACAGACGATCTCTTCCTGAATAAGGTGGAACTTGACAAATGGCCAATTGTGGACTCTCTTAAATACAAACTTCTCTTTGTGAGGTCTGTTTACTGAACACTAAACCACTTCCTGGTTCATGCCATGAGATTCTAACAGCAAAGACCCTTTTATGCAGGTTTCATCACTCTGAATATTCTCATTCACTCTTTCCATTTCAAGATCATCAAAAATCATTACTGGATAGTTGTTTGTATATAAAGACACCCAGGTTAAGTGCTTAGAAATGTTCCTGCTCACATGCCTACCTGTATCTGACAAATCTGGGAGCGTATCTCTGGATCTGAGTCCTGAATTCAGACGGGCTGACTGCCTCGCTGCTCGACGACGTCCACATGGTCTGAATCAGCTTGGCAAATTCTGAAACAAGACAAGAGCAAAAAAATCAGTTTACTCACAATCACTTCAAATGAAAAATGACTGTGTGTAATGTAATCATTCACATTTACATATCTGTTTTTAAATGCTGGTAGAATTAGAACCAAATAAGATAGAGCAATATTTCTTTATTTTAAGACTATACTGAGATAATAGAGCTGTTTTTTGTATCATGTGTCTATTTACATAATAATGAATACACCCATTACCACAGACAAGGGAGTAAAATACATTTTATACATGCATGTTCCTCCAGGGCTTCTGTAGTCATGTTTGATTCGCCCTGTCTCTTCAGTCACTTGTGTTTTGTATCATGTGTTTTTGGGCTCCAGGGGGGCGTCCTCTCACTCACCTTGCATGAGGGCTGTGTTGGTGCGGCTATTGTTGTTAAGGTCTCTGCGGTGTGAGTTGTGCAGGCAGTAGTCTCGCAGGCTTTGTGTGTTGCTGAGACACTGCAGGATACTGTTCATGAAACACTGTGAAACAGAAAGAATAACAAAACATCAAGATTGTTAATAACTTTGTGATTAAAATCCCTGAAAGTGATGAAAACACCCACATACTCTGTAGACCCTCACATATTGAATTCAGGCGTTTTTTAGTAATCACTGTATGGGCAACGTATTATATTTTTTGTGTGTGTTTTTTTGACACAGTCCTTACAAGGCCAAAACTATACACACTCATCAGCCACTTTATTGGGTACACCTTCTTAGTTCCTTTTTGCCCTCAGACCTGTCTTCATTCTTAGTGGCAGAAATTCAACAAGGTGCTGGCAACACTCTTCAGAGGTTTTGGTCCTTGTCATGATAGCATCACACAGTTGCTGCAGGTTAGTTAGCTGCACATACATGATGAGAATCTTCTGTTCCACAATATCCAAAAGGTGCTCTATTGGATTAAGATCTGGTGACTGTGGAGGCTACTTGTTTACAGTGAGCTCATTGTCATGTTCAAGAAACCAGTTTGAGATGATCTGAGCTTTGTGATATGGTGTGTTATTCTGTTGGGTCTACACTGTGGTTTTTAAGGAATGGACATGGTCAGCAACAATACTCAGATAGGCTGTGGAGTTAAAACCATGCTCAAACAGTGCTAAGGGGCCCAAAGCGTGCCAAGAAAATCTCCCCTGTGTTATTACATTGCCACCAGTCTGAACCTTTGATGCAAGGCAGGATGGATCCATGCTTTTATGTCATTCACACCCAGTTCTGAACCTCCCATGTGCATGTGGCAGCAGTTATCCAGACTCACCAGACCAGGAAACATCAGTCCTCTCTTCATTTGTCTAATTTTGGTGAGCTAAGCTTCATATTCTTAGCTGACAGGAGTAAAACCGTGTGGTCTTCTCCTGTTGTAGCTTATCTGACCCAGGATTCAATGTGTTGTGCATTCAGGAATGGTGTCCTGAATTCCTCGGTTGCAACAAGCAGTTATTTGAGCACTCCTTCCTTTTCAAAAATCCCCCAAACTGCCCCTGGCTGGATATTTTTCTTTTTGGACCATTCACTGTGAACCCAAAAGAAGACTGTACATGAGAATCCCATAGATCAGCAGTTTCTGAAATACTCAGACCAGCCCGTCTTACACAAACCATCATGACACATTTAAACTCAGACAAATGTCTATTAGTCTGCTGCAAAACAGCAGTCTTGAGCTGAAGTACTATACAAAACTAGGTTTGCTGTAAGAGCACATATCTCTGCCAAGGCCTTTCTGACACTGTAAGCTGAGTTATTAACAAAAATGAGAAAAACTGCCCTATGATACAATGTCATCAAAAAAATTGGACAATTTTTTCAATCAGCATCCAGACACGTTCCTGTGCTATGACCAACATTTCCTGGCAATGTCATCGAAATTGGTTGAGAAATGTTTGAGTTATTTTGCTCAAAGACAAACAAACCAATAAATTGAGAAACACCAGAAAAAAACTACAAGTAGGCAGCGGGGTCGGGAAAAGCTTACAGCCTGTCTCTCCACTTCATCTTCATCACCTGGTTGAGAGCTCCCTGATGAACATCACAGCTGAGCTTCTATGGAGCAGGTGTGATGGGACACAGGTGTAAATAAGGAATAAAATCACACTCTAGAAGACATGCTATCAGAAACAGAGCGGCTTTGTAAACTTGGCTCCATTCACGTGTCCACATGAGACACGTGCAATCTAGTAACATCAAACCAGTCTGTGAGAGAGAGTCCACCCTGGTCCACGGTTCAGGTTACACACACACACACACATTTATTTTCGTAGCCGTCCTCCTGCCTGTTTCCCGGTAGAAAGTTTCACTCTGTGTGGAATCAACAAAATGCTCTTAGTATAAACCAAATGGATAATAACAATTTGATATAGACCTCTTTATACTTTAAGTAAGTAATGCATTTACAACACGAGGGTCCTCAAGTAAAGTGGTATAAAACCAAAATCTTAAAAATATCTCTAATGTATCTCTAATGTAAAATATCTTTCTAGCGATGTGTGCATGTTTACATTGAAGCCAGAGCTTTCATACTGCCAGTGAGAGCCACATATCTCTTACACCAAACATCTAAAAAATAGGAGGCATGTCAGTGTTTTTTTTGGACCCACATGTGAGTTTCGGCCAAAAAAGACAAGACAATGAAAAGCAGACTGCCTTATCTACCTTAAAATGAGATTTCAGTGTTTGAAGATGTAGCAGGCACTTGACAGTGAAATGAGTAAAGGCCTCACACCAGCTCTGTCGCTTTAAAGAGAGAGCTCAAAATGTCAGTATTAGTAAATGGCTGCTGATGGGACAATCATTTCGTGGAACAGTGTGAGTTTTACATAAAAACAAGCCACTAAACTACGTTGGGTTGAATTATAAATGGGCAAAAATTTTCAGAGCACTTAATTCTTCCTCTAGGAAGTCCGTGTTTGGTGCTACTGTACCATGCAGCAAATGGCTGTGTTCTTCCATCTGTGCACAGTGATTCTGCTGATCTGAAAAATCGTTTTAATCGAGCAGGTATGTTTGCCCACATACATACCTGTTGGATTGCAACTTTATTAGTGCCCTTTGGGACAAAAAATGAACTTGACACACCAGATGGACTGTTAAAAATTTCACCAGCCCATCAGGGAAAAAGAGCAGAGAAAATGTTTTAGAATGGGCAGAACCTTTCAAAGCAAATCTGGTAAGTGATTTGATGATTTTATTATTATTGTTGTTGCGTTTTATTATTATTGTTGTTGCGAATTATGTTGATCATTATGTTGTTTTTGAATTTTTTTTTTATGTGTGTAAAAGGGGCAGATAATATAAGACTTTTCTTCTTTCTGTTCCTTTTCATTCAATTATATGCTTATATGCTTGTATGAAAATGTTTTATTTCAGATATATGAATGAAATAAAGCACTAACTAACTAAAATGATTGTTCCTTCAATCATATTCATTACAGGCCAATCAGATAATGCAGTAGGTGAGTGCTACTGCTGCCGTAAAAATACCAAATGAAGGCCTCTATGTAGAACAAACTTTCATCAAAGCATTTCAGAAGTGGAGCGATAATAACCTTCATATCAATGTGTGTTTTTTTTGTTTTTAAGATTATTTTTTGGGCATTTTGTGCCTTTATTGATAGAAGGGGGATGAGAGAGAGTAGGGGAGGACCCCCTGCAAACTGGCCAGAGGCTGGATTTGAACCCAGGCCGGCAGGAGCGTGTAAATGGGTCGTGTCTGGTTGCTTAACAATCCGCCAAACCAGCACCCCATCAATGAGTGCTTTTATTGTGGGTTTTTTTTCCATTTAATAAAGGAATGTATTCCAGATCTGACAAAACTACTACTGAAGCTGTTAGGATCTATGCTAAGTTTTTTTTAAGTAGAACTTTAATTTGGAAAATGTCACTTGAATGAGACTGCTGTGGAAGCAGATTTATCCCCCACCTCCATGGTTGTGCTCCTGGTCACGCCCTTCCCTTATGCACAACCAGTCCACTGTGTTTGTGTTCCTTTAGCTGCCATTAGCATCATGCCAATGTAATGTACTGGCAGCCAAAAAAGAACCAAAAACCACATGTCCCTTCATAAATTAACATTACCGTTACAATCTAACAACAACTAAAGCTTATTGAGAATACATCTACCTTAGTAAAGGATCCAATAAACCCAAAGACAGCATGGGGTCATCACATGCTACAAACTGTTTCTGTTTGCTTAGTTTTACACTGCCAAGCTGCTTTGATTAGACACTGTTTAGAGACACGGTACAAAATAGTGCTTCAGTGATCAGTGTACTTCATGATAGCACACAGTATGTTCGCTATTGTGGGGGTAAAATGAGCAAAAATTATCAAAATTACTGTGCTTAGTCAGCAGGATAATTCTTAAACATTTGGCTACTTGTTATTTGGGATTAAGTATTATTTTCTTTTTTGGCAAAATTTAAGTAAGACCGTAGTTTGATCCTCACCCTGCTGGCAGAAGGACACGTAGGCTGTGCTGTGTCTCAAATTAGTGCCTAATCAGAGTGGCTTGGTGGTGACGAGTTAAGCAGATAAAAACTAATTGTTTGTAGCATGTGATCACCCCACACTGTTTTTTTCAATTATGCTGAGAATCTGGCACCATATACAGCTATGTATAGCATTAGCTTACGTACAAACAGGGAGAGAACTGAGCTGTGACACTGTGGCACACATTCAGGCTCATGCCATGTACCTGACACAACCCCACTTCAAAAAAACCTGAACTATCCCTTTAACACAGAACAAGGAGGTGGCACAAATGTCTGATGATCTCTAATGTGGCTTTTCTTTTTTTATAATTAACTTTTTATTGGCATTTGCAATAGACACTTTACAGGGGTTACAGAGTGATGTACATACACTTCACCTATTTGTTTGTCTGAAATGCCATATGAAAAAAGGATTCATACATAAATATATTCCTTCTTTTTTTTTTTTTTAAATGAAAGGAACAGAAAACAATCAAGCAAATGAATAGAACAACAACAGTGGGGAGAGATCAAGTCTTTAACAGAAGAATCAAAGCTTCAGAAAAATATAGTAAAGTCTTGCCTGAGAGGCTTTATATAATTAACCCAATTTACCCAGCGTGAGGCAAATAGTCCAGAGGTATGATTAACACATGCTGTAATCTTTTCCATTTTGTAAATGCTAATTGTGATGTCCATCCATGTCTTTAAGGAAGGGCTCTCCTGTGATAACCAGTTCTTTGTCACAGCCTTTTTAGCAGCTACCATCAAAATATTCAGTAAATGTTTGTCTTTTTTTGGGGGATCTTCAGGCATGAGACCAAAGAACAAGGTCTTACTTTCTAGAGGCAGATGAAGTCTGAAAATGTCCTTCAAGGCACCATGTATCCCTTTCCAAAAGTCCAAAATAACAGGGCAGTCCCAGAAGACATGATAGTGATTTGCATTGGAATTTCCACAGTTTCTCCAGCAGATTGAAGAGTTGCCAAGATAGTGAGATTTCTGGTAGGGTGTAATGAAATACCTTATTACGCATTTCCAGCCAAACTCCCTCCAGATTTGAGAACTGGTACATTTCCATTGATACCTCCACATTATTGTCCATTCCTCCTCTGATATAACAATCTTTCCTTCCTTCTCCCATTTTGTTTTGATATATATAGTAGAGTGTGATTTGAGATTCGATAAACCTTTGTATAGACATGAAATAGTTTTACCACCACAGTATGAATTATATGCTTTCTTGATTAATTCCACTAATGCTATATTTGATGACATTTTGTTTTTGACCTTTTTATTAACAAAATTCCGCAATTGCAAGTAACGAAAAAAATCTTGCTTTTCTAAATGAAATTTTTCTTTAAGCTTACCAAAACTATACAGTGTACCAGCATCAATTATGTTACGTATGGCAGTTATGCCTTTAGCTGTCCATTCTTTACACCTGTTATCGAACTTATTAGGCATAAAGTCTGTATCACATGCACAAAATTTAAGGATAGTAATTTCAGCTTGCAGTTTATATTCTATAATAACTGTTTTCCATATCTTAAGAGTCAGTTTAGCCCATGGATTATCAATAATATGTATATAAGCTTGTAGATTACTGTCAGCTATGATCGCCTGTATAGGGATGGGGAGTATATTCTCTTCAATAAATTTCCACTGAGCATCATATGATGGGTTACACCAGCACATGATAGGCCTCAATTGTGCTGCCTGATAATAATCTTAAAGAGAAGGGAGGCCCCATCCCCCCTCTTCTTTTGCTAATTGTAAAGTTTTGAGACGGATTCTCATGTGGCTTTTCTAATAAAATGTTGACAATCATATTTTTGGGGCCAGTGCCTTAAAAATAAACTGCATACTGCAGCTTTAAGGTTGTGGAGATTAAGCAATCTCCCATATTCTGAGAGACCTATGAAATCTTCTACCGTTTACAAAAATAAGCACAAACCACCCCACTAACCAGAACTCGCTATTGTGTCTAAAAGATTTTCAGTGAGTAAATGTGAAGGAGAATACAGCTTTACTTACAGTGTTTCCGAGGTTCTTTAATCCCACCAGGCCTTGAGCACTCTTTGAATTCTGAAAGACAAAAAAAATGCTATGATAAAATTAAATCAGACTTTACATTATTTGGAAAAGAACGAAATATAGTTACGGAAATTACAACATTTGACTCTTTTCATATGAGACATGTTATACAGGGTTCAAGGCTGCATGCAGCAGTGGATGGATCTGCTGCTGCCCTCAAGAGTAGCTCAGTACTCAAGACGTAAACTCATGTGGGATTCATTGGGTCTTGAACCACTGGGCTAAATAATAAATGGACTTGAGTAATTTCCAAGTCATCTGACCAATTAAAGTACTTTGACATTGCAGGTCACAATTACTCATTCACACCACATGGACACACTGATGGTGGAGGATGTAGAGTCTATCAACATTTGATTTACAAACTCATACTAGGGATGGGTACAAGTATTTGAGTACAAGACCAGTAAAGTATAAATATGCATATTGACTGCTCTCTGCAGGCTGAATGCAGCTGACTGAACTGCATGCCACTGGGATGACGTATTTATGTAGCATTGACAGCAACAGAACCAAGAATTGTGAAAACTTAAACATTCTGTTCTTTTTGATAATCTTAAACAAACCTAATTTTCACAATATTTTAAACTTTTTTTAAACTTAAACATAATCTGTGAGAGTGAAAAGCTATTAGTAAGCCACATTTGAACTACAACATAATGGCTTGACCTAGAAGCAACTACAATATTTCAAATGTATAACATCATATTGTAACCTCCTGTTTGAGAATTACCTCATAATCAAATGACCTTATCAAGTTGGTCCTTGTGGCAATATGTGTACGAGTAATTGCTTAATAACAAAACATCAGAAATGCTTGCTGTCATGTTCCCATCATTTTTGTAGTCTTTATTAGCAGTTAGTTAGCAACCGCAGTTCAAACACACAACAGCAGTTCAAGATTCAAAAGCAGGCAACATCAGATATATTTTATTATTTCCCATTAAACATTGAAATCTCCTGTTCGTGAGTTCACCACAAACCTTATTTCAGGCATTTATCAAAACAGGTACTTTAAATCCCATTTAGTTTCAGATTTGAGAACAAGAAAGGGCTAAATGCTAACTCACTTCTGTGTTTTTGGACTAATTGTACACCACTCTATTGGCTGATTTCTTGAGACAGAAGAGGTAGGGTGCCAACTCGGGATGCTGTGATCAGGCACACTATTACACTTTGAAAACCTTTGGTCTAATAACTAAAGGGCCATGTGTTTTTTTATAACATTAACTCAGTTACATTATGCAACTGATTAAAGACTTTATATCGCTAAAAAATCCCAAAACAAACTCACCTTCAAACAACACTATTTATTTAAGGCTCAAGCTGAAGTTAAATTTCCACGTCTTTAAATAACATTTGAACACATCAAATATTTACCTTTGTCAAGTACTCATTTTACTGAGCCAACATTAATGCATCATAATGTCCTGTGTGGACCTTAAATGCATCAAAAACATAGTGAGCATGGTGCAAATGTTGTATAACTCAATTAACTGATAAGCTTTTGTCCTGTTGCTTACAGTGCAAATTTCAGCAAAGACTTCCACACTGGATCAACAGTTTTTACTAAAAGAACTGCAGGCAATGTTTGGGGGAATCAACAAAAGTTTCTTTGGGGTGATAAAAGAGCAGCAGATGAGTGGACAGATTATTTATGTACACCCTGAACGTAAGCATGTAGTTAAATCACAGACGATTGTATTGGTAAGTTCAGGCCTCTATTTTGATCAGATCATGTGCTATTAAAAACATACTGCCCGGAAATGATCAGTTTTCGATCAATCAGGGCCAAACTTTATAACCACAGAGCTCAACACAGACTATTCACTTTTTCCAACCTTTATTATCTCCAGTTGTTGGTGCCCATAACCAAATTTTGCAGGCAACAGCAGGCTAGTCCAGTTAAAGAAATCCCTGTGACACTCTAGATTTGAGGGCTGTTTTCTGTTTGCTCAGAAAGGAAAATCAGCCATGTTTTTTCCTTAAAACAATGTTAAAAAGACACACGTTTTCTGCAGGTACATATTTAAATCCTCTGTTTCACAGTATGTACACTACCACGAAACTTCATAGATGCAGTCTACCTTGAAAGTACGCAAACATCCATGGAGTTCACCAATTAGAGAGGTTGCTGTGACACTCTTGGATTGTAGGTTGTGTTGCTCGTTTGCTTAAGATCTCAATAAACCTCTTTTTTACTTTAAAAGAGGTTGATAAAATACAAACTAGTTTCTTTTAAAGTAGCATAAAACATCTTCTCACACCCAGTTGGCTCTTTGCAAGTGTAATTTGGATAGTTATGATTTAATGTCCAACAATCAAACCCACAAAGGCAGCATAGATTGAATGATGTGGCTGATAGAGAGGGCATGAAGGAGCCATTACGTCTTGAAGGCATTTTATTTATATCCCAAGCCATGCACCTTGAGCCTAAACTAAATATTTCTCTGTAAGGTTTTGTATGAATCTGTGGTGTTTGTGTCTTGTCATTATTATTTTTCACCCTTTGGACAAGTAACCTCCAGCTGATATCAGAGTGCTGCTGGACATGTGACAGAGATATGATCCTCTACATGCTTCAGTATCACGCTTGTGTCCATCTAGGAATGACAGACAGGAGATTAACTTTCATGTAGAGGGTTATCTGCACAAAAGAACCTGTTTTTGTTATCTCTGAGGGTCACTTTGTCTCCTAATGTTCACTCCCAGTTGTTAAAGATCTGATCAACAGGAGACACCACAGAACCACAGCACCTTCAGGAGTTTCTGCTTTGCAGGTTTAGTTGTTAATTTTGGGGCGACACCAACAAACAGACATATTAATCTGAGAGTCGCACGGCAGATGGCAAAGCATATTACCATGATTTCAAAAATCTTATAATGGTACAAATCCTGAGCTGAACTTATGTCATCACTTGCTGCAGTTAAATTTCATTACATAAGTTTGTAGGTTATATAATTGAGGAGCTGGAGGAAGAGTTAACAAAGAAGACGGGGGCGGATAAGAAATGCACCCCTGCCCTCGGCTGAGGAGCAGAAGCAGCAGACAATCACGGCAAAGAAATAAACTAATTTAATTATTATTAGGTATTACTGCAACAGCTTCAGTATAATGTAAAGGACACATTCTCAGTTCAAAGTTTTATGTTTTTGTGTTATTATCGAAACATTATCTGTGATTATTGTGTCCTGAAATAACAACATCTGTCTCAGGAAAATAAAACACATATAAGGCAAAGAGGGAAGAGAGAAGGAGCAAAGAGAGTGGGCGCTGCAGGTATAAACAGAGAGACCGCACAGAGGCATTAGTTGGTGATGTTCAGACTGATCCAACACAGATGCACTCAAAACCACTTGGCTCTCAACAAGAGGGTTTGGACCCAAATGTAGACCTATGTAGACCTCACCTATGTTTAAGACTTACTGGTCATTTATAATGGAAATCAAAGTGGGTAGAGGCCAAACTGTGTAGAGTCGAGCTGAGCTGAGCAGATGTTACAAACAGAAAAGCATAGATAGGTTACATTTACCTTCAATTTCGAAGAACTGAAAACAATAAACTACCCTGTATTGGCTGTGTAGATCTTCTATTTTTATCTTTTACTAACTTTACCTTGAGCCCTCTTGCATTAGGCCATGGGAATACAGGGCCCTGACAAATTGCCTTCCTTTGATTAAAAATAGATTACTGTAGCTCTAAAAACCTGGCATTCAATGTGCAATTGGAAGCTGATGGTTTATTCATTGTGGGGAATGTCATCTCACACTTTATGACAAAATCATTTTTGACACGCAACTAAAATCCACAACTCGTGCTCACACTGTACAATCTGATGGTCCAACACAACCTGAATGCTCTAACTTTAAGAGCAGAATCAGGACTAAACAATAACAAATATCAATCAGAGGTGCTCAGAGGGCACAAACCTACACTAAGGCTCATACGGTCAGTGGCTGCTCAGCTGCATATGCATGTAACCCTGATCCAGGGTATTTAACTGTGGTTCTGCATGGGCCCACATGGAGTACATCTGAAAGAATTTTTTCTCAGCATTACAGACATTATTTTCAGTGTAATTAGAAAAAACAACGAAAACAGTTTGTTATTGTACTCTTTAAAACATTCCTGTTTCCATTTCCTGATTGGGATCACCACCAAAATCCTATCACCTCTTCCTTCTGCTATGACCAACATAACCAGAAAATTTCATCAAAATTCATCACGAACTTTTTGAGTATCTTGCCGACAGACAGACAGACAAACAGACAAATGCTGTCAAAAACTTAACCTTATTAGTGAAGATAATAAAATTAATTTTAAAACTACCATCGACAAAAGCTTCATTTACTTTCTTTTGTATGTCAGTTCTTCTAACTACATGACTTAAATCAGTGGTTTTCAGTCTTTTTTGGCCCGAGACACAGATGATTGAGATAAAATCTGAAGGCACTCTACATTTATATCAATGCAAAGATACCACTGTGGTACATGCTACCGTGTCTGATCAGTCTGTACATGTGTATATCAATGACTGCCCAGTAAAAATGGACCAGCATCTGTGCAACTCATGAAATATTTAACATTTCTCACATGAATGGTTTTTTGATTGTTTAATTTGAACATATTATCATGTCAAATTATGTCTCTTTCACAAGTAGTCATGTTGTTTTAAGCAGACCACTGGGACTAATAGAGTTATTTTTTTTTAAATAACAATCAAAAGGTCTGACATTTTGGTTTAATTATATGCACAGTGCTAATATGCTTGAAATTGGTGTCCTTTGGCAAGAACTGATGTTTGCTAATGCAGCAGTGGTATGATAAAATATACCATTACACCTGGCCACGGGACCTATGAGACTTTATAGTGGTGTCAAAAAACTAACTGATTTATTGATTTTTGGGTTTGAAAAAACAGCAAAACAGGATCTTTTACAATCCTAATTCCAACCACTGTCGACTGCAAAGCTCTTTGAAGGCCTCATAGGGATTTTGAAGGCTTCAGAATTTGCAGTTAAATAAAAAGCATTTAAAGTATGGACAGAGTAAACCAAAAACACTTCTTGGTCTCTGTTGCATGAGTATTACATGGTTTTAGAAATTCTAAGGCACACCAAGACTTGCCTCAAGGCACACCATCTGAGAAAAACTGACTTAAAGATATCCACCAAACACTGTTCTCGCTGTGACACAGCATCACCTTCAAACACCTGCAAACACCTAAAGCAACAAAACATAACAAATGTCGGTCTGCTTGTATTTCTTGCTGATATGAGAACAGATCACACAGGTGTGCTTCTGTTACCATGCTGATTTCAGATATTCTCCATCAAGTGCATAAGGAGATAAAGCCCTGGTGGAGGGTGATCTGACTGCTGATCTGCCCTCACTGTGTGAGTGAATGCAGCCAGGCGACTGATATCAAAACTCAGAAATTTACCAGAAGCATCTGATCAGGCTTCAGTAACCTATCATGTCCTCCTCTGCACTGCATGACAACCAATGGACAGCTGGGCTGAAATCTGTTTTGACTTCAAAACCAGTTTTGTGATTAAAAGCTCAGGTCAGATTTGCCTTGAATTCAACTATGCCTGGGCGGCTTGTGCAGACACCAATCAATATATGTTATTTCACTCTCTGTAGCCATGATTGTAATGGTCTTTTCTCAGATCCCTGACTTTTTAAAAAGTTCTGTACTCTTTGTAAATCCAAATGAGGAAATGTGTGTTTACACTTTGCTGTTGAACTCAAACATAAACATGCATGCTCAATCAGGATCTTATGTTCATTCAATAATAAAGTGGTCAACCCATTCTATATATAGTGATACACTTTAAAATCATGTTTGTTTTGTCCTGTCTCTCTGTTCAGTCAGATATCCTGTTCCAACTTAAGTCAAAACTTTAAACAACTTTATGAAATAAATCTGAGCAGTTGAACATTTCTGTAAATGGTCTAGAGCAAACTAAAGCTTGATTGCAGTGAAATTCAAAGTGCTGAATCAGAGAAAGCTTTTAAGAGTTACATGAATAACCTCTGCTTTCTGGCTCTCATTCAGAGGACATAATCTACAGTTTAATTAACTCTGGCTTATTAAAATCCTCGCTTCTGTGAATTTCTCTGTGAACGGAGCTCATTATTAGCCGTGGTCTTGTATCATAAACACACACTGTCTGCTGTTGTTGACTAATAGAGTGATGATGATTGTGGTACTGTATTACACTCACACTGCTGGAATGTGTGCGTCTGACTTTGCTGCACTCTGCTGAGTAATGCCACAGTCGGTCCCAAAAATAGCCACTTTGCTTTCAATAACGCCTGCTCGTCCGCCTGTGATTGGTCGATCCTTCAACTCAACCTGGCAGACGTCACGGCGTCAAAACAACGTGCCTGCTCTGTCTCCGTAGCAACGCTATTCTTATTATTATTATTTTTTTTAGTAGGACGGGGAACGCTAGAGGACATGGTGACACGTCAGTGACAGTGTGGAGCCTGTGGTTGTGTGAGGGACAAATGACTTTTGTATAACAGTCTCCTCACACCAACTGAAATTCTGCATGCAAGAGTAAAACTGTACAGCTAGAAATATTTTTAACACTGCAGAATGACTAAGACAGAGGGATATTTGCATGACTGTCAGCTAATTTCTGTTCAATTTAATCCTTCCTCTTCTCACAGTTTGACAGTCAGTGTATAAAACGTAATTATCTAATCTGAGTAATTAAACCCTCATTTTAAAGGCAGTGTGTGAAACAGGATCTGTTCATATATGTGAGTGACACAAAGAAACAAATGACAAGCTCAAATCTCAGCCTGAAGCATATCTGTTGGTAATGACAGCTAAATCTGTTCTGTTAATTCTGCTGTCTTATTTTAAACATCTCAGCATTTCAATTGAGGTATAAAGACTGATGGTGGGTTTAAACATCACAGCTCCTGAATCCTCTTTTAGTCTTTTCACACACAGCCACGCTGTGAGGTTTAGAATGGTCCAAAAAAGAAAAAAAATCCAGTGGTTGGCAGTACTCTGTGCTGATATGCCTTGAGGATGCCATATGTCAAAGGAGAATGTGTTTGAGATGAGGTAAAGGTATCCAGAACACCATTTCTTAACATCCAAGGTATGGCTATCAAATCATGAGGATAGAACACCATGGTTCACAGTCACACCAAGTGTTACATATTAAAGGTTGGGCATTCATGAACAACTGCACACTTCCAGTAACTGACATCTTCACTGCTAGCTACTGACAGAAGTGCATGTTCAAGCTAAATCGCTGGATTATGATTAGCTTAACAGTTTATTCCATCCATTCATTATCTATACAGCTTATCCCTTTTGGAGTTGAGGGGGGCTTGAGACTATCCCCGCTGACCTTGGCAAATGACGGGGTACACCCTGAATTGGTTGCCAGGCAACTGCAGGGCCACATATACCTCTTTCCCACTTGCCAAAAAAACCTGTTTAAACACGGTAACAATCGGCTCCTGTTGGCAGGGGGGAGAGGCTCTAATCGGCATTCAGACCTGGGTCAACTAACCCCGCAAGCGACATGGGTTTTTATCAGCTCGCCTCTGATCGGCTCCAGTGGGAACATCACACCCAGATGAACGCTTTAATTTACAAGATGAAGTTGGCGTAACGTGCCTACAGCATAATATCACACCCGTCTCCTTCGTCTGTAACTTCTGCAACTCTTCGCCATCTCAGAAACGAATTCCATCCACCTTTGTTTCATCAGCGCTCGAATGCCATTCAGTCTGCGCTGAGTTTGTATATTTTTAAAGAGGGACAAAAGTACAAAGTACGGAAAACAGCTGACCACCGTGTCCATGGCTTCTGTGCTCCCTTCCATTGTTTACCTGGCCACATTTTGTTGCGCTGATGATGTCATTAACATGATGACGCGCCATAGGAAAAAAAACAGCCACGCAGCTCGTCTGCTGGTGATTAGACCCGGGTCTGCTGGCAATGGGAAAGGAGTAACGTGCCGATTGTTAGCGGGTTTACTCGCTAACAATCGAGTAAACCTTCGCAGAAAAAAAAAAAAAAAAAAGGAAACGCTCACTCTTCACACTTCACACTCACTCTCATACCTGAGGGAAGATGAAGTTACCAATTAACCTAATTAAAAAAATCAAGTTAATGTGTTGCTTAACTTTGAAGCTAATCATTTTCCAGTGCCTTGGCTAAAATAAGTGCACTTCAACCAGTAGCTGGCAGTGAACTTAGGACATTAGGAGCATCATGTATGGTGGATTAACTTCTTTTAAGTTACATCTCCATATCCAGCATTATGCACCTTGTTTGAAATTATAGAAATGCCTTATAAACTTGGCATTAGGGCCCGACCTATATGGATTTTTTGAAGCCGATGCCGATGCCAATATTTGGCAGAAAAAAATTGCGATTACCGATTAATCGGCCGATTAATTGAAAATACATACATAACACTTACAACAATGAATATATGAATTACAGGCAGAACGTTTTACCATTTTACAATACTTTGTCACAAAGTATTTGTTTAACTTTTCAACAGAGAGGAATTTTCAAGTACAAAAACATGCAAAGCATTAAACCTCTGGGAAATTGATTATAAAACCTTAAAAAGAGTCACTCTTTATCTTGTACTTCTTGCTGATGAAAATAATAAGAAGGTAGGTTATAGTTCAGGTAGAACAATTTTTAAAAAGTTGTAAACAGGTCATTGTGAGAGGAAAGCAACAACATTCTTTTCATAAGCCTCTTTCATTTTTCTCCTCTGCAACTTTCAAGAACATCAAACTTTCAAATACAAAATAAAATAGAGGGGAAAACTGCAGTCAATTTCTGCAAAATGAAATAAATATTAAATATATAGATGAATTATGAACTCTTGTCCTGTCACATCTGCCTTTCTGTCCCAGAGTCCTCATTAGTGTATCAGAAGTAGGTTTAAGTGCAGGTAGAACCACTTTTTTATTGTAAACGTGAGGTAATATGTGTGAGGAAATCAGAATATTTTGTGGGACACTGCACATATTGCACAAACTTCTTTAAATAGGCCTGCTTAAAGTTCCCAGCTATGACGAAGGCTCCCCCCGATGACGTCAAACAGCTGCGAGGGAGCAACGCTAATGCTAGCATAGTTAGCTAGCTAGCTAGTTAGCTCAACTGCAGCGTCGGGGACAAGAAGGTGAAGCCAGGTTTCCGTAATAATCATCACAAAAAAGTCACAAATAAACCGATCCCCTGCCATCAGAAGGTCCAATTCGTCAGTTTTGTATATGACAGATCTGGTATTGGTCAGCTCATCAGTGTCGGTCTGGTGGCTGCTTCTGTAGCTGAGCAGAGAGTCCGGTGCGCTCGCTATGTCCAGCGGTATACTGTGCGAGCGCTGAAAGTTGGTCGTTATGTCGGACTTGCAGGCAAAAACAACATTCAGCAACTCTGTGTGACTGTCGCCATCTTTCGCAACGTCATCATTCTGCGCAGTTTGGACGCAGAACAGTGTTTACTGTTTTATGAGAAATTAAGAATATATCGGCGTTAAATCGGCAAAGCTCTGGCTGATGTTGAATCCTTTGAAAATGGCTAAAATTGGCCGATTTAATTGGCCGGCTGATATATCGGTCGGGCCCTACTTGGCATATTCCCCCACCCTACCTAGTAATTTTTGTCAGAGCAGACTAGATATATCAAACCAGGAATCATGAAAGCAAACATGTAGCCTATGTTCATCTTCCCTGTTTTGTTCATATGAGCAGAATGATCTGTAGTATGCACAAAAGAGACAGCCCAGGGGGATAACTTTACAAAAATGCTCTTACAGAAATGTTAGAAGCAGCTCAGACAACAAGCAGGCCACTCCTGAAACCCTGCTCCATACCGAGGATCAGACACCATGTTAAAAAGCATTCCAGGGGCCAGGTAGAACGGCAGAGGGGGAAAGACACAGCGGAAATGTCCTTTGGGCATGTGCCCAGTTTGGCAAAGGGAAAAGCATCCAACAAGCTCAAACAGAGAGATGAGGGGGGTGTTTGTGTAATTGAGTCAACAAAAGGTGAGTAAGCTGGAGGAAATTACTTTTTCCTGTTTATGTCTTTACTAGTAAAGATTGACTTTACAAATGAACACATAAAAACACCAAAGGAATTGAGGTTGTCACGGGGGTGTTCCCAAGATCATTTAAAGGTCCAATGTCCTTCAAAATTCAATTTTCTTTGCTTTGAATGTTGTTCAAAGGGGCTTGTAGAGCAGAAGACATGGCGCCTTTTACAATATGTGAAATACCTTTTTAAATTAATTCCCCTTAAAATGATCAGCTTTTTAAATCCCGGGATTTATTATGCCATAGCTATACAGCCTCTGACATGTGTGCTTTCTGTCACAGGCAGGTAGCATGAAGTTTGCTCTGCAGCCTGTAGCCCTGCCTCCACCTAACATCAGACATGGTTTGAGCAGCCAGTTAGTGCAGAGCTATCATTATCATAGCTTCCCATAGCCTCCCCAACCCCCTCAGATCTGAGCGTTTCCAAAGGGGAGAGAAAAGAGCTGCATCTTAAACTCTTCAGAGACAAATTTTCTTTCTTTTTTTTTTTTTTTTTTTTTTTAATTCAACTTAAATCAAATCCTTGATTTATAGACAACCAACAGATAATGGTCAAGCCAGCCAGTCTAATAGTTTATGCAAACAAAGATCCACTTTCATGTATCTATTGATACAAAACTATTTTGCACAATAATCAAGGCTCATGAGCCTTCAAATTCAAGAACTTTTTACCCACTAAGCAGCATTTGTAGCTTTTCCATTTCAGTACAGCTGTGATAAGTTCTGCTTTCATTTCAAACAAAACACAACATACATTCATACATTAATACTGTTTCTCTTTCTTTTAAAATAAAACGTATATTAGACTTTAAACTGATTTTAATAAGCAGAGTAATATTTTGGGAAAGCATTCTATAAGGTAGAAAAAAATTGATCTTTTTTAAACAATTATCTATGAAATTGTGAATGTAAATAACACACAATAATCCATGACTGGCACCATGAATTCAATGATTCACTAAATCTCATATTCTTCTGAAGAGAAATTGTGTTATTTACTTATGATTCTCCATGCAAGACCTTCTGACCCGTTTTATTTTAAATTAAATGAGTGAACTGTCATTCAGAGAAACATTTTTACCGTAAGATGCCAGTAATTAAAATTTTTAGCACTTTATCTAAAATCAAAGCACTTTAAATACATTGACACCTCAACATTGAGATGTAACCATTTTCAAGGAATTCATCACCTGCACAAACCCTGAATATCGTAATAACAGGGTGTGAAGTAACATAAACACTCACACACCTGTACACACACACTTCAATAAAAACATAAATAAAGAGGGGATCTTCTTGCTGGGAGTATCTGCTCTCTTTCTGGGAAACTCAAATAAATAAATAAACCCTCTGATTCTTTGAACTCTAACTTTCCTTCGATCCAAGGCTGAATGTAAACACTCGCCACTCAGCAGGGTCTCACTCCTAAATCATAAACTGTGGAACCACTTAAAAACATGATAGTTTTGGCTGTTGATCTTTACAGTATTTGATTTTTTATTTTTTTAGGAACGCAAATTGTAGATTTTTGCAAATGACCAATATGCCAATATTTCCAAACTCATTATCCTCAATACTGATACCAATATGTTTTTTACAGGAGTATACAATCTATCTTATGAAGCGCTTTACTGTATAGATATTTTTAGTGCATTATCATGATATCTTATGAAACGTTTGTTTTGCATTTCAGAGCAGCCTCTTGCTGCAAGATGGCAGGAGGCATTCAGCCATTTTACACTCCATCTCTGTTGCATTTATTGATATTATTTCTGGCCCTGGGACACACTACAAAGTCCATAAATGTTAATGTTCAGGGACTATGCATTATATTAATACCACTAATTAGTAACTGTATTTTTAAAATACAAAACATTATTGGTTCTTGATGCTTTGAGAAATAATTTTAAAAATAGTATAAAAATATAATAATCATTGATTTACAAAAACCCCTAAAGTTTTGCATTGATGAGAAATAATAGACTTTCCATTTTTTTAAGACTTACATTTCAGTTTTAAATTCTTGGATTTTTTTTCTTGCATTTGAACAGTGTAGTTCTTAATTGACCAACAAGACCACCTCACCCAAATCAGTGTGTATTTTCTTCTAAATGGCTCAAATTTAAAGCAAAGAATCGTCAGTCTTCAGAAAGACCCCCCTGCCATATCCTAAAAGGATAATTGGTATAATGGATACTGGATGGCTGTACCCAAGACATGGGCACTTAGGACCCCTTTACAGCATCAGCTATGAATTAAATCGCTTGAAACTACACAGTCTTTACAAGAATAACACTTCAGGAAAGTTTACAAACTATTATATTTTAGGATCCTTCCCCTTACACTACTGAAAGTATAAAACTCTACAGATACTGTACATGATTGTATGTATTTTTGTTTGGTTTGAAGCGATAATTCTGTTATTTCAGGAGTGAGGAATGAGAAAATCTGAGTCTTTAAAACATCTGAATTATTAGCTAACATTAGGTTGGTGATGTTAATCAACAATTGATAGCATCAGGGTCACTTTCAGCTGTCACTTTCAGTCATAGTTTTGGCGCTGTGATTTCACTAAACAAAGTCATATTTTAATCCCATTAACATAAAAATTAGTGACAGGATTAGTATAAGTCTTTTCAGCGCTACTGATGGCATGAATCCACTTATTTTACGTGCAGAGCTATCATTATCATCGCTTCCCATAGCCTCCTGCACTTATTTTTTTCTCTGTTCTGTTCTGTTCTTTTTTTTTGTTTGTTTTTAGACAGGGCTCCGCAGAATTATAATACGGCTTATGAATCCAGCTTAATAAGAACTGTCTTTCATTCCAACAAATATAATTAACCTGATTAAAACAGGTAGGTGACACTTTTGACTGTCAGTGTCTGTGTGTTTAGCAAAGAGGAACGTTTCTGAACCACCGGGGACATGTTCAATGAGTGTGTGGCATCATACGAGGGCTATCAATCAATTAAATTGTTATAACATACATCAGTACTGGCATTAGCCCTAGTTTTCAGTCAGTGCGTCACTGTATTAAACATTATTTAAACTGCCTGCAACTGAAAAATTAAGAACAAAGGATCAAAAGTGCATGTTCATACAAGGATCTGATGGTAATTCTGACTTATTACCCTTTCAACAAACTCACTTGGAGACTTTTTATTCAGTATAATACTTCAATAATCGGGGATTACTTTTGATTTTTTTTTAATCCACAATTTAATAGATTATTAGTTCAAGTATCAGCCCCATTTTTCCCTGGAAAATTGCAGGGGGGCAGTCAGAAAGCTGAGGGAGGCTGTGACTTTCAACCTTCCAGCTGTCTTTGCTGTGAGAAAACGTGTGTGATCACAGATAACCACACACCCTGATGTTAGTGCTTCTTCTACATGTGCACTCACTGAGAGACAAAGATGGAGCACTTGTCCTCGAGGAGTAAAGGACAGACGCTGAGAGAGCAGGAGGAGAAGAAGGAGAGGACGGGAGGAGCAGGTGGACGCTGACAACAAAACAGAGAGTGAGCCAAGCTGCCATGCCTGGCCAGGACTCAAGTGTATTCTAATGTGATTTCTCATTACATAACAAAAAGCTGGCACACGGCTGCTCAGCTCCACGCTGTAGCTCAGGAACACACACACACAGACATCTGCAGCTAAAAGTCATCTCTCTTCATCTTCTCACATTACAGACCAAATGGCTGACATGTGCACCTTTAAATCTCCTGCTAAGTAACGACCACTGGTTGTTTCAACCTTCACTTATCAAGAATTGTGGACAAAACAAAAACATCTTTAGCTCAACTCCTGTTTGTTCCAGTGGCAACAACAATACAAGTCCTGGACTCCATCATTGGGGAATTCTTCATACTTTGTTCAAAAAAAATTGCAGATAAACTCACACACACTTTCTTAATTGTATAAAGAATTTGTTAAATGTCCCTTTATTGAGGCTGTAACTATTCGTCTCTGCAACTGACTCCAAAGCATACTTGACCACAAGTACTTTACTCTGCCTATTTGTCTCAGAGATGATTCAACTTTATGAAGTGCTTTAATGCAGAGCTGTCAGCGTTTTATTATTTTGAACAAGACTTGAGCTGGCTCACTGGGCCTCTTTGAGAAGTCCGAATTGATCAAGCATAACATTCAACCACAAAAACTAAACTTTCTAATTTGACATCTTTCTCAACAAATCACAATGTGCTTCACTATTTCTTTCTTTAATTCATGGATAACAATAACCATTACAAACTATGATTTTGGTAAAAGAACTCCTGTAATCTTGTGCATAAACCACAACAGAAACATAAAAATAATTTTGGTAATTACCAATGCTGATATTTTAGGACAGCTGTGGCATAAACCTTGCATTGTGTGATGGTCTAATGAATTTGTTAAAAGACACATGATGGCCTTGCATACCCTGTGTAAGTTCAGCGTGCTGGTTACGCACGTCGTTAACAATTAACACTACGCGGATGCAAGCTGCAGTACACACATCACGAGTAAGATCAGTGTTGAGGCAGAGGAGATAAGACAGAGTAAACACATCACCTGAAACAACTGTAACATAAAGTTTAACAGACAAACTGATACATTGAGTCCACAATCAACTTCTAAATAATGTCTGAGACTGCAAACGTGGCTGTTTATCTAGTTGACTATGGATAAATCATTTAGTGCAACTGTTGGACAAAAGTCATCAGTTTACACGGTCAGCCATTAGACCATAACACTGAGACAGTTACAACGATGCACGGAGAAAAGCAGTGCAGAGGATGCAGCTGATGGTAGGATCTGACCACTTATCATCAGTTACTAACAAATACTTGATGATGACATTGATAATTTGAGTTTTTTTCTTTTGTTCTCAGAATTACCATCATGTTTGCAGCACAACATGGTAGTTGCAAACAGCCTGAGGTCTTTTGCGTCCTCTATACTCCAGTAATAAGTGTCACATACAGGCAAGCTTAAAAGCAGAAACGCTCATTGATTGACATGTATCCTAAATAGCATCCATGTCCGGTAACCCCCCTCAGGGGCAAAGCTGGCAAGTTGCTGTGTTGCTGAGTTGATTCTGTAAAATCCGAAATGATGCACGTATCAGCGAGGTATATGTGATGCTATATCACTGTATCAGTGTTGTTGTTATTTTAGCATAGTCTCACCTGCTCTGGCTTAGTCAAATACAGCATCATTGGCAACATAAAAGCTGCTGCCTGAATAGTTTCAGACACTGTCTGACAACATAAAAAGAAAAATAGGTTGAGAATCCACTCATAAGTCTGACATCACTGCGTGAGTCAATGCAGTCATATGATCAGAGTATCAAACATGTCAGAAATCTACACAACCTGTTGTGAGCAACTGATTGGACAGTGATCTACTATGTGACCCTCAGTAAACTATGGCCAATGATGGACAGTCAAGCCAAAATCCACCTGACTTCAAAACCAGTTGCACAATTTAAAATCAGGTTAACATCGCCTTGATATCACACTGCGTAATCCAAGTTTTATTCAGGATGAATTATAGATTGTCTTTAAATACTGATTTTTTCAAGAATAGCTACAGAAGCATATACATATAACAGAAACATTTAGATTTCAGCATTGTTGTCTGTTTTAAAGGCTGACCTGGCTGCATTGTGTAACCAGACCTACATTTATCTGAACATGTGGCTGCGTCCATATGGAAACAACCACAGGCACATCCTAGATATCCATTAAGAAGCCCTGTCAAAATAGGTTAGTTCTTTATTTATTTACATTACAGGCCGGCAGGGAGATACATAAAGGCCACTATAGTAAGAGCAGCTGTAGTGTATGAGAGGGATTAAAAGGCGGTTATATAACCGGTGACCTGCCAGTGCAGGCCTACTGATCCTGGCACAGCGGAGTACAGCGGCTTAGAGGAGAGGCTTACCTCTGCAAACGACTCAGTTCAACATGAAACTGACATCATGGCTGACAGGGTACATAACGCTGTCACTGATATTAACATCTGTTCATTACAACATGCGCTTGTGTCTGCTTGAAGCACGCTTACATCTGCACAAACATTAACCCCAAATATTAAGTATAACATTTAAAAAATAATAAACTGATCCGACAAAATCCGAACCCTAAAGCAGCAATGTAGGGAGATCATTTTACTGTACATTAACATTGTTTATCATCTGTAAAGCCTATTTCAACAGCACAATATGACTTTGACACAAACCAATTTTCTAAGTAAATTAAGACTACCAAATTAACAAAATGTATAAAACTATAAAACTTATTTACGGGACAAAATTTAGAAGTTTGGAGATGGAAATGCATGCAAACAATTTATTTTCTGTGATATTATAAAAATGATCAAATCAAATCATAAAGGGACACCCAGCTTAGTTATCCCAAGGCAATAAGATAAGTAAGTTAAGATCCTAACAAAACAATTACAAAGCAAGAGTAAAATACCATGCAAGGATATGAGCTCACTTGGGCTTCTGAATACAGAGTAGTTTCAAGAGTAGGCAAAGGGAGACGACAGCCTGTGGCCTCATGCTCCAAGGGGCTTCGAGAGTTTGTCTCCAATTTTTAGTTATCAAAATGAAACATATCACAAACTTGGAAGTTTATTGTTGTTGCAATGTTACTGGCCAGGATTTAATTTTGTTTGATTCATAACAAAACTAATAATTCTTGCCACTAACAACCATTTGGTGATTCTTTAAATTATGTATTGCTATAATGGCTGATGGAAATGCATTTAACCAAAAATGTTTCAACAAACATTTATATCCTTTATAACTGCAAGGGACTTTCACAATTATTTGCAGATAAAACCCAATTCTAGGTCATTGATTGTTCTTCACTGTCAAAAAAAATTGGGTAAAGCGTTTAAAAAAGTGATTGAGACTAAGTATTGGATTTTTACCTATATCCAATATGAAGACATTTCCAAACTCATTGTTGCTGAGACTGATATAGATCACAAAGTCTTTACTCTGTGAAACATGTTATATTAACTAAATGCTTATAATGTGACAGTCTAAGGTAAGGAACAGATATAAAAAAAAGACATATGATATAAAACAAGAAAAAACATACTTCCTCATGAGAAAATAAATCTCTTGATTTTTTTTTAATGTACTCATGCAGTAAAGGTTTATGGGTCATAATGATGTACTGTTTATTTTGTGGATACTATGGCCGATATAAAGGACATGTATGGCCAAAATATCAGCTGTAAATATATGCAATTATTTTACATCTGCCGATACCAATATTCAACTTCTTGGTCAATAATTCCTGATTACAATATGGTACAGATAATACTGTACATTCCTAGTTGAGACTGGTAAGAAGGGTGTACATTTTCCACTTTTTAAAATGGTTTTAAATTCTTAAACGACAACTTACCTGTTCAAATAAGACATTACATTTTCTCTTTTTGTGATTATGTATCATGCTGATCCTTATTTTCACACATAAATAAAGTGTTACAGTGTTGGATGAGCAAACTTAAATCTCAGTGAGGTTCAAAACATGAGATACTAGTATGTTTGTGTAAAACCCTTCAGCGTCTCCCTGCCCCGTAAAACTGCTTATCGTGAAAAAGTTTGAGCATGATGTGAGAGTTGACACCTCCCAGCATTCCAGAAACATCCAGAATATCATTCTTCTGTCATTCACAAATTTTCCTCTCATCATACAAAGCCACTCGAGGTGTCACTGACTTACTAAATTTAAAGTACAATTTGGTAAAACAGACCCACTGGAGAGATATTGCAAGCAAACTCCTGCACATTTATTGAATTACACAAATAGGCTGACAACTAGGCCTGCTGCTCCTCACTAGCTCTACCTCTATTCCAAATGTTACCAGAAAGTTTGTGCAGTTTAGACAATGCTCTCTTTCTGTCTCGTATGGTTAAAATATTATGCATTAAATAGACCCCAGAAGCCCTTCACAAAGCCTCAAAATAGTTTGTAGGGGGTGTTTTCACAAGAATCTGGTGATACGATACAGATTGTGTTACTGTGGTGAGGATATCTATCATTGTGGTACTATACGAGCAGGGTGATGTAACAAACTTTTTTTTTAATAAAAAAAAATCTTGAATGGGTTTTTATAGTTTCAAGAACCTCTAATGTTATAAAAAACAATTTCCTATAGGTGTTATACAGCATGGTCCCTGCAACATGGATAAACATAATTGTCAGTTCGAGTGGCAAAGAGAATATCATTAACTGCAACAGAGAGTGAATTAACTGAACACCTGCTGGTAACTTATGACCTGAGGGTGAACTACAATATAATAAAAACGTCTACAATGTATTCAAACCATAAACTGATAATATATCAATATTGCAATGCAAAATATCTTAGCAGTATAGCAAAGCAATATAACACGGTGTACTGGTGTTTCAATATTTTCTTACAACAATTTTTAAATGCTATGATTGCTTTTAGCTAATTTGGGAAAGCCTAGTACTGAACTTCAGGGGCGAAGCCAGATATTGTGGGCCCTTGAATAAGATATCATCCTTGGGCAAGGCGCAATTACGCCTATGACACCTAATGAAAACAAACAAAACCACTAAGAGACTGCTCTGTACAATGCAACACTTATTGTTAAAAGTTGCTTTACACTATCTTGTCACTGTTGATATATACTAGCCTATCATTACAGTCAATTTATTCTATTTAAGCCCCAAACGGCTTACAAAATTGCGATAGCACATTTCGCTTAAAATTATACAACAAATGATCAATTAATGATACATAAAGTTTATTTACCAAAAACATGAGCCTGACATGAAGACTATCTTAAGAATTTATATATATACTTTTTTTTTCTTACTGTTTTCACCATATCACCAAACATCTGTTTCACTTCATAATATGCTATATCAAATGATTCAAATATTTAAATTATTTAGACATTATGATGTACCATGAAATACAAACAAAACAAGAAGCTGCTATAAAATAACTGTTTTGGATTTAAAACGAGGAAAAACAGTAAATTATGTTTTGTCAAAAGAGTATAGAAGCTGTCACTCATGGTAGCGAGTTAGTAATCCCTCCACACAAAAAGATACTGTCCTGACAAATACAGCACTTTTAGGCCCATGTCTGCCCTGAAGAGATTCTTGTAATAACCACCCACCCCTCACCCCACCAAACAAGAGCCCCTGTTGGTCTTTCCCTTGGGCCTCAACATTACTAAAACTGCATCAGCTTGCACATCACAGACGCTTTGCCACATTCTTCCCAAAGAAACTTTCACAACCAAGTGAAATCAGCTCTGCAACCCACTTTTGGGCCCTGACCCACCAGTTGAGAAGCGCTCTTGTAAGGTATTATGTAAGCATGTAAGCCTGATTTTATACTACATACCAGGCGATTATCAACCCAGCTTTGAGAGTTTTAAAGGTCGATTATAAAGCAATAAAACGCTGTGGACGTTTAATATTCTGTCAATTTATTTCCATGGGGTTTGTTTTTGAGGCTGATGTAACGGGACGCGTCTCATAACACCCCCTCTTACCTTGGCTTGGTTGATGAGAAGCCCTACAAAGGTGGACACCAGCATGGATCCGGACATGCTGCCTTTTCTCCTCATCTCCTGCTTCAGAAACGGGAAAGCGGCGGCCGGGGGCTCCTCGGGCACAGTGACCGTGTAAGACTGTCGCATGCTCGGCATGCTGGCTGCAGAGAGGACCGGCGGAGCGGTGCGAGACTGTCAGACGGGCGGTGGAGGTTTTCTGTCCTCTCCTGCTCTCCTGCTGTCCGGTCTTTCGCAGGAATTAGACGGTCTCTGATAGGCTCCCTCCCTGCTGTCTGTCATTCATTCATATACCGGCACCAAGCGCACATACTAACAGAAGAGCCGAGGTTTTCTCTCTAAATCACTGTAGCTACAATGTAATTACGATCCGCGCAGCTGCATTAAACTGACTAAAAATATCTAATTACGATTTAATGGGCTGTAATTGCTCTATCATCCTCCGCAGGTGTCTGCAGCTTGCGCATAGACTCATTAAACACCAACAAATATAGACCGTAATGTGCTCCCACTCGTTTTACAGGACTCAAGCTCCGCCCCTTTTGGGCTACGTTAAATGTCGGTGGGCCTACATCAGACGTCAGCGTGCTGCTTACGTCACATGTCCACGCTGCCGTAACCCTCTGAAGGACTGACCTGCAAGGAGACCGCTCATGTCACAACAGACAGGGGCGCTGCAAGGAGCTGAGGACCCCATGAAAGGATAACACATTGGGCCCCAACACAGTACAAGCAGGAAGGTATAGCAAAACACACACTTTGTGTAAGTCACAGTGATTCAGGCTGCTTTATGCATATAAAAGTTTTCTTCAAGAACTGCCTCAACACTCCGCTGTCACTTTCGACTGCCTAATTATTACAACCAAGTCTAAATTCTCAAAGACTGCTATCATGAACTGAAAGAGTTGGAGTAATAAACTACTCAGTTAAAATAAGTCAATATTTTTGGTTTAACCTTATGCAAACAACTTCTGGACATTTTTGGCATCTAAAATGATTTAATTTACTTACTTGTTGAATCCTCTTAACTTTATGATGTAAAACTCACTGATATATATTTTTTTCTGATCGATACATTTTAGAATAGGCCTGATGCAGAGTTGTTGACATCATGACAACCAAGAAGCTTGAGCTGAGTGGTCAACCAATCAGAGGAGACTGTGCCCACATGGGGAAAAGAGCTTTAATGGGGCAGGAGCTCTAACTGAGCATCTCTGGCAGAGTGAGTATCCAGCTGGATCAGGATACTCGGTATGTGAAAGTGAATCTTAGCAATTGTGATCAAAGCAGTTATCCAAATGAATATGAACGGAAGTTAAGGCCAAATATGAGCCTTTATTTCAGTGGGACTAAACAATTAATGCAGATTATCTTATGGTTAACAACCATAATACTGTTAGTGGTTCACAATTTATGGGCATTGGGCTTCCAGTGTTTTTGAAATAGTTTATGTAACAATGCACTAACCGTAGGATACATTCAGTGGCATCTCAAAGTAAAATAAATAAACATATTTATTTAAAATAAACTGTTTTGGCCTATATCTGATTTGAAAATTAATTCATATGTCTTAAACTCTGTATTATCAGCTCTAAACTGCAGCATCTTAAAAAATCATGAATGGCATAAAATCAGATGTGACAGAAAGGAATGTAATTTACTATGTGGTCCCTAAATTAGATTCTGCTCTCCTCAAAAGGTCATTAATGAAGTTTCCTGGGATTTACGTGTGCACAAACAAAGAGGAGTTCATACTTATTGGTTTCACTCTGTTGTAATCGAAGGATAAAGGACAATTACTGCAACTCAACCAGCAGTTTGACAACATGAGTGCAAGCACTTCAGTCTCTAAAGAAACAACAGAGACACAACATCCTGTTTATAAGCCTGGAGTAAACATCAAATGGAGATAACAACTAAGGTTCTATTAATTTAATCTAATCTGATTTAATCAATATTTGATAAAAGGGTCAGTCTGTAAGGGGAAACCCTGTGACAAAAACAAGCATGACTTCCTCTGAGATTATATGATAATGTTTAAAGTGATTGGTAATTTATTGATTTTAGTACTGAATTACAGCTGCTAGTGGTTTCCATCAAAAACTTTCCTTTTGTTGATTTTAAGAGTGGCTAAACACTTAAATCTGTTTTTTTTCCCAAATAAAAATCCATGTAAAAATAAATGTCTCTTCAGAAGTAGGAGCCCGTAGATGAGAAAGTATTATGGATGACAGTGGTCTCTCCCAATAAAAGGCTTTGCTGCAACACTGTGGGTAGTGTAGTAAGCTTGCCCCAAAATTGCAAACAATTCATTGTCATTAGCATTGATTGCCTCTCGTAGGAGTATGATATCATTGTTTTGCAAGGTACAATGAAGACATTGACGGGAACATCTTAAAGCTGGGGGTGCTGGTTTGGCAGAGTGGGGAGCAACCATGCATGTACCATATGAAGGCTCCTGCCTTGTGCAGGCAGCCTGGGTTTGGTTTCTTTTGATGACCTGCATGTATTTTTCTAATCTCTCTCCCCCTGTTTGAGTCTGTTCACTGTCTCTTCACCATCAATGAAGCCAAAAAAGCCTTAAAATATCTTAAAAAAAAGAAGAAAAATCGTGAGGCAAATTGTAATGCTTCCTTACGTCAGTTGAAACCGATTCTAAACTGGAATTGGTTTATCTATTTTTTGAGTTGTTTATTTAATTTATTGAATTAGGACAGTGCATATGATCAGCATAGCAGCACTACACATTATTGTAAATATGTCCAGATTAGTACAATAGTTAAATTTCATCCACTGTCCTTAAACAAGTTAATACAAAAAACATAAAACAAGCTCACACTTTCAAAGACAAAATGGATGCATTCTGCTCATTTAAAGGTAGTGAAAGTACAATAACAATATTGTGTTTTTGGGATGCACAATGTTTTCGGATTAGTATTGGTATTGGGGATGAATGCCTAAAAAGGTGATTTCCAGTGTTAGCTGATATGAAATTTGCTGTACGTATCTTATATACTGACTGTAATATTGGGCAGATGTCCTTATCTGTCATAATGGTTTACCTTACCATCACTGGATGTCCACTTTTACAGATTAAAAGTTTAAAAGAACTATGTTATTTTTCTGCTTCACATCTGTCTCTAATACAAAAAGACTGTTACTTGCAAAAAAATAAAGTAGTTATAAAAACTTTTTCGCAAGTTCGCAAAATGTCTCTCCAAGTAAAAATTTTTTGTGTGAGTTCAAGAACAATTTCACGCTATTAATATTTTTTTTCTTTATTAATTATTTATTCTTAAACATATATTTAATGATCTGTATTATAAGTGCAGTGTCTATTTTCTTAAATATCACTTGACTGTACAAGAGGATTGTGGGTTTGGGGAGGGTGGAGGGAAGGCATTCTTTGTTCATTAATGTTCAAATGTAAAAAGAAAAAAAATTATATTTTTGTACAATGGAATTTCAGACGTGCTATCCACAATAAAATGTATAAAAAAACAATATATAAAATAATTCCACAGCTGCAAATCACTTCAAACACGCACAGAAATACTTTTAAAAATAACATTTAAAAAAATATACTTTTTTAAAAGCTCAAAATCTTTATAAAGTCATTTGAGTCCATGTATGCAGCCTGTATAGGTAAATGTTTGTACCTATACAGTCATGTATGGATGCTGAAAGAATACATTTTCTTTCCATTTCTTTGTTTCCTGATCTGACATCATAATCCTATCTCTGGAACTTAATACTAAATTAACTCAATTAAATGCACTGGAAAATGTGTTTGTGACACAAACTCACGATTTATTATTTTGGCTGGTAACCTATTTGCTTGGGGAAATTTATTGCTCACCCATCACCTTGACTGGTAAGTCAGTTATTCAATTTTGGACCCAGTATAACACATAGGAATTCAAATTAGTTCAGAAATGTCAGGGCAAGGATTTGTCATATTGTATCTTATATAAAACATTTCATTTTACTCTCTCATTGCAGTATTGATTAACTTGTGAATTCAGCTGAGTTTAGTTGGGTAAATGTTCCAGCTCTGTTTGATAATATGAGCTGAAAAGTTGTATGAGTGGAGGAAAAGAAGTGCTGCATGTCCCTAAGCAGAGATCTCATGACCCAGGCTAAAGATTGTGTACACAACAAATATCCAAGGAGCACATTCCATCACCGGTGATGTGTGTGTGTGTCGGTGTCTTAATCCTTGAGGTGGAAAACTACAACGTGAGAGACAGAGGGGCACAGAGTCAGTGTTTGTTTAAAGATATCTGCTGCAAAGAGCAGTCTGCTCTAAAATGGGACAAGTGTCTCTGAGTGCTGTTATCTAAAGCAGTAGTTCACCTCTGGTTCAGCCTCAGGACCCACCACCACCCTCCCTCAATCAGAAACTGTGACCAAAATACCAGAATTTTTCAGCTACATGAATATACTTAATGTAAAACATTCTAGTTAGGACTTTAGGTGGAGATACACAATTGACTGAACAGAAAGAAAGTACTAAATAGATTGATGTTTGTTTGTGTAGGGCTTCCCTATGTAAGTGTTTTTTATAAAATCCACTCCATTACATCACAAAAGTCTGAAAATCCATGTTGTAAGTTGTACATGTCATCAGAAATTTCCCTCTCAGTTTGGCAGAAGTGTGTTTTGGTACCAAACTGATTCTGAATTGCTTATGTGATAACCCTGGTGTTGCCTCTAACTTCTGTTGTAGCAATATGATATAACAACTAACTGAGCACAGAGGGATCAGCACCTTAGGCTCTGACACGGGCGTTTTTAGGATCTGACTTTTAGTTGGGCTCAGCTCTTACAGAAACTATGACGTCAACACAAACCACCTTCCTTGTAAGTGTTCACTTCTCTGAAGCCATCCATTTCAAAAAATATTTCCCAACATGGGAGACTTTAAATAATAGCACTAATAGTAATGTGCAGTAACATAAGTTTTACACTATTACATTTATTTTGTTATATGTTTTTTACCCAGAAGTAACTAATTGGTACAGGTGTTTTCATCATTAAATTATTTTCAGATCATCTTTTGTTGGTAATTCAGCATAACACATAGGTCAACATATTGTTGAGACATATTTAACCATTTTTATAACTATTAAATCAACATATTAATGTAGAATTTGTCACACTCCACATTCACATTTTACTCCATAACCAGTCTAAATTTCCTATGCATCCTCATGTAGCATTACCATTCATAATTTAGTGATTTGCTTGCTAAAATATTAAACTAAGAGCTTTGCAATTTATTTTTTTAAATTAATTTATTTATTTTGGCTTGTTAGAAAAATATAGTGGGGAACTGGCAATATGTTGTCATTATTCTAGAGGAGCTAAGTTGAAATGTATGGGATGTTCAGCCCCCTTAAAAAAGGGTCTTTAATGGCCATAGCTCAAACATTTAGTGAATGGTACCTCAATGAGGCTTAAGAACACAAGTGCGAATATTGGGACAGGGCTACAGCTACCAGCAGCACATCTGGACCCACACTGTTCATTTTTATGAGGTACTGGGTGTTCTTCAACCTGTGTACCAATACTGAAAGGCTATGTCATATGGTCTAATACAGTGTGAGGAAGAGCTCATGGTTTGTGTTGGAGATGTCCAGAACAGAGTGAAACCTTTTGTGTCATGTTACAGTACAAAATTAAGTCTCCTGTACTCTCAAAACAGAATTTAATATGGAGGTCAGAAGTCTGAACAAAATTAAAAACCAGGATTGGGAGGGAGAGACAAGCTCTCGAAGACAGCTAAGCTTCTGCAAGTGTGATAATGCCAATAAATAATTTAATATACATTCAACCACCACTAACACGCTAACCCTATCAATATGCCCATGACTGAACCACTAAAATACTGCCCTACATTTGGCAAAGACAATGCAAGACCTCAAATCTTTGTCTACTCTATTTTATCAAACCAAAGAAACAAGCTCACAGTCACCCAGTCTGGACGAATGTTGACTCAACAGAGAGTTAAGACATTAAAAAACAAAGAAACAAGAATAAAGATCAGAACTATGAAAGCTTTCTGTGCAGGCTTTTCTGGCCCTTAGTTTGCAAAATCCATTAAATGTAAATGGAATGTGAATGAAGAGTGTCTTTACAAAAACTTGACATTTATGAGTGAAAGATCAACAAAACCTGAAAAAAATCTTAACAAGATTTCAGTGATTTTGACATTTACAGTTTTTTTCTTTCACTTGGTTGTTCTGCTGGGCACAAAAACAAACCGACAACAGAGTTTATGGGCTACATTTTAATAATGTGTCGAGTAAATAAAATGTCTCCATATTGTTTGAAACCATGGGCTTCTACAACACAATGCCCTAAAGAAATTTGTTCTTAACCCCCCACCCCCCCAAACACACACACACACACACATTTGTGCACAGACACAACAAATCATGAAAAAGCAACAGGTTAACAATATTCAGCGTCTCTACAGCAACTTAAGGGCCAGAAACAGGATACGACAACACTGACTGATAAAAAAAAAGGATTACTTCCCAAATGTTTTCTTTTTCAAAGCTGCTTTCTCATTTTCTGCATTGCTGACAGTTTCTCTGCGGACACTTCTGCAAATGTTATGTTGTAATAAGTTACAATGCTATCTTGCGTCCTCTATGGTCCACTGTGGAGACCAGCAAGCATTTAAAGCCCCTCTTATTGATGCACAAATTTTGTTTACACTTGCATATTAAGGCATGTCCCAAAGTGATAAATATGCTCATCTGTATAATAAGGTATTTAACCTCAGCTATTATCATTCTTATATTACTGTTTTGTAGGTAGCTTTGCATGCCGGCTTCCTTCCAATAATGAAGAGCACTCATAGTCATAAGACTGCTGGCTGTGACATAATGACGTGAGGACAGCTCTGGCCTTTTGTGTGACTCAGAATGACACTTGTGCAACACAGCCCTTCTCAGAATACTGTGGACATGAAATTAACCAAGGGAAGTGGGAATATGCTTTTGTTAAGTATCTTGTTATGATCTGGCACAACACAAAGATTGATTGCAGTTTTCAGCTGCACTCTAATGTTTACTGTGGCTGTACAGACAAACCTAGACATCTTCCTTCCACTGGTAGCCTGTCTGGAAGAGGGGGCAAGCAACAAAGGGACAGGAGGATTTCTGTCATGTTTGGGGATTTGAATCAGCCTTTTGAATCAACCTTTTTTCAAAACTTCTCAGGAAGAAATCTAGTAAAAATCCAACCAAAATATTAGAGGCCCTCTGAGAGTTCATGACTGCAGAAAAGTTTAGCTTGTATTTCTACTGTTCTGAATTTGCATTTTTTTCTCTGATAAGATGACGGATTTCATTGTTTGACCAGTTTTTTTCGCAATCCTGAGGTCCCTGCAACTGCATGATCAAGGTCAGTGTGTCACAGCTGATAGGAACAATGGCCAGAGCTGTGACAATAAACCCAAAATAAAACAGATCATACGTATCTACTTAGTTTACCTGGTCAGGCACAGCTCGGTATGGTGAGTAGCCCAGTTTATTAGATACAAAAAAGGTTAGTGCAAGCTATGAAAGTCTTGAGCTAAACTAATAGGGTTGTGAAATGTTTGAGCATTGCGCAGACTGGGTCCAAACGTTACTGTTAGATGAATAGGTGTTGTTTTCAGGCTGAGGCATGGGGCTCTATAAGTGTAGAGTCGAGTAACACCAGGGACAGATGTGTGCTTGAGAAAGGTATTGGCCCGTAGGTAGTGATAAGCACTGTGCATTCATGGAGGGAACACCTTGTCGATACTGACTGTTACAGAAATTAGTGCATGATATTGCTGGCATGTATGAGTGTATTGTAATGCTGATACATTGATGCTCTAAAATCATATTTCAAAATTTCAGGGTAAATGCTCATGTAATTTAACCACAGTGTGACATTCAGGAGTTTAACTAAGGCTGCCCTGGTCTGAAATCTCCAGAAGTGGAGCATAAAGGTGATTAAATGTGTCACAAAAAGAGGCCTCAGGTTCATTAACAGCTTGGAATGATCAGTTGGAGACACCCAGTTCGAGCTGCCAGTTTCTCAGGCTGTGTGTGATGGAGAAGTGTTGATCACTTCACAGGTGCAGTGACAGTAAAAGTCAAGCTCAGGCTTGCCAAATCCACAACAGAAAAGGTGCTAGGTCAGTGGTTCTCAGGTCTGGTGGGTTTGCACCCAAAAGCAAGGTCACAGAGCTGATTTCAGTGGGTCACACATGTATCCCTGGTTAGGTCCCGGAACAAGCCTTTAGGGGCACTTACTCTGGGACAGATGCCCTATACCAAGCTAAAGCACTTTTACCCCACTTGCCAGGCCCTCTACTGGCCAGTTCTCACATTGCTCTAGCCTCAACCAAGCCTGAACATAATTATGTCAACACATAAACATTAAGACCAACTATTAGACACAACCCTCTAACAGTGAATGAGTGTATAAAATAATTGGTGACTGAGTCCAATCACCCATGTTTATGCTTGTGCATGAGAGAGCATCCCTTGCTGAGGGACACTTATTTCAAGTCTGACAGGGCCAAGGCAGTAAATTGCACTTAGTAGGTAGCACTCACTACACAACCAAGCTTGACTTAAGAGATGAAACATCCTAACACAGTATCCCAAGCTAAAAGCAATGTGAGGAAGTGCCAGCAACATATCTGCCAGCTGACACTAAAACCTGTCGAAGTGTCCTAACTGTCTACAAGTGGGGTCAAGCTGCATGAGCCTGTGCACCATTTTTACACCAAAGCCCTGATTCTTTTTCCTCTCTGTTGCTCATGTTTACTAACCTTGCAATGTGGCTGGTCGTTCTGGACTGACCAATCAGAGTTCTTTGAGGAGAAAGAGGTGGAAGTTGAGCCTGACAACAGCATGCCAGTAAACAATGGCTGCATGTACGGAGATTAGCATGGATGCTACCTGCTTTGGCATTGTATCAGAGCTGGATGACATTTCTTCATTAAAAAAAGAACACATAACAACACTAAAACATTTCTGCCTTAGCCCTTTTAACGTTTCTCTCTCAACCAATTGGTCAAGCACATTTTAAGTCACTATTTATTTTGTGCACTTTTACCGTAAAGTATCATCTCTACCGTTTGGTAAAGGATTATTTTTAAAAAACTGGTGGGTATGTTCTAAAAAAAACAATTGATTATTGTTATTGTTGCCTAAAGGAAATAAAAAATGCAAAGAAAAAAAATTTTGACTGCATTTTTCTTGGTGGGAACCTTAAAGGGATACAAATACAATTTTGCCTCTCTTGACAGATTTTGCTGCACAAACAAAGATTGCTGATGTTGATTGGGTATTCATTGTTTGGCTGAAGTCCAAAACAAGAATAATCAGAAACAAAACATCTTGAGGTTAAAAAATCAGATAAGCCTCTCCATTTATTCAACATTAAAGTTCCCTTAATACAGTGTCCTTACTAGATGCCATCATCAAATGAAACGTTACATTGTGAGTGTCGCACAACTACTGTCCATAATGCATCTGTTGAAACTGTAATGCCGTGCCTTATGTTTCCCCTTGTAAACGGGACGGTGCTTCACCAGTACAGGTGGAGAAATGGACATGTAGTGCTTTGTACTGATGGGTCAATGACTCAAAGCTAGTCAATTAAACTGCTCTCTGGGAGCCAAATACATTTTCTTTGTGTTAAAAGTGAAAGTAAATCATTTCTCTCCCTGAAAAAAATGAATGCTGCCCTATCTCCACTATGTTAAACAGATTAACAAGCTCTGCTGCATGAGAAAAGTCAGAGAAAATTTACAAAATCCCTCTAGCACACTGTCAAAATCCCTCTTTCCTCACTTCTTATCCATTTCAACAGAGAGGAAAATAGAAATGGGGCACTGAGGTAAAAACATTGCAACGCATCAGGTAGCATCATACTGCATCACTTACAGACAGTTAGGACTCTTCATACCAATACCTCAATTGCCCAAACTATCATTGTGTTTCCACAGCCAAAAACATTGACTTTTGTGTCACATTTGTTACTTGCTACTAATCAGCACCACTTATACAACTCTGGGTTTGCAGCACCACCCAGTCAACCAAATATAAACACATAATAAAACAAAAAATGGCTCCAACAGAGATAGTTCAGTAGAATACAGTAACAAGACAGGTGCTACATATGAACTTAAAGACAAAATATCAAGTTATATTTTTCTCCCAAGATAGAGAAACACACATGACAGAGTAGAAGCTTGCAAATGGATGAACATTTTTTTACTACTGTACAGCAACATGTAGATGCTGACATTTCTCCTGTTTTTTCTAAAGCAGCCCTCCCAAAAGACGAAGGCTATTGTGTCATGTGAAATTTAAGACCATAGGTAACATTTAGACTTATTAAGACTTTTGAGGCTAATTGATGATCTACAGAAACCCCGATTGGAGTCATTTTAGAATTGTTTTAAACAATTTAGAGGGAAACCCAAAAAATATGTACCTTTTCATTTTTTTCTCAAAGTTGGTATATGTTCCTGATGATTCACCAAAAATTCAGCTCTCCCTCCTCTCATGTGAGAGGTCATGAAGACTGATCCTGACAGGGAGTGGGTCAGTCTGGCTGTCTGACCTGCATAAACAAAGCTCTGGTCACTGATACAGAGCTCAGAAACGAGGCTGCCGACTTTCCGAGTCTGGTACTTCATGGTCATCTTCTGAGAGGTGTGAGTGTGCTAATTGTTGAGGGGTCAGATATCTGTGCTAAGGGCTCATTTGTCACATAACCACCAGGATGCCTGCACGCACAGGAAACGGACAAGGAGTTTGTTAGGAAAAATTTACTGAAACAGCCATCAATGAATATTAGAGAAATAGGAATGCTGAATGTCCTAAATCATATGATGTTGTAAATGTGAAGCATTACTAAGGTGAGCAACAGCGCACTCCTTTGGTTGAAGACAGGTACTCTTCAAGGCCACAGAGTATTGAGGAGCTTTGTCATGACTCTGGTTAAAGAGGTTAAATAAGTGTGGATATGTGGTAGGGCTGGACAATAAATACCATTTTCAAGATTTATCAGTAGATTCTCAGTAACAAAACATCACTTACACCTTCATATGCATCTCCTGTCTCCATCTGAAACTGATTAGTGAAGAGTTAAATGGATTTAACTGGAAAAATAGACAGCAGGCCTAGTGTTCATATAAATATTTTGTTCACAGAAAGAATTACTAAAACTAATATTATTACTGACTACAAGATAAGGATTTGAAATGTGTTGTCTAAATAGAGAATGGTCTTTTTGTTTTATTCAATGAGTATTAGTAGTTAAAATCAAATGGTATTTGATTCCTATAATATTTTACAGAAACAAAGGATTCCCAAACCCCAGATATGAAGAAATTTTATATTTTCAAAATATTAGATATTGCTTACAGATGACTTCAAACTGCCTAAATTACACAGACATGTCGGTAATTTATGGAAAAGTACATGGAATTGGCTTCGCTCCTCCTCAGTTCCATCCACTTTTTCTAATGTTGGCAACATATTTGTGCAATGTAGCTAGTGTCTGTCTTGGATTTTGTATGACTTCAGAAAATAAAGATTCTAAACTTTCTGACAATCTCTCTCCAAAATTATGTAGATTTCATCACTTTGAAACAAGTGGTTTTTAAGAGTAGATGAATGTTTGATGGCCTAAAAAATGCCCCCAGTGTGTATGTACAATGTAATGAAAGTGTAGAAGTTTATCTTCAAATGTAGATTATTAAAAACAAATATTGACAAATATTGGGTATCTAGGATTTAATTTTTTCAGAAACCAGGGCGGGGGCAGCAACTCATGTAGTCCACAGAAGAAAAGGTCCTGATGCCTTTGACCTTGTCGACTTGCTCACAGAGGTAATCTACCCATGTAAGGACACATGTAAAACACACTAAGGGTTTACTTAACTTGGAAAAGCATACTGTTGCCTCTTAAGGTTGCACTTATTAATGTGCACATTGTGCTGATATTTTCTGCTTTGATATCAGCTGTAAATATCAGCAGAAATGTTCACATCTGTCTAAACTGGGCAACTGGCAGCCTCACGAGGCCCTCCCCCTATGTGTCAATGTGTCCTGTCAGTCAGTTTCCAAACTTCCAAAAATTTAAACCATGCACAACGTGTACACAGGCAAAATGCAGCGAAACGTCCAAAATGGATTTTTTATTTTAGTTTAGCCTAGTTTAATTTAATTTATTGCAGCTGTTGACCACTGTACAGGATTCAAGTACACTGGTATATCAGAAAAAAAAACTACATAAAGTACATTAACATTGGGATGATGCTTTTTAGCACTGACTAAAAAATAAACAAGAAACAAACATGGAACATATTTCTGTAATAGTCTTAAAAATAGGTTCTTTTTTGAAGGAATTAGCATATTTAATCTGCTATAATGGTTTCAGTTAAGCAGGATTTATCAGCTATATCTGTATAAAGTTTATTTTCTTTCTTGACAGACCCTAGGCGCCAGATTTTAAAATAAAATCAAATAACATAATTATTGTGGTCTAATAAATACATCAGTATTTCATTAATGTTATTTTTCAAAATTTTTATAAGTTGGAGCCTTTAAAAGTGAGAGCAGTCCCTGTCACCTGTAGTGCCAAGTAAACTGTCAGGTTATCCATCACAGGGATTGACATTTATGTACTCATACTCCTGGTTGTATATTTGCCAATATAGCTGACGAATGGATTTATGTAAATGTTGCAAACATATATTCATGCCTAATAAAATTATTTGAGAGTTGATAGCTATAGAAATTGCACAAAATGCCTTTAATACAACATTTTCAGATTTTGTGACTTTATTCTTGGGGCTGGTTAGGAAGCCTTGAGGGGCCTGATGTGGCCCCAGGTCCTCCAGTTGATAATAACCGCTGTCAAGTTTTTTTTTTGAAGCATTATTAATGCATTTGGGGGGAAAGTAGGTCAAATAAACTTCAACAAGCATGAATAACCCATATATCTATGAGTGCTACATTGACCAGGTTACTTTTGATTTTATCTACTCACAGTGGTACTTGTTGATAAAACAAAAGAAAAATAAAGCAATTAATGTAAAAAACAGTACAAGGTAGTTTATTGCACAGAGAAAGTACCTCTTGCTTTACGTCCATCTAAGCTCATCAAATTTAGCTGGTTTTGAGGTAAATATTTATTGTTTTGTTGAATCACAACTAGTTTGATTGTCTTATGATAGCATCCTTTTCTTTACTTTCAGTGAAAGGCCCTCAGAACCTGAAAACACATTTATTTGGCCCTTGCGGTAACCAAAGTCGGCAATCCCTAGTCTATATCAATAACAAAGTTCTTGAGCTACTGTATGTTAGTGAGTCCCTCATTAAGACCACTGTTGGTTACTGAATCATAGATAAATATATTGTAACATATAGTATATCTACACTCAGCTTTAAAATATCAAGACGTGACTTTTGGTTTATATCACCCAGCCCTACAAAGTGGTGCAGACCGCAGCTAAAGCCTCTCATAGACCCTGAATTTCGATCCACACATGCACAATAAAACAGCAGGATGAGATGAGCAGGAGTAAGAACAGACAAAACTCTTACCATGGAGTCCCTGGTGGGTGAGTCAGACAGCCCATTACTGCTCGGCTCCCATGATGAAGAGCCGTATGCTCTGCCGCTGCTGCTGAAGGCCTCCTGGGTGGAGCTCCGCGAGAGGACCTCCTGAGTGGAGCTCCGCGATAGGCCTGAGTATCCTGGACGGGAGCTGCTGCTGTATGAATTGGCCACATTGCTGGTCCGACTGCGATAGCTCCGCAGGGCACTGGTGGAGGAGGATGGGTTGGAGGAAGAGGAGGAGGTGGAGGCGTCGTTGAGGCCCAGAGAGGCCAAGTCCCTGCTCAAGTCACTCTGGGATACAGATTTCCTTCGGCTGAGCGAGATGCTGGAGGTCGCTGGTGAAGAGTAGAGGTAGCTAATTTGGGCCGAGGAGGAGGAGTACGAGCTGGAGCCGGTGTAGGTTGACCCCCCGCTCAGCCCAGACCCACCATAGCTCTTGACAGGGGTTCTGCTGAGGCTCTTGCTCCGCCGGCCACTGCTGCTGCTGCTACTGCTCCCGAGGATGTCTGTGCGTGGTATGGTGCGCCCACGGTCAGGGTCGGGGTCTGAGGAGGAGCTGTAGTTGCGGCTGCGGGCGGCAGAGCTGCTCAGGTAGCTGGAGGAGGAGTAACCTGAGGAGGTTGTCGAGGAGGAGGTTGGGGACTTGTAGGAGGACACCCTGTCCCGCTCACCATAGGAGCTAAGGCCGGGGCTCAGCGAGCTGTAAGAGCTGTAGTGGCTGGTGTAGGAGGGGCCAGCATAGCGCTTGGCGGTGGAGGAGATGCGGGACATGCTGCTGCTGGTTTCTCAGCCACAGGGAGGGAGGGCCTCTGGAAGACTGCATCGACTGCAGCAAAGAGACAAGAATGTTACTCCATCAGCAACTATCAGATCAATACAGAACAGCAACAAAGTGAGCAGGACAGATGGCTTCATTTATCATCACTCTGTTAAAAACAAGAAGTCTAAATACTAAAGGGTTAAGAATGTGCCTCACTTAATTTCATATTTTCTGCGTGTACGTATAATAAAAACTAAGAATCTGAGGAAATCTGTGCAGCTGGGCTTACTGCTCAGTGGGGCTGGGAAAAACATCAGGTCCTCGAGATTGTTTCTTTATAGAAGATATATTTAAAAACAATACTGTGTATATCATCAAAGTTTCTGCTGATATTGTATTTTGTTTTTTTTTTTAAGTAAGAACTACTTATGGCATACAATTACAAAATAAACTTTAACTTTTATTTATTAACCACAAAATAATGCCTGTTTTCAAAATTGTCTACTAAATGACCACAGTATGTAGTATATAATGCATATTACATATTGTATTTGGAAGCAGTATGTATTATGACTGCCAAACAGCTGTTATTTTGCAGTATGCTTGATCCTAACCTTGAGCAGCAGTTGGGTCTGCCTGATTTAATACCTGTTATTGGGCAGATCCATCTTGCCAAGCTCTGATCTACAAAAGCTGTGAACAGGACAAAATGTCCTTTGATGCAGGAAGAAGTGGGAGCAACTAGTGAGATGACAGCGGGAAGTGCCTGATAATACAGAGATTAGCATATATGCTAACATAGGTTCAATAGGAGTTTTATCAGATTTGGACCAAAATGAAAGGATATTTTTGCATCCAATCATCTGCTGGATATGCTTTTGAAAGGTTCTGCCCATTCCCAAACACTTTCTATAGGCTGTTGCCCTGATTGACTAATGAAATATATAATATATTGAGTGGTCCATCTGGTGTGTCAGGTTAACTAGTACTTTACGGTTACTACATCAGGACTTCTCTCTCTCCCCTCTATTAAAAGTGTCAGTGGCTGTCTGAAATGGCTTTTTCCCCAAGCCCCCCCAAATCCACCCCCAACTAAACCTACTAATGTGATGTCCTACCATTGCTTTGCACGGGGCTTGCCACCCTGCGGCTCATTGCCTCAGGGTGGCAAGCCCCGTGTAGAACAAAGATCATGTTTGATTGAAATCCATTAAAAAAAGTATTCCTTAGACAAAGCATTCACAAGCAAAGGACAGCCACCATAGACTGTAGAAAAAATTGAATGAAGCCATGTGATAACAGTCATTTGATAGTCAAAGGAGCCTTTGGTACGTTGTTGATGCGTATCAGTGGATGCTGCCATATTGTGCATCTTAACCAAACCTCAGTTCAACCCAATCACACATGAAAGAGGCTGTATTAAGGCGGGACCTCTGGCCATCCCAGACTTGTAGCTAAGTCAATCAAGTCCCTTACTTTCAAAATCCTCTGTAAAGTGAGAGCACTTAAATGTATTATAGTTTTAGGTTGGAGCTGTTTCATGAACCAGGCTGTAAATACGTTTATTTTGGCTGTAAAAAACATCAGTACCCCATGCTCAATCATGTAATCTCCAGGGTTCCTACAGCCAGCCTCAAGCGGACATTCAAGGAACCACAGCTTTTGGTACTTCAGCATGTGCCTCCTTTTTTAACTCCGACCATTTCATCCTTTAATCTAAGTAGACATGAGGTCATAATCTATAGAAAATGCCTTGAAGACTTTTTAAGACATGACATTCACAAGTCACTAGTTCAGAGACATGAAAAAGAAAAACAACAACAAATAGATGATGTGTTAGCAATAAGCTAACAAACTCAGTTCATACACAGAGAAATGTCCATATCCTAGTATTCTTCTCATTTTCTTTAAATGACTCTTGAGTGACCATTTTCCATTAACATAATAAACATGGAATTGAAATCTCGTCTCTCTATTCTGATAAACCATGATTTTCATTGTACTACTCTCTTTGGTTGGAACCTAACCCCTCCTCTTCAGTCTCATATACTTTACATTTCCCACAGCTATAACAGGAGTCCTGCAGGGCGTCAGAGGTAAAGCTCTAAGGAAGCAGCACAGTTCGTCCCTCAGATGGGCCAAGCTAAGAAAGACAGAGGCTCCTGCTCACATGCACAGCAGCGTCTGAATAAATAAAAGTATCTGGTGTTGCTGATCCGTGTTGAGTTCAGTGCGTGAGGCTCCTATTTCTTTAATCTCCCTCTCTTTTTTTCTCCCTTCTCTCTCTCTTTCTCTTCCTTCTCCTCACCCTTCCTTCTTTTAGAGAGCATCTTCTCCTCTGTTTAATTTCCCCTCCTTCTGGCTCTCTGTTGCTCTCTCCCTCTTCCTCTCTCTCTTTCTGTGACTGCTGCTCTATCAATAATTCAGCGTATGGATCTGGAGTAGGCAGACTGGAGACAGGCCAACACACTGGAGGCCAAAACATACAGTCGGGTCAGGCCATGTGGTTGTGGTCACTCAGAAGTATTGCTTAGCCAGCTGGGGTAGCCACAAAAAGACAGGGCTTTTGGTTGATGGATGTGGGAGACTTGTTTGGCAGGGTTGTTAAATTGATTCACAACAGCAGAACATGGAAACTATTTATGACTTCATCCTATTTCTCTGCTCTTAGTTTTTGTTCCCATTCAACCCCAAAATTGACCAAATTTTGACATTGTACAGCAAAAATATTCTGTATAATCAGGGCTAGGCAGTATGGACAAAAACATTTATTGTTATGCTTCAACAGAATGATATATAACTCAATACTTTTTCTGCATAGTTAAATACCAAGTGGTTTTCAGAATACCAGAATTATAAACTGTGATGTGATTCTGGACTGTGTTCCGATGTTCCAATGATTTGTCCCAATTCAGTTGACAAAATGATACAACCCTGCATATTTCCTTTGGATTGTTTCATTTTACCACAGCAGTATTTTGCAGTTGACAAGTTCAGGCGGAGTCAAGCAAAACGCCACAGCTGGCATTGCTATGACTATGAGTCACACTGTGTATTATGGGAGGGAAGCTTTTAGGCTAAGCTACCCACAAAATGACTCACTGATTCATGGCGAAGGTTATATGTCATGTGTAAGGTTACACAGATGAACATATGGCATGTTATGCCTGTGCACACAAAGTGACTGTGGGGTCCAAAACACGACTATTAGGTAGTACTTCGTCATCTGTCTGGTTCAAAGGCCACACTCACTTTAGGGCAAATGATCTGTGCCATGTTTAAGCCCGACTGCCCTCCTGCTTTTAGAGCCTGGCAGGCCTGTACGCACATTGTCCCTTTTTGAATTTCACTTCAGCATGTTAATGTCACACACACAGACTACAAGACACACACTTACAGCCAGAAAAACACAGCCTCTGAGTTTTTTGAGTCATGTTACAGTATGCCCAAAACACATCTATTTGCTCTGCATCTGGATTTGCAACAAGACTGTGCATCTTCTAAATAGCAAATATTTACATTTAATTTTGGGCAATGTATTTTATGCATGTTTACACCTAGGGCCCAAGGTATAACCATGCTATTTGACTATTTAATCCCACCTTGGAGACAGCAGAACAAGCCTCTTGTCTCGTTCAGTCTGATTGAGGGGTGAACATACTGAATAATAATCATCTTTCATGCTGTTGTATGGGATTTATGAATATACTCATTATGACTGCGCTCTGTGTGAAATTACTGTCCAAGTCAAATTTCTCCATGATGATGAAACAGTTTGTCCTTTTCCCAACCCTTATCTTCAACCACGATACCTAAGTATGTCAGTCTGATATCAAGACATTCAATAAAAAGCAATTTCAGACAGACTAAAAAGCTTCCATGTAGTTTAAAGTTCAATTTATCAGAGTAATGCAGACATTTGACTTTTTTATGTAAACTTAAAGAGTGAGGGCAGTGTGTATTACCAGTTAATTGGGGTTGTGTTTTCCCTGACATGAACATGGCCTCCTTCCTCTAGCACCGAATCTAAAGATTAGCCCGTATGTCCTCTGAACACTTGACTGCTCTTCCTTGGCCCGGGTTAAACCTGAGTCAAACTCTTAGTGTTGTCACAGCCATGGGGCAGCCGAGTGAAACAAGCTACAGAGAGTAAAGTGAAAACAAGCTGGGGTCTGGCACAGTCCAGGGAATAACAGCACACGGCATGGGGCACAAGATTGATAAGATGATAGCAAACTATGAATTTCACTTCTGAGAGGAGATGTCTCTACTGACACAACACAAACATGAGCTTGTGCCACAAACACACAGACTTCAGCTACTCTGCATTTTCGACCTCCCCTGAGGTATTGCTAAACAGTGGTTACCACAGCTACAGAGGCAACACGCTGCATTTGTTTGCCGACACATCAAAACAAAAATGAGCAGCAGCAGCCAATTTACACTTACTACAGAGCTGCAGACTGGTGGCTGCATCTAATGCTCTGGATTCTATTTCCGACAGTAAGTAAGATGTGAAAAAACTCACAAGTAGACCATTTCTAGATGTTCACACCAGAAAATAAGACTCATAAACGTACCTGCAAACATTCAAACATTAGACTTAAACAGGATTTTGAGACTCATGCTTAGTTTCCCCATAAAAATCTGATCAGTGATATCAATGTGGCCTGGCAGCTGCTGTGCAATCTTAACTTGATGAAGCTGATATTCATCAGGCATCAAGAGGGTGCAGGTTGCTAAATTTATTTCCGTTCACTGCTCAAAGAGCTGGCCCAAGCTTCTACTAAACCTGTACTAAATGGTCTGCCATCATCAGAGTCAAGATAAGATTGTACGAAGATTTTAGCATCTGGCAATCACTGGCAAAGAACAGGAGAGATGAGGTTTCACTTACCAAGCAGCTTTTAGAAAACATAAAAAATACTGATTTGAAGCCTCACTTTAACTCACTGAACCCTGATTGATGGTAATATGAATAAAAAACAAATAAAAAAAGCAAGGGAAATGCTATAAATTGAATGTCTGTATTAGAATTTATACTGTTGAGGTTTTTGTTACATTTTTGCCCCACAAACCATGCTCACCTCCTTACTCATCAACCACTACTATTAAAAAGGGAGCCAGGGAAATATTACAATATTCAGTAAAGACAGGCATACACTGAGTGACTGAACTTGGAGTTGTTTGACTTGTTTTGAAGTTGGGATGGATTTCAGCTCAACCATGATGCCATTTGTCATGCAGTGTTCAGAGGGACGTGACGGAAGTGGATCACAGCCCAACCTAAAGCTATCATGATGATTTTGGACATGTTTGATATTCTGGCTGTCCACTGCATTCACTTAAACAGTTCTGTTTTTTTTCCTTGCTACAGACCTTATGAGCAATGATCCAAGTCAGGAGAACAAGCATGATGCCGACATCCACATTGGCCTACAAAAATACATCCTCTCTCCATCACTTCAATCTCACTGTTCCAGAAAAAACCTTCAATAGAGTGGTGCAGGAATGAGTCCAAAACATACAAGTGAGTTAGCATGGAGCACTTCTTGGTTCTCAAGCCTGAAACTGAATGAGATTTAGAATACCAGTTTTGGATAGATGACAGCAATAAGGTTCATGGTGAACACATGCATCTGATGTTGCCTGATTTTGAGTCTCAAACCACTGTTGTGTCTTTAAAACAAAGGTTGTTTACTAACTAATAACATGGACTACAAAAAAAGTTGGCCTACCAGCAAGCATTTCGAATTGTTTTTAATAATCACCAATTAATACACTATTGCCACAGCCACAAGGACCAACTTGATCGGGTCCCTCAATTAAGAGGAAATTCTCAAAGAAGAGGGTACAGCAAGACGTTATATACTGGAAATATTGTAGTTGCTTCTAAGTCGAATCGCCATGTTGTACTTCTATAGTTGCTTACTTATAGCCTTTTCCAATTACATTTAAACTTAAAAAAAACCAAGATGATAGGTAAGTTTGTTTAAATTATCAAAAAGATCAGAACATGATTTTTTGTTCTTCATAGAGCTTGTTATCAGCAATGTTTCAACACACAGTGAAAAGTCCCGTAAGTGCGATGCTGTTCAGTGCTGGCCTATAAAAAAGGTCATCTCTACACCACCCTGTTCATCTGGTGGATATATGCTTTTCTCACTGCCATCAAGAAGAATACTTATATCTCCAAAATTACCACTTTCAATGAAAAAAACCCCCTGTATTTTCTCCTTAAATAAATACTTGCAAAGATTTTTGATACCCTGAATTGTTCTAATATTCATTAAAACATACCCACGGACATAAAGGGGGATGAATTGCACTAATTTATGAAGAACAATGAAAATCATGAAAATTAGAGATACGGGATTTGTGCCTGACAACAGTGATAGATCAAATCCCAAATGAACGCTGGGCTGAAGGCTCTGAACCAGCAGGCTTTAAAAAAGACTGTATTAAATAGAGGTTTACTGTTTTTTGGTGAACTGTTCTCTTAAAATGATATCAGCAAACACATTCATATATATTTGAATGGACTTCTCGAAGAGCTGCAGATCCAGATTCTTTAGATGTGACTGGTTTATGGAGCTCAATAAAATGTTTTTCCCGTTTCATCTTTCCAATGAGTGAGATCTCTTACGGTACATTCTGTCCTCGCAGGTATCCTCTCAGCCTGTTGGAGAGCAGAGCTGATCTTTGGAGCAGAGAGAGAGAGACTGGTGACGCAGGACGCTCGCCTCGTGCCCTGAAGTGACACTGTATGAATGTAACATCAGCACTGAAGTTCTCTGATGATTTAAGGTCCATGTAAGTGTGTGTTTGTTTGTGTGTGTGAGAGAAAGACTGTACATCAGTAAACAGTCACAGCAGCTTTTAGGAGAGTGTGTGTGTGTCATTTCGCCACTGTCTTAGGGATGTTATCTCTCGAAAGATGATACAAATCTGAATAATGACAAAATTACTGCAATACTCTATGTTATCCATTAGATGGTGCTTTCTGTTGTTTGCTTCTCTTGTTGGATGTCAGTAACTGATGGAAGCATTGTCTAGATGTCGGGTGATTTCACATCTAAAGTCTGTTTGTTTGGTCCAGACTTACCAATGTGTTGTATTTTTTCATACTTTACCCAGATCTGGTTTTTGTTCACATGGGGGCATTTACAAGACCAGAAAGTGTGAGAAAAACGCTCCCCAATGGTCAAAATTTCTTGATGGACAGACGACTCCTGCCTGACTGCCTCTGTGTGTTGCAGTACAGTCTCATTAATATACATTTTTGTTATATATCTTTATTGATGATTGGACAGGACTACTTTGTGTGTGAGCGGTGTGGTTGAAAAAAAAAAACATGAAAAAATTATCTCCTCTATTTTTTCTGTCAATATAAAACAATCTGTTTTTAATTCATTTTCACCTGCTATTTTCAATGATGGGCAGTTAAGTCTCTAAAAATAGCAGCGTTAGTAGCTTAATTACATTTTCCAGCAGATTTGTGGTTGCATCATTTGTTCTCTGGGTCAAATAGCTTTTGGTAGCTAAGTTATTTAACTGAGCAAGCAGTGTGGTAGCCTCAAAACAAGCAACACATTTTCCCTCATCACAGACGGAGAGCAGCAACAGAGTGCTCTGTCACACCCCAAAACACTTTAAAGGACGAGTGAATGACGTGCACAGACACGTGGGCCTGCAGTTGTAGTGGACAGTGTCTTTCCGGATGACGGCAGCATCACTGTCCAATCCTTTACACCTCCAGTGTCTGTCCTGCTGCCGAGCTCATTAGCCAAAGGCAAGATGAACCGATGGAGTAAGATAAACAGCCTCGTGTTATTAGGGATCTTTATGAGCTAGTTTTGTGTTTATTTGACAGTGGATGGACTGTTCATCAGGCTGTTTACCCACAAAACATTATTTCAGTTAATATATTACAGTCAGCCTTTATTAAGTGGCACACATATTAAACCCATTTAGGACAATTAAGCCAAGAAATGCATACAATTTAGAAAAATGAAATAAACAAAACTTTTAGATCACTCTACTCTGGATTTGCGCCATCAGTTGGAGCAAAGCTGCAGCGCAGATGGGACATAACTCAGGCAGACTACATGGAAATTGCAGGTGAGGCTCCATCCCAACTTGGTCCGATTTAAAGTTAGGTTGAAAAGGTGTATAAGGTATGGCTAACTCCACCAGTTGGCTTCAACAGCATTTAAAAGGCTCCTTTGCTAATCATATGGCAGAAGTCATATGGCTTTGTCCAATTCTTTTTATAGTCAATTGGTTAAAAAAAGTATTTCAGAATTTATAACCCATCCTAAGGTCAAATAGAGATGCAGAAAACTGAAACAATGTGAACTCAATTTTGTTTTTCTGTCTTCTTCATAACACGTAACAACCCAAATTATTGCCCTCACTGCAACATGAACCCTAGACAGCTGCAGCAGTGCTTACAAACTGCAGTTTGATGTTGACATAATGTCGTTCTCATACAGAATTAAATTTGAAATCAACACTGAGACTATTAGAGGTCTCTGAGCTGTGCTGGGATCGGCGTGGTCTTACAGGCAGCTATATATACCCTGAAATGTGAGCAGATAAGAGACTGCTGATGTCTGTGAGGGCCACACTGACGCCTCTGCCCTCCCTCTCTGCCAGTTACAAATAGATGCCAGGCTATTTCACATTATAGCTATGGACCAGAGAGCCTAAATCAGCTATTCTGACTAGAGAAAGAAGGACTTTCTCAAGCATTTTCTTGCTAAAAGCTGGACAGAAACACTTAAACCTCAGCCCAGTCCGGTGTGTGGTGGTATGATGCCAAGGAAAGACCAGAGGGTGACTAAAATGACTGAATTAAAGGACTTCAGAGTGCTGCCGCAGCAATTTTCATCACAGGTTTCCTGAAGAAAAGAAGCTAATTAGCATTTATCATGACCACCATCTGCTGGTGACTCACTGAGAGGCTGCAGTGACCTCAGAGAGTCTACAGTAATGGATGCTGGAGCCTCTGCAGCCGACTCACATAATCCTTTATTCACTGAATCAAGATCTGAGAAATGTTTTCACAGCCTGACAGAGTAAAATCAAATATATACAAGAATGTCCACTTATAACAGTAGTTCTCAATTTCTTTTGTCAAGTCCACCACCCAGACCAATAGTTTTTTGTATTTGTCACTTAAATGGCTAATTCAATTTTTTTTGAAAAACAAAACAAAACAAAACAAAAGAACTTAGATATCCAAACACTCATTTCTCAACAAGGTTGTGTGTCAACATAAAATCAGCGACAATTTCTTTTGATATATTCCAAAGGCTACCATTAATAGAGCAGTGCAGAAATTGATCCTAAAACATAGGAGTGAGTAAGTATCTTAACACTCCCTGTCCCATGTCCCTTAGTCTATTGGATTTTAGAATTAACAAAAGGAAAAACATAAAATGTACGTATTATTGCACCTCCTCTAAAATTTAAAGCATTTTTGTGTTTTCTTTCCAAGGACACTTACTAATGAACTACTAACAAGGGCTACAAAAATTGGCGCAGACCCTAATGCAATCAATTTGCATCATTTTTTAATAAACGATAAAACATAAAAAAAAGCAACAGCCATGGACACCAATTTTTATCAGTACATTCAGTTAGGAGGGAAATTTTAAACAAGAGGTTGTATCGTGGTGGAAGTGTGGGGGCTGCTTCTTGGTCGAAACTGCCATTTTGTAGTTCTATGACTGCATGATATAGCTTTTTACTATTCTTACCCTCACAATTTCCTTTAAGTCTAAAAAATCATAAAATTTTAAGTAGTTTTTGAAGATTATCATGATGAACAAAACGTGCAAGATTCATAAACTTTGGTTCGCCACAGACCTTGGTATCAGAAGTGATCCAAGAAAAACTTTTGTCCGGGGAATCAGAGCAATGCCAACGCTTGTTAATTTGAAATTCACACCCAAAGCTTTAGCTCAATTTTCTGACTTAAGAAATGTTACACACTGAATAAAGTAACAGCTTCTGGCATCATATTTAAAGGCAGCCCATTGATTTAACATCCATCTCTGTCAAGGCAAATAGACAACCAGAGTTAAAGATTAAAGGTGTAATTTGAAGGCTGAAGTTATATCTATATTTACACAAAATTTTGGGACCGTTTTGCCTGACTAGTTATCATCAATGTACAGTGCTAGGATTTTAAGAGTCTGAGCGCTTGTTTCACATAATATTTACACAAACATCTACTGTAACACATCATGTTAAGTCAAGCTAGATGACAAACAATTCTGTCACCAAAATTTTTTTCAGAATAAAACTCCTTATGTTTTGGTTTGTTTGAGGGCTCTTCAAAGAAAACAGCCAAACAAGATACAGGGCCATTTACAGCATGAATACAACAGTCTGAACTCAGGAGTGGGAGATGGAGGCTTTCACAGCTCATCAATGACTCTGGTAAGCACTGAAACTCACAGAGAGCCTTACTAACGCTGGTAAATACATCTTCCTCTGGTCTGATTCACTTGACACACAGTGACTTTCACAAGAATCTTCTTGTGCTGTTCAAGGGTTAGACACCACAGGCTTGAGGGAGGGTGGGTTTGTAGTGTCATATGTTGTGAAGGGTAAATATCACATAAAAACACACTTTAGGAGAAGCCTGTTTGTCTGTGATGACTAACATGACTTTAGAACAATTAAGTGAAAAACGTGGTCGTCCTCAATGTGAGAGATCGCAAGCTTACTCTCCTCACTCACTCGATGCCTTGTTTTTGCTCTCTTTAAAACCTTACAGGTTCACACCCAAAACTTGTTGATAGCTGAATATGCATAAATAAAAAAAATGTCTTCTCAGGCAATCTCTGAGATGCTCCTCTTTGCCACAGCACAACTAGTGAGACATTTTTAATATGGAAGCAAAATCAAACACACAAAAATTCAACCGTAGTTCTACCTATGAGCCAAGGTAGGCAGTTGACTTGGGTCTCGTGCTCAAAGGGGCTTCAAGATTAAGTCATTCTAGGCAGTGCTGTAACTCATACAAAAGCCTCATGTCCACCAAGTAGTCTGGTTTGGTTCAGTACAGTTCGCTACAGATTGGAGCGGTAAACCTTGGTCTTGTTTGCTTTTCCCTTGCCAGCTGTACTGTCACTTGAGGCTGGGAATGTGAGCAGGGAAAAGAGGGTCATGCCAGCTACGTGAAAGCGTGAGGTCACAGCAGCGTGACACAGTGAAGCAGTCTTAAGAAGTGTGCGATTGTGAAAAAAAGGGACAACTGAGGACTTCCAGCACTTCCAGTACTTCATGGGGCATTGTTTGGAGGGGACATTTTTACAGCAACAGCAGTGAACAAATCACTCTAAATCCACGGCTTGTTCGAATACGATGAGATATGTATTTTCATTTTCGCTGCTGTCTCATGGCACTGACAGTTTTGGTGACCAATAAACAGACTGCAGCGCTTTTAGCTCCACCGTTTAGGGTCTGTTTGGTATGCTTGGCACCATTTCAAAAGGGGTGCCAAAGAGTGGGGCAGCACAGGTCGGTTGGTTAAAAAGTAGCTAAAGTACCCAGTTGGGGAATCAAGATTAATTTTGCTGTTACAAGTGTTGTAACCTGTTGTGCAGGTAATTATTATCTATTGTAACTTTTCTTCAATAATAGCAAATTGTCACTGAAAAAATGCTTTGTTTTCTTTCCCTGTTGTTGCTGCAAGGTAAATAGGGAGACAAAAGTAAATCCCTGAGGCATCTGCATGCTTTCTTGAGTCCTTTTCATAGAGCATTTATACAATGTAATTCAATATTTTTCAAATGAGACTAATTTACGAAAAAGCCCTTTTATGGCTATAAAACTACTAAAAACTGTGAGCAAACTGCTTTCGCTGTTTTAATTTTAAGGACAAAATCTTACCTCCATCCATATATTGCAAAACATTTCCAACATATTTGTGAAATTAAGACAGTATTCTGTTCCTCTGTTGGTCAAGAGTAACCTGACACTCCAGATGGACTGTTCAATAAACTTCACCAGTCCATCTTAGCAACAGCCCATAGAAAGTGTTTGGGAATGGGCAAAACCTTTCAAAAGCCTACCCAGTAAGTGACTGGATGATGGTTCTGTCAATCATATTCATTATGAGCCAATAAAATAACGTAGTAGGCGGGTGCTACTGCCATGGTGGATTTTGCACAACGTAAGCGGAGTGGAGCAAAAATATAATTTCTATTGATACGTGCATTCATTGTTGTTTGTTTTTCATTTAATAAAGACATGAAGTCCAGGTTTGATAAAACTGCTACAGAAGCTGTTAGCACCTATGCTAATCTCTGTACGAGTAGTCATGCTGCTTTGGGCTACTCACAGGACATTGAATTAGGCAGATCCAGCTGCTGCACAAGATTAGGTCGAGATGACTTAGAAAAAAACCTTTAATGTGCCCAGGGGGCAATTTTGTTTGCAGCACGGTACAATGACACACATTGGGCTCTAATTTCGTAGACCAGGCGCAGGCGGGGCGCACCTGCCCTGCGCTGCGCCAACAGGGTGTGTCCAGGGCATCTTGCAAGTTTCGTGCACGGCGCAGTCTGGCGCAGGGAGGCGCACCCACGCCTCCGTCCCTCCTACCGACGCAAGTAGCAGAGAGGGAGGAGATAAGACTTCAGTGGGTTTAACACAGCCGAGTGTGATCTTCACCAATCAAATGAACGCCTCTCCTTGCCTTTAAATGCGACGTGGGCGAGGCGCAGTGACAATTTCACCTCAGTGGCGAAGAAGGTCAGAGCCGCTGTCACTTTTACAGCAACTGGGAGAGCGTAGGGGCCACCGACGCGCGTCACCGTGTGGACCACCTCGCGGAACAGATATAATCTGTTCCTGTGTCGTAAATAGGACTACAAAATTAAGTGATAATTACATTTAAACACAGCAGCAGGCTAATCCATTCATCATGCTTGTGATCCACCCGCATTTCTGGTCTGTCATCGCCAAATGGCAGCGCCTTAGGTGAAAATATATCTCCTCCCCATCCTCCTTGCAATAATGTACTCCATCTTTTTAGATCACGTTACAAATAAAGATTAAAAGAGAGAAATATGGGCAATCACAGGTAAATCCTTAAGACACCGAGTGACTTGCATTTATTCAGCGAGCGTCTCTCTCTTTTCTATTTAATTTCATGAGATGAGAGAAGCCGGATACTCCATATTGGATGATGTGGCTGTTTGTGGTTTGCCTGAGAGATATGAACTCGTTAGTTATGACAAATGTCTCTGATCTGACATCAGATGTGACGGGACAATTAATATAGATACAAATGTATATGCTGGTTCAGACAGTTACATTAAACAGTGGTTGCTGTGATTGTTTATCGCATTGAAATGTGCCTGACACTCTGGACACCTGCCTGTGAGGTTTTGGTGACGTGTGCGCACTGTGCGCCTGTCAGCCAAATTACCACTGCCCCGGGTGTGCCTCTCCTGCGCTGAGAATAGACCAGGTTGGAGCTGGCGGGCTTTCAGCACACATTCGTGTGGTTTTTTGGCACGAAATTGTCACTGCGCCAAGCTGAATCTGTCGACACCTCCCCCTGGTGCGCCGTCACACCCATCTCGGCGCAGCCGGTCTACCAAATTGCCAAATCGGCCGCGCACAGCGGTGTGCCGGACGAAATTACCACTGCGCGGGGTGCGCGGGGTGCGCCAGGCTGCGCCATGAAATTAGAGCCCATTGACTGCACCGACCTATCAGACATAAAATTCCCTAACACACAGACTACTTAAGTAAATAAAAAATAATAAATAAAACAGTCCAACCATAAAAACTTTTCCTTTGCTTAAAAAGCACCTTTCATTGGGTAATAATTCATATCACGACCCTGTCCATGCCTTGTTTAGTTGTGTGATTGCCATAGGAAGAAATGAGTTTTTAGCCCGATTTGTTCTAATTACCGTATGTCTAAAGATTAAAAGTGTCTTAAAAAAAACAACAAACTTAGTAACCTCACAATGTTTTCACAGCAAGCAGATCCCTTTAGACATGAGGAAGGTCTGAGGGTTTAAAAATGAATTAACCACTAAATCCACAAACCAGTGAGCAATGTCATGCTATCTAAAGACTTCATGCTGTGTGGCAGTTTTTATGCGGTGAGGTAGTTACCTGCCGTGTTTGCAGTGTTGAGTGTCAGTCCCTGCAGACTGTGATGGCTCCTGGGCAGCTCATCCTGCTGTTGCTACCCCACAGTGTACAAAGACGCACACACACACACTAACAAACACTCCCACACCCACACATACACACACGGTTTCTGACAGCGATCACACCTGTGGAGACACACAGATATGAAACATGAATAAACACTGTGGACAAACAGGGAAAAAACATTTACAAAAATACATTAAAGGATGTTTCCTTGCTTAATTCATGTTTAGTTATAACCTAAACAGATTAAATGGATTACATAACAGTAAAAAATCAAAAGTGTAATACCACAGTTATAGGCCTAAAATTTGGCAGATCGGAAAAAGTCCTTAATATGTTTGTGCTGGCTTTTCAACCTTTATATTCCACTAAGCAAAAGTAACAATGAGCATGATGCATCCCAGAAGTAAACAGATCAGAGCAGTGCCATGTACTTATTATACTTATATTTTGGTTTCTACTCACACTGCATTTTATTATCAATGTGTATATTGGACACACACACACACACATCTATTTTCTATACGAAAAGAGAGGAGTTACATCCAATTTTGGATATTTACATGTGTACAATGACTATCAGCATATTTGATTTGAATATAACATTTTTGGTCCACGTCAGTTTAAGGAAATGTATACTTGATAAATTCCCCATTGGTCATTCAGAGAATGGTTAATTTTTGTTCTGGGGGATTACATAAGTAACATCTGCATTTGTCCCATACACAACAGACTGTGGTGCACTGTGTATTCTGACCCCTTTCTATCAGGACCAGAATAAACTTCTTCTGCAATTTGAGCAGCAGTAGCTCATCCACTGGATCAGAACAAATGGGCTAGCCTTCGTTCCCCACATGCATCAATGGGCCTTGGCCACCCATGACCCTGTCGCTGGTTCACCACTGTTCCTTCTTTGCACCACTTTTGATAGATACTGACCACTGCAGACCTGGAATATCAACTTTGAGGGCGAAATGTTCTAACCTGACACACCAGATGGACTGCTCAATGTATTTCGCTAGTCCATCTGGGAAAAAGCCCAAAGAAAGTGTTTGGGAATGTGCAGAACCTTTCACAAGCATATCTGGCAGTTGACTGGACAATCGTTCCATCAATCACATTCACCACAGGCCAATCAGATAATGTAGTAGATGGGCGCAACTACCACAGCCTAAAGGACAGAACATACAATAAGCCACAGGTCGGAAGTAGAGCGAAAATGTCCTTTCTATAGAAAACCAATAGGGTTAGGGTTACCTTGGAAGTAGGTCAACAAGCACTTTCGTGGTGGTCTGCACATGCACCCTGCAGTTCAGTTTTGTATATTTCTTTTGAAAATCACATTAATTGCTAATCTTTATCTAAAAATAGATAACATAACATAACACAAAGCACATAGGACCATTTTGAGTTGCTGAAGAGTTTATCTGATGACTGAAGGCAGAGGCAGGCTCACGCTTCCCACTGACTCCCAGTGTTTGAGCTAAGCTAATTAGCGGAGGGCGAGCTTTGCCCGTCTCTTTCTTCTCATTGAACGCACAGTCGAAAGAATGGCGTCTATCTGCTTGTCATGGACTCAGGAGTGAGGCAAGACATGAAAAGAAAAAAAGTTGGCATATCCCTTTTAGAGTTGAGAGGAGATTTGTAGCACACAGAAGTAAGGCAGGGATTACACCAGAGGAAGCAAGCTTCAGAGTTTCATCTCTGTATCCAACAGCGGCTCTTTGGATGCGCAAGAGTCCCACTGGTGATCATTTTAGAGCAGGTGTACTACAGAAATTTGATGATGTGCAGAGGACACAACACTTCCAATGTCCAGATGAACATCTGAGTTTGTGTTAACCCCTCATAATTAGATAAACTTCTCCCTCTACAGCAGTGTTTTTATCCATCCTGTCAGGTCACTCCTGGTTCCTGGTTTGTGCCAGTCGTACAGGATAATGTCATCAGCCCTCCCCGCTTGCCTTAGTGATTTACCCTTAAAATTCACTGCTGCGTTCAAGGAGTGTGCAAGGAAATTATCCAGTCAAACTCAGCTGTTTGCATTCACACACACGGCTCGCCCCGAAAATGTCTGGTTAAGTTCAGGTTCAAGTGTTAATGGGGTGGTCATAATGTTATGCCTGATTGGTGTATAACAAGCCATTAAATGTTTATAGTCTGCATGGGCCATATGTCCAGAGTTTTCATTCCTGATGGCTGCATATTTACCTTGTGTCATCAAATATGTTTGTTTTCCCTGGTATAATATTTAACAGAAAAGGTAAACACAGTATGGATACATGTCCAATTTGTGCTTTTCAAAGTAAAAGTCTACTTTGGCATTTCTGTGTAGCAAACCCTGCAGTTTACACAAATTGCTTTTATTCTGAAGTTTTATTTTACAGTTTAAGTTCAATTTCATGGACATATATCATTTATATTATCATTTATAATCAAACACAGAGCTTCACCCTCCTCCTTATGTAATCTTTGACATTTCTACGAACACTAAGAAAATACACACACTCATCGACCATTAGATACAACCATTCAACTGCTTCTTAATACAAACAGCTAATAGGCAAGTATCCTAGCAACTTGTAGGCACAGTAAAGACGACCTGCTGAAGTTTAAACTGAGCATCAGGATGGAGATGAAAGGTGAATGAAGTGACAATGTGCTTGGCATGGTTATTGGTGCAAGGGGAGCTGGACTGAGTATTTCAGAAACTGCTGATCATTTAGGTGTCCCACACAACCATCTCTAGATTTTACAGAGAATGGCTCAAAAAAGGAAAATATCCAGTGAGCAGCAGTTCTCAAGGCAAAAATACCAGAGGTCAGAGGAGAATGGTCAGAATGGTAAAAGATGAGAGAAAGGAAAAATTAACTCAAATAACCACTGGGTACAAACACTGTATGCAGAAGACCATTTCTGAATGCCTAACACCTTGAATCATGAAGCAGGTGGGCTGCAGCAGCAGAGACCCACACCAGGTGTCACTCCTGTTAGCTGAGAACAGGAAACTTAGGCTATCTCAAACAGGCTCACCAAAATTTTGCAACAGAAGATCAGAAAATGTCACCTGGTCTGATGAGTCTAGTTTTCTGCAGTGACATACAGACTACAGGATCAGAATTTTGAGTAAACAACATAAAAGTATGGATCCATTCTGCCTTGGAGAGTGAATACACTTTATGGCCTTTATTGAAAAATAAATGTATTAATAGACATTGCTGTGACAGCAGGAGAACGCAACCAACAAACAGCACACACGTCAAAGCTATGGCGCCCAGAGCCAAAGCAAAAACGCACTGCAGCCAAAATGCATCAAGGGTGTCTAGCATGTAGGTGCAATTGTTTTGGAACAGGTCTGTTATGAAAAACTGAGTTCAAATTTTGACTTATATTCAAAAAAAATTCAGCCAAATTAAATGCAGTATGAAGAATAAAATTACCAAATGATTATTGAGCCACATGCTTGTGTGAAAAGGCTTTTTTTGTGTAACCATAAAATCCCCTTTACTCATTATACTTTTCCACCTTTTTTTTAAATATTAAAAGTGTTTAAGTTTGACAGATCAATATGATGCTGGTGTTGTGGTATTAAATGAATATCATTTATTCAATCAAAATAATTCTGACTTTGATTTCTGCCACAACCCAGCAGTCATGCTTTACGACAGTCAAGCTCAGCATTAAGTGAGCACAGACGCTGCTGGTCAACAAATTCTCCAGATTCTGTGTCCACTAATTAAAGTTTGACGAGTCATCCTTCCAAGTATAAACTAATCCAGAAAAAGCTGTGGAACCTCAAGCTCTGGCAAAGAGAAAGTTGACAGTTTGACTCCATTTTATTTTAATGTGAAGTTCTTCAGCACCAGCATTTAATGGCTGCCATCACAGCCATTAAATACATATTAATTTACAATCTTCACACAAATAAACTGATGATGTTTCCTACCCCAGGGAGATGATCGCAGTCCTACTTTAAAAACAAATCCAGAACTTTTTGAAGCTCTACCCCCTGTCCTCTATCATCGTCTTCTTGTTGGAAAACATCTGATCAAACAGCTGTGCAACGCATGTACACACAGCCTATGAGCAGGTACCTAAAAGACGTAAAGCAAGGAAGAGTGGTGGTTAAGTTGGTGTGATAAGTGGCTCACCCTGGTTGTTTTGAGCAGCCAGGCCAATAGGCAAAGAGCAACGGGTGCTACTTGGGAGGCTGCGGCCCCTGAGTGTGACAGGATAGCATGAGCACAGCCATCCAGAATGCAACAGATCAAGTTACAGAGGCGGTAAATATAGCAGACTCCTCTGACCTCCACAGGTCCCTCAACACTCCGAGGTATTCCTATTTGCTCTTAAAGGACCTGCATTGGGTTTTTTTTATAAGATTAGCTGGGTTAGCATTGAGTTCACCAGAGTTCTTCTTCAGGCAGAAGATTGGCTGTTTTCACTGAAATTAAAATCTAAAAGAGGTCTTAAGTTTCACTGGATCATGCCTCATCTGTAGGAATCTCCTCCAGTTATAGAGCAACACAGCACAGCAAATGGCAAAGACACTTTATACCCCTGACTGTCATGTTCAGGCGTTTGTTGGCTGTCAGTCATTCTGAAATTTTGGATATAAGAGAGAAAACTGCACCAGGGTTGGAAGAACATAGTGATAAGTCAATACATCATTGGGCAACTATAAATGCAGTTAGAAAAGTTGTTGATTTCAACTAAAACTGGATTTCTAAAATGCTTTCAAACGTGTTACTCTAACAGATATGTAATAACTCCACCTTGTTGTTTTAAAGTTGATATAATATCGGGTTAAGGTACATCATAGTAGTGCAATATTTGGTGAGGAGATATATATTGATTCAAGGCTGACAAGAATTGATTTTATTTTTTCATGTATTACTTTTCAACATTTAATACAGCTTTTGGTTCTACAGAGATAAAATCTATTACTCTGTAAGTCCACATGATGATGCTGTTGGTATATTTTGCAGTCAGGGTCTGGCAAAGGTAATGTTCCTTGTGCAGGAGGGAGTAAGTAAAAAACATGGTGGCACAGGAGAGGGACAAAAGGAATGCACCATCTGTATTTAACCCACTGTATGGGCTCTTTGGTCTTTTATAGCAGGGGCTGCAATTAAGTTTGGTCTCGGGCCAAATTTTTCAAAGTCTCTTTATGTTGGATCAGAACATAACAAGTATTAAATAATGTAAAAAGGAGAGGAGGTGAGAGAGAGAGTGCTGGGGCGATCAACTCTTTGTGTTTCCATTACGCGCAGAATAAAAGACAAAAATAAACTTGGTTTATTAACACTGCACCAACATTTTTAATGGGATACATTAGGTGGAAATGACAGTTTCCAGGAAGCGGTAAGTTATATATTTTTCTGAATTTATTTCAATATTGAGGAAAATTCATGCTGAAAGCAGCTTTTAACAGCTCTCCATATAATCAGACAATTCACAGCGATGGTTCATACAGACGTGTTCCTGAGCTTTAATAATTAACAGATCACAAATGATCCACTGCTGTCCATCTCAGCTGTGCACTACTGTATGTTTCTGACATAGCGTCCATTAGTGAACCGTCTGCTCCTGTTTGATCTGCTCTCAGATAAACTAAGAAGCATCAGAACAGATGATTAAACAAAGTTTTGGCCCTTTTTCACCTGTTCCGCGCTATGGCTCACTCCATGCGTTATGGCTCACTCCATGCGTTATGGCTCTGTGCTGTTTTATTCCTCTTCTGCAACAATCTCTCACCAGGAAACAGCAGCCACCTTTAGGTTCATAAGAAATAAATACACCCATAATTACTTTAATAAGGGCTCACTAAATGTGAGCTGCTGTAACATCAGGTTCTGCATTATGGGAACAAACTTCTCCAGCATCGCGCAGCACATTTTTGGTTTCTTCGTGTTTTTTTGCCCCTCATCATGTCTGCCTTAAAACTCACACAGAGGCACTTTGGTTATTTGGATGTGTGTTGATCGGACTCATAGCTTAAAAAAATCATCCTTAATCTGCAGAAATAAAAGTCTGTGTCTAAATCAGTGACTTCACTCTGATTTAGAGGCTTGAACTGAATGACTGAAGCAGGAGGAGATGTTAGCTGTCTGCAGTGATGCTGTGGCTGAGGTGTTTACATTCATCTGTTAATGATCGTCAGAGTTTTGTTTGTTAAAAAAATTAGTAATTACATGTATAAAATTTATCTTCAAGATCATGGCGAGGGTCAGAAAGTATTCCTGGCGGGCCAGGTTTGGCCCGGGGGCCGCTATTTGCCAACCCCTGTTTTATAGGGAAGTAAGAAATGGTCATGACACATGGGTTTTCAAAGGAGTGACACAAGAACAAAAGATTGAGGACATACGGCTCACCTCACTTGGCACCATCCAAGGAAAGCGGATAACATCAAAGCTAATGCTAAGCTAACCCTGATGAAAAAAGTCAACACTTGACATGCTTAGCTTGTCAAAGCTGCCTCCCAATTCTGAGTAAGCTGAGAAAATAATGCAATTACTACCATGATGTGCAAAGATGCAAGGCCTTATCATATTATGGAACAAAAGGACTTTTGTTACATGCTGGTTCAAGCCCAGGTGTGTGCCACTGAAGCTCTACAGAGCAGTAAATCTAAACATTGAAGAGAGGCTGAGCACAGTGGAGCAGGTTGCAATAACAGGCTATGTGTAGATATTAGTTTGTGAGTTCTACTCCAGTTTATAATAAAAGTGACATGAAATTAATATACTAAGATATCTTTCTTATTAAGGCCGGCATGGTGGTGCAACAGGTAGTGCACATGACTCACAGCAAGAAGGTCGCCGATTCGATCCCCAGGTTGGGCAGGGGGGGCCATGCATGCATGGGTTCTCTCCACGCACTCCGGTTTCCTCCCACAGACCAAAAACATTCTCATTAGGTTGATTGGTGACTCCAAATTGTCCTTAGGTATGAGTGTGAGCATGACTGGTTGTCTGTCTCTCTGTGTGGCCCTGTGATTGACTGCTGACCATTTCAGGGTGAACCCCATCTCTCGCCCAATGACAGCTGGGATAGGCTCCAGCTGATATAGGTATAAGCGCAGAAATTTGGTAATTTCTGGTGTCTTTATTTTAGAAATGTCTACAGTGGATTTCCATTAATGTGTTCTCATTGTTAAAACTGCCCCCAGGCCCCCGTAAATTCTATCACAAGTAAACAGTGGACACAATTGTAAAGACAATGTAAAAAGACAGTAGGGCTCTGTAGCGCAGGGTCTTAGGGGTGTAGCATTACATGTCGCTGTGAGATGGGACGACACTGGCTCCACAGCTTACAGTCATAATACTGCAGTGAGGCCGTCTTGGGGCTCTGAACGAACAAAATGACGCTGTTACCACTGTACAGGCACACCCTTATTCCACCTGTTGTTAATAAACCACTCAATTCAGTAACTCGGTTGATGAAGCAGGACATGTTTGACTCCTGTCCGAGGAGGGGATCGAAGCACCGCAAACGTGTCGTTCTCTGGACTAGGGGACGGCATAGTCGGACTCTAAAGGTTGATGCAACAAATCTGGAATAATATTCGTTATATTTAAGTTAAGTATATCTCATTCACCGTCCCACAGGACTCAGTTTAAAGCCAACTTGCCTGCTAACTTCTACAGTGTCTGCTATCAGCGTAGCAAAGACGGCAACGCCACCGTGTTCTGTAGTGAGGGGCTGTTCACAGACGATCCTCCTCATTGGACTAACTCCTTTGAGCGATTTAGGGGTGGGCTTTAAATTGATAGAACCCCGCCCCCTTTCATTTTCAAATTATTTTAGCATTTATCATATAATTTAAATCCAACACAAGGCATCAAATGTTCAAGTGTTGATCCTGAAGTGTTAATGGGGACGTGGCAGCAAAAAACATCTTTTAATTTTTGGAGACAAGAGACCTGGAAAAAGCACTCGACAACTTTACATGTCTCATCAGTAACTAAATAATTGCTCCAGAAACAAAATCAGAATCCAAGCATAAAAGCTTATTTTCTGTCTCCAGAGTGAACTACACTCATGTTTCATTAAAACTCAGAAACTGAAGTGAAAGTCACTATTCCAAAAACCATGTGCATATGTATTTACTGCAGCTAGCATTTTTTAAAGATTGTATGAGGTTAAAATATTTTTTGTACTTCAACACAATTAATTGCCAAGCCTTAGGCTGGCATGTTTTAGAGTTCGTCTGGAGTCATAAGGTCAAATGCCTTCAGTCAAGTGGTTGTCACAGCCTACATGAAATGCAACATCCATTTGCTGTATCAAACTCTGTCAGTTACACTGGTCCTACATGACACTATGGATGATATTCATTAGTTCCATAGAATTCTCTACATCTACTTCAGGTTCAACAGCATTTCAGTGGTAAGGCTGTAAATATTATGCCAAGCTACAGTTGCTACCTGTGGCGAACAGCATTAAAGCTTATACAGTATGACTGAGAGAACTGGCCTGTATTTATATTAAAAAAAATGTTTAGAGTAAACTTGTAAATCTGGTGCTGATTTATAGGTTATCTGACATAACTTATTTGACCAACATATTAAGTGCATCTGTAAGCATATAATGAAGAGTCTATGCATTCAATAAAATGACAATATGAGAAAAACATGCAATGTTCTAAACATTAAAATTACAGTATGGATTGTGTTATTTTCAGAAAAGAGATAAGAGCTTAAAGGTTATTGCCTAATGTGCGAACCTGTGCTATTCTTCCTGTTTTTAACACACTAACTGCAACATGATTTTTTTTATTATAAAAGAAATTGAAGGAACTTTATTTTGACTAAACCCGCACAAACACATTTAAAGGTAGCTTATAGTCAGCCTGAGCTTCATCTGACTGCACCAAAAGGTGTAACCATTATACTACCTATATACCTACATAACTTTATTTGACCACATCCACAAAAGCTGTGTTCAATTTAGACAATTACAATGTGTTTGCGAAGGCTCATATTCCAATAAAAATAACATTGCAAATATTAAGATAGTGCAGTGTAAATTTAGTTTATGTTTACCACACAAATTGTTACTATATTACTGTTGATAACAATATAGAAACAATGGTTCCGGTCTTAACCTTTAGAACTTGTTACTCAAGCTGAGAAATGGCACCGGTCATTGAGTTAAGAACCTTGGGTTACTTTTGAAGAGTTGTTTGGGTTAACATGTGTATAGCTCCTATTGCTACATATGGCAAAATATAACGGCTCACCCAAGAGAGACGGAATTTCCATCACTAGTTGAGACGTACCAGAAAATGCTGTTCCTCCATGACCGATGCTGAGTGGCTTTCTCATTCACACTGACCCCTGAAACATGTGAATGACTGACGAGTAAGGGCTGAATCCGTTAACAAAGCACAAACAGGCGTTAACCATCTCCAGTTTTATCGGTGCTCCTGGAGACCAATAACATTACCCATCAGGGTTTTGGTGGTGTAGGGTAGTAAACTGCAGTCACTCACCTCACAGTTGGAGCTCATCTCGGTCCAGATGAAAAGCTGAGCACCTCCCGGTTGTCCTCCTGTGGCCGCTCCGCACTTATTTTTACTCCGGTGCTAAAATGTCGGAGGTTATTAAACGCTGACTTTGGTTAGAAGACTTCTAGAAGCAGCCAAGTAACGGTTACGATCGCTTTAATGGTGACGTCAGCCCAGTACCAAGCCTCCTCTTTGATTGGTCCGTACCTCCGTGAGCGCGTCATCGGGCAACTGAAGGAACCGCCCCCGACATGGTCGTCATGGTGACGAGCGTAAACATCAGGGATTCGTTCATTGAAGAAATTTTATGGGGAAAGTCATCTTTAGATGGTGTTAATGGTGATATTCTCCTCGTGAAGCAGCAAAAGCTTTTCTTTTTTCTTGGTCCTTTATAACACAATGAGTTTTCTATCCAAAGAATGAAAAACCAAATCGATAGATAGATAGATAGATAGATAGATAGATAGATAGATAGATAGATAGATAGATAGATAGATAGATAGATAGATAATTTTCTTAAGCTGTTCACCATGTTCGTTAAACAAAAAGAAAATGCTATTTTCTGCTTTTGCCTTTCTTTCCTCCTCTCCCTTCTTCACTCTCTTGCATGTTAAGGAGGACATTGATTCCAACCACTTTGTTTCTACTTGTAAAAATTTTAATTGGTTTATATCTTCTTTTTGTGTTTTTTCATAATTTCTTTGATTGATTAAATGTACTTCTAATATAGTAGGCAAATTAATGAGCCTTAGTGTCCTATTACAAAATAATCAAAAGTTTGAAAAAAACAACTATGAAGCTCCTTTACCATGATCCTAAATATGGTAGTTAGTCAAGTCATGAGTTACAAATGTACATTTGTACAAGATCTGATGAAAATCACCCATGTTTTCTTGAGCTATGGTGTTCACAAGATCAAATTCACAAGCAAGCGACAATCATGAGATTGCATGAGATTGCAACTTGTTAGACTATCCCAGTGTTATTATGGAAATTTGTGAACAAAAAAAGATAAGATTACCGCCAAGTATTCTGGTGATTTTCTATTCACAGCATTGCGTTCAAAAGGAAAGAATGATGATGAGACCCATGCTCTGAACTTTGATGCATGACCTTCATAATGTCATCAGTTGATTCTGAAGACAAAGGGGACATTTATGCATAGTTTCATGAAAATCCCGATAAGTTCTGTCATGGGCTCCGTGGCCTTGGCCTTTGAACTATATGACCTCCAAAATGTTATAAATTTATGTCTTTGTGATGGTCAACATTCTTGTTAAGTTTGAAGGTCAACTGTACTCATAAAAGGGAAAGTTAATTTATCAACTTTACCAGAGGGGGCTGATTTTAAAGATTAAAACTGTTATCAAAACTGTATTTTGGTCTTGTTAATGTATAATTAGTTTAGTGTTTTTATTATTTTCTGAACTGTATGTGATGTTAGGCCTGCAAATGTGAAATCAGTTCCTATCACTCACACACTTGAGATAGTTGTGCTGTTTCTTTTAGGGGCTGTCATGCTGACCATGACTTGATTTTGGATCCAAAATATGTGTTCTTCTGATTAAATATTTACCTTTGTATCATGGGCCCAGTCCTCTCTGATTGGTTGACTTGTCTACCCTGTTGTAATTGGTCAGTGCAGTGCCGCTTAGCATCATATTTTCAACTATTCTGTTTTCATTATATCATATCTGCTCTTTACTGATCTTGCCAGCCCAAACCAATAGACTTGAGCTGCTGATGAGACAATGGTCGGATGCCAGAGTGATCGATCTGTTGAGGGGGGCTGGGGGAATGAGCTGCAGCTACTTGTGCTATAAACAAGGTGGAGTAAGGAGGCCTGATGCCACTATTTTGGGCATAAAGGCAGAAGAAGAGTCATGTTAAACACACTAAAAGCCATATAAAAAAACCCAAAATAAGCATGAAATGGTCTCTTTAAGTTATTGTGTCCACAAGGAAAGGTTGACCACGAGACTCCATAATCTTGACCTTAGACTTACGATCATGAAATTAAACCAATGCACAGTTTGGAGTAAATTCTTTGAAGATCTTTTGAGACTTTACAAGATTTGATATACAGATATACGTACATACATTTGACAGAATAAGTTAATACAATCTAATTTGAATATGATAAACCCAAACTTACAATGGGACAACTTTTAGGCTTTTAAGAGTTCTTTTAAAACTGTTTTCTTTATTAAAATTAACTCACCTCCTGGGTTTGTGATCCTTTAACCCTGTCATGAATTTAAATTCAACAGACCTTCTAATTATTTCTACTTAATGGCTTTGTACATTTACTAACTCTGCAAAGGCAGACTGAGATCCTCCAGGGAAAGTTCCAAAAGGCACCTTTTACAATTTAGTTTAGCAAAACAGAAGCTACCCAATTAGTACTTTTCATGATATAACAAGAAAGGACATAAAAACTGGTGCTCTTTATTGGTTAAAGTTGAGGGAAGTTGTCTCGTATAGCTATGCGTCAATAAATTAATATGGAAAAGAATAATACATGTAACATTATGGCAGTTTTAGAGCCCCTGTCAATCACCAAGCTTTCTCACCTGTATGGTGCTCTTGACCACTGCACCAGAGATTAGCAGTTAATTGATTTTCAAAAATACTGAATCATGTCGGCCCATTAAGGTGTTAAGTTCTACATTATGTTTATGTGAATTGATTTGTGCATGGGTTTAATATTTGAAACACAAGACTATTATCAGTATTCAAGGTCCCAGTACTCATCTTCATTCACGCTCCTGTGGGAGTGTCTGAATAACACTGAATGAGTCATGAAATAACCCTACTGCAGTATAATAAGAGCACTGAAACACATCTGAGCGACCATAATGCTTCAGAAGCTACTGTGAATGAGACAAAGTGTCACACACTGAGGAGGGAGATGGCCATTTATTACCCGCATGTGACACATACTTCTCTCCATATACATTGACAAGAAAGATGACTCATTCCTTTAATACATCGTATAGGCCCCTATAAAAAGTCATTAAGCTTTAACTGTGAACAGTCCAGTGTGATTTATAGTGGTGTGAAATGATTAGCTTAAATACTGGTGTACAAGTCTGAGTGGGGTTGAAATCTGCACATTTATTCAACCATCATACAGAATATCAAAACAAAAAACCCTCACACAGCCATGTGAGCCCTGGGGAATTACATTTAGAGGCACGACAAGCTCTGTATTTACAGATAAATTATCCATGTTAAAAATGCTCCATTAGATGTTTTTTATGAAAGCAGGATGTGCTGCATAGACACTGCCATATGTCTTAGATTCTGTGCTGTGTGGTAAAATCATGCCCGTTTCTCAAAGCTTTACCTAAATCAGTCCCAAAGTTGGGATCCAGGTTCCCTAAGGAGGGGTCAACCTGCTCAAAATAATGTCTGAATTAGAATTTAAAACAAAATTGAAAGAAATTGCAAAAGAGAAAGCCATTCTGGCTCTACAGATAAAAAAAATCACTCTGTGTGCACCTCCAATGTCCAAAATTTAATGTAAAATGACAAATTGTGGTTTCTTTGTTCTTCATTTAAAGGTAACATTTAGTGCTGTTCAAAAAGTTTACACTAGTTCCATAGGTCCCTAGAACATATCTTTGAATTTCCTGCCTAAAAGTTCACTTAGATGATACATTTTGGTATTCCTTTAAGCCCCTCTGTTTCAACCCTGCACAGAATAGCCTGTATTAGTGCTGCTGACAACATTGCCTTGGATGCATGATGGCTGCCATGTGTCCCCTGCATCAATTCAGCGCATAGACCAGAATTCACACAGTGCAGACTTGAGCTGAAGTACACACAGGACCAATAGGATCAGTGTAGAGGCACAGGAGATGAGGCAGAGTCAGCACAGCACAGCAAGAACAACCATAACAGACACCTTAAAGGTGCTTTCACACCAAACCTCTTAATGTAGTTCTGAAGCAGCTAGGGTACAGTTTCAGCTGCTGAATGACACAGGGAAACTCAGATGTACTCATTTAGTTTCTGATAAATTAAAATGAGCGCAGTATAATAGCCACTTGATGTAGAGTCTGTTTTGACATCCACAGCGCAATTTAGTTTAGAATGTTCCCGATATATAGGTAAAAATGTGTGGCTTGTAATGTAATTTTAAAGGTGGATCAGAAATTGACTCAAAAAATTCAAAATTGACCCTTTGTAACCTTTTTGATTGGTTCTCTGACCCATCAATCAAAGAGTACCTTATCATACCAACAGTTGCTGAGCTGCTTCGGTTAGACAAAGTGGAGCCTGAGCCAAGTCATTTCATTGAATTGCGAGGAATTTATGACCTTTACTGTGTTACTTTATTGTCGTTAAAGTTGTGCTTGGGGTGTCTGTAAAAGTGGCCTAAAATATCCACATCATTATCAAGGAATTTCTTAATCCTGATCCTGAACTGAGGGTTAAGAAAACAATCTCCATTGGATTGAACTCCGTGAGCCACCACACATCACGTATGTGATGTTCTGGTAATGCGAAATAGCAATAATGTTACAGCAAACTTACCAACATATTATTACTAGTTATAGCATCATATAATATTAAATGCTTTTCTGGAGCTAACTTACATTAACTAATGATTACAAGTTTGTTATGACAAATCAAAATGTCAGCTGTATTTTACATATCTTTTTTTCTAAACAAGCTCATTGCTAGTGTGATGTTGGAAAGCTACCATCAGCTGACATCTCAGCAGCAGACAACAGTTATATTAGAAACAATTTCAACAAGTTTGTAGAGAATTTTAGGAACCCTCATACACCCCAGTGTATCTTTGTCTATATCCTTCCACCTAGCCAAGTCAATAAACAGTCAGGGATATTCTCTATTGCTTTACATGGTAGGACGACTGGTGACAGGAGAGTTTGTCTATCCTAGCAACTGTAACCAAGGAAGACAGACTTGATAACGGATCATCGCAAAGAGTCAATTTAGTCATCATCACATCACTATGATGTGAAGAGGTCTTTAATTTTAAAATTACTGTAACTGCGGCCATGTTTAAGATTTACTTCTCACAGGTAGCCACACACAGCCTGAGGTTTGTGCGAGTGACCTAAATTGGTATCCTCTGGTAACTAACATCAGACACAGGCAGGTGTAAAGTCAAAAGCACCCTTTGACACTGGCAGAAACGCAAATTCAAGGAAATACAGCAAGTAAATCTGCAGCCTTAAAGAAAATCCTTATCAGCTGTGTCTAACCCGGCCCCTCTCTGGGAGTGGGTGTGGCTTCAGCTTACCAGCTCTGTGCTCTAATGTTTACAGTGACTGCACAGACATGCCAAGACAAGTACTTCCACCAGGGATGGCTGTGGACATTCATGAAGTGCTTCCCATCTGGAGGAGTTGGTCTATCCCCAAATGTAATCAGCAATTAAAATTTCTCAAAGGCCTGTTTAAGTTCATATTTCTGAAAGGTGGAGTTGACAATAGATTAAGGGGAGGGATTTTTCTCATGTTGGGAGGTTTGCAGACAAGTCATAGACACATATTTTTGTAAAAAAATTAAAAAGTGTATTTTGCATATGTGGCCTTTAGTTAGCATCAATTATTCAACCAGCCTCAAGTGGACACTTGTGGAAGTGCAGATTTTTGAGTTTTATACTGACTTCATTTTCAACAGTGGAGGTTAACACTCTATATAAAAATTGAACAAGTTAAAAAAAGAACAATCCATTTCCTGAAAAAAGTCAAACAGTTCCCTACAAAATCAAAACTTTATCAAGTTCATTAGTCATCTTAAGTTCAAGATACTATAGGTCTTGTGAACACACACAATAAATAAATGTAAAATATAAATACAATAAATAAACATTACATCCTACAAATAACATATCACATGTTCTCATTCAATCGTGACTCACAAGACCGCAGTCTACAATGATAACTCATCCAGCTCTGTACTGCTGCTGTCTATGGCTTCATGCTACGCAAACAATAATTCAGCTTCATCTAACCGTCTGTCATTGCTACACCTTTACTTGGTCCTTGTATGTCAGAGCCTCTAATATTCAAGTATAGCAGCAGTGTAATAAAGTAAACACTGGTAGTATAAGATAGGTGGGATATATTGTAGTATTTACTAACCTAAGATACATTTAAGGGGGTAGTTAAAATTAAATAAAGACACTGAAGCACACTTAGAAAGCTGTCTGCCAACAGAAGATAAACTAAAGGTCAAGTCTGACCATATATTTGTTTCAAATGTAAACATAAACAGGGATGAACAATAATATCAGCATAATTGTGGTATAGATTTACAGTACAGGCTCTACAATCAGCTGACGTCTACCCAAAGAACTTCTTCATTCTTCCGCCTAAATGTAGATGATGGCAGTCTGATTATTCACAACACATTCTCTTACAACTACTGTGAACCCTGGAATGATGTGTACTGTCAGATATCCAAAACACAAAATATAAACATATATACTCCTCTTTTTCCCTGTGAAAAATGTCTAATAAAATCTGTAAATGCTTCATAATATTTTTTATCATAACAGTTTAAGAGCAATCTTTGGTGGAAATATTTCTTTGCAACAAAGAGTGATAAGTACTTTACAGAGTGTGCAGACAAAACTGATGTGAAAGGATGAAATAAGTTATCACAGTTGTGTCTGTTCAGAGAGAGTTAATGGTATATTCTTGGGAAATTGAAAATAATCTGCATAAGATGCAGATGCAAGAGTATAAAGACATGATTCTAGCAAAAAGCATCAATTTTAAAGGATTTAGCGCAGTGGGTCTCAGTTGGTCTATCTCAAGGATTTCTCACAATCTCTTTGATTGGAAATCCCAATTCAAATTTCCAAAACCATCGAAACATTTTTTATGTAGATTTTTTAAAATTTTGGAATGTCTAAAGAATAAAACATCTGACTTAACAAAGAGTTAGGACAAAACAAACATGACAAAATAATAATGTTATTTTAGAAGCCATTGAGGGTCATACATGCAGACTGTTTGCTGTGACAACATCCATCCGTTATGCATAGCTGCTGTTCACGTTCAAGGCTGTGGGGAGCTAAGGCCTATCCTAGCTGACACTGGGCAAGACGTTGGGCACACCCTGGACAGGTCACTAGCCAATCACAGGGCAAACATAGAGAGAGAGACACACACACACATATTCTCTCACCTAAGGGCAATTTAGAGCCACCAATTAACCTAACAACGTGTTTTTGGTCTATGGGAGGAAACACATGCGTGCAGCTCGACACAGAAAGGCCCAGACCAATTTAGGGGTCATATCAGCAACCTTATTGCTGTGAGGCATGAGCACTACCTGCTACAACACCATGCAGCCTGCTTTAATGACATGTACATTTTAGTAAATGTGAATGGACAGATGTTATGGAAAAACAGTCTCTCTTACCACAAGACAACATGATTAAAAGGTAAACATTTTGAAAAACGATCAAACAAACAAACATGGTAATTTTGTATGCACAATATTATCGGTCAATATCTGTATTAGCAGAAGTGACAATTTCTGCCGATATTTACTTGATATATAAGCCATACATATTCCACATATTGGCTGGAATATCGTCTGAATGAATGAATGTATCTTAATGCTTCACCTTATAGTCACTGAATATTGACATTCAAAATATCACAAGCATCATTCATAGAGAACTGAATGTTCTTCTTGTTTTACATCTGCCTCTTAAATCAATAAACCATCTTAGTGGAATGAACAAGTCAATCTTAGTAAAGTGCTGTCTGCAAACTTCTGACAAAAAATATCAGTATCAGCCAAAATCCAATATTGTGCATCCCTAAAAAAACCCTAAGATGTATGTCCATGTATGGCTTCCATGCAAGTAAACATTTATCAGTTATCACAGATTGCTCGGGGCTTCATGCTCTAAGGCAGGTACCATCAACTACATTTGTAAAAGGGCCAGATTTTTTTCTTAAGAGGTACTCTATAGGGGGCAAATTTTTGATTATATTATTCTTATTTTTCTCTGAAAATTGTGTAATTTGTTGCCTTTTAAAGAAAGATCAGCCCCTGTTGCCCATACTACTGCCAGCCACATGAAGTCAGTTCAGACATTTTGACATTCTTAGTATACTGCTGTCAATAACTGTTGACAGGTGATGACTGAGTCACTCCTGGCAAAGTCATTTAAATTGCAATTATTAGGGGATGCTTCAGCAACTGTTAGTATTTATCAACAACAAAAGATACCCATAAAACCACATCAAAATTTTGCCCTTCACAATTGGATAATGTTCAGGGGCTAGCTTATAAACTGTGCATGGCCTGCAATTGGTGATGAAGTCTCTTGGGAGACTCAAGATAAACCACTAAAACAGATAAAAAGTATTGATAGATGCATGGATGACCTAAGCAGACATACACATATCATAGTGTATTATTTAACACAACCCAAGTTCACATTATCTCTGTAATTTGTATAAAATAAAATGTATGCATGCATATCCTCTTTGAGCTTCTGTAACAAAACATGTTTTAGTCAGTTGTCCTTTCTCTTTGTTCTGTCATATTGTTGCCTAAATTATCTGTCTGTTTGTCTTAAGTCCAAACTTGTAAAATGTACAATTCTTATAATGAGTGT
>JBAMNC010000220.1:0-110000 GCA_037902135.1 Cetoscarus ocellatus
TCCACTTCCATATTCTGGAGATAGCCTCAGATAAACCCTCTATGGGAGTGAGCATTGTCTTCTTGGAGGATGTTCCCTAAGTGCTAACAGGGTGAGGAAACAGTCTTCTTGGGGTGCCGTCTTCTTGGGACACTCACTTCACAGCCTGCCTCTCACATCCCCTGTCATTTGGAACTTTAGGCTCACTCCAAATAATGCTGCAACTTGGTTTTGTGGAATACCACCTTGAAGTTGCCCTATCACATGGGCCCTATCCAGACCAGTCAAACGTGGCATGCCTATTCTGGAGAAACCAACTGACCACCATAGCAGGGCCCATGTCCACAGGTGCAAACTGGCACCTGATTGTCAGCACCTGGGGGTACCAGAAGCTCAAAACAAGAGTCAATAGCAACCTCAAAAAAGCTGTTTGGCATTGGCAGAGAAGATTTGGCTAATTTTTCACGGGTGCAACCCAGATACTCAGCTCTGCTGCTCATCCCTAAAATGCATGTTCCTAACAAACAGGCTCCCCAACAACATTAAAAGATTTGAAAGAAGAAGCCAAGAATCATTGTTGCAACAATGAAATAATCTACCAAACACTGATTTCCTTACTTTTTGTGGTTGGTTTAGAATACAACGATTAATTTCATGATTTACCATGTGTGGATTCTTAGTGTTTATGAGTGTGGCCCCCAGGGAGAGTAGTTTCTACCTTTAGAGATACCAAAAAATAAAAACACAAATACAATAAATATGGCATCCTTAAAAAATGTCTGTCCTCCCCAGAAGTAAGAAAAACACATCACTGAAAAACAAAATGGGCATGAAAATGCACTTTTCATCACCAACCTCTGCTGTTTAAGGTTTGATTCTCCCTTCAATAAGAACACTTCCTGTTACTGTGAACTCTACAGAAGTGCAGATGAGTGCAGCAGTGCCTCACATCTAATCAGGCTAGCTTTAGCGACATGTGGGCAAGCCGGTGGTGCTTTGGTAAATGTTGTGTACGCCGACGCAGAGCTGCTTGGATGGTTCGGCAGGGTTCTTGCTTCCTCTGGTTTCACTGCAAACAGATTGTAAGTTGCTCTCTTGGCCTCTTCCTCAGACTGACAGATTGGTCAACAGACTCCAGTGGATTCCCTTTTAAATAAAGCAGACACAAATAAATTCAATATTCTCCTCCTGGCTGGCTGCATTTTCAAGCAGAGCCTCCCAACAGTCACTGAAGATCTCCATGGAGTCTTCATGATATCATCTTTCTTGTTTAAGCTCTCACAAGTGGGCCTCTGATCCTTTATTCCATATTCCAGTGATTTTATGATTTCAGTTAACCAATCAACAATTAATCCAATTAATCGATCAGTGAATTTCTCCTCTCTGATACTATGACAGCAGGTGTTCACTTGGTCTTAGGCACCACCAGTATTTCGTCCCCATCCTGGATACTGTAGGAGTGGAGGGCCCGGGTGTTGTACTTCATCTCCTCTGGACCGAAGGCACTGCACTTGTCGATGTAGTACAGCCTCATGCTGTTGGTGGAAAGCTGCACCACGGTTGTCAGCTGCTTCTTCAGTTCTGCTACAGTCTGGTCCAAGCGAATGTTCAACTGGAACAAAAAACAACAACATAAAAAAAGCTTTACTGAGAAATAAGAGGCCTTTTTCACATTTACACATGCACTGCATTCCAGAGCAGAGTTGAAGATCAAAACCTGGGTTGATTTTAGCCAAGTTCTACATATTTGAAAACTCAAAAAATCAATAACATTTGAGCTTATAAATACTGCTGTCAAGTCGCGTGGTCCCTGGGCCATAATTGGCTGAAATAAACTGTAGAGCTATACTGTACTCTAATGTGTCGCCATCTATCTTGGATTTGTGCTTCTTCTCTCAGGTTATGTTTTGCTCCCTCAGACTCCCACTTCCATCACGTCTGATAAGAAAAATTAGGCAGTATTTTGGGTAAAAGTTGACTCACTTGTTGCACTTTTTCCTCACAATGAACCTCCACCTGGGCACGACAGCGAGGTCTGAGGTCAATCTCAGCAAGTGGTTCCAGTTTCCCATACTTGGTCACCAGAGAGTGGTATCTGCAGGAGAAAAAGGCAGCTGTGATATTCATACATGACGTGTAGGTTTGCTGCTGTCTAGCTGTTTCTAGAACAGCCTACATGTGTGACTCCGTGAGGTATTTGTGTTTAAAAGTGATTACAAAACATTTCTCTTCATTTTTTTCTGGGTTCATTACAGCATTTGTAAGAAGTATACAGCTCAGCTGGATTAATTTTTATGTCCTTTTGTTGTTGCTTGTAGGCACAACATGGCCTCTTTAGTCGACTTGATGGCCAAAATCAGCACAGCTTGGTGAGCTTTGTTACTAACTGAGGATGTCTGAGTGAAACTACCCTGTAGTAAAACCTACAAAATGATATTTTCCCTCCTCTTCATTTACATTAGTTTTGTTGACAAAGAGGGGTTGGTAAATTGGTGAAGGATGTAGAAAACCTAAGACCTATTTTGACTGAGAAGTTACAGCAATATCTCTGAATTTGTGTTAATGTAACTTTGGTAGTGTCTTCGGTCTTCAACCGTTTTATATGGAGTATGTCTTTGTGTATTCAAATACTGACATGGCGGCTGTATCTAAAACTGCAAACTCCACTTGCAGTACATACTGAATTTGTCAAAATGTAGTATGGAGTATGTAATATGTGAACATTTGTGAAACAGTATAAAAATAAACCCTGGATGTTATACTACTTCTGGAAAAATTACCAGTATGCATCCAACCAGTTGACCTCACGTACTGTTTCCCACAATGCAAAAAACAATGGGTTAGGTGTAGAAATAGAGGATTGCCACTGGCTAATGTAAATCTGTTGTAACAGCCTTTGCATTAATAGTGTTAGCATTATTCTGTTACCTTTATGGAAGGGTAATGTATATAAAATCTCTGCAAAGTTATATTCTTCAAGTTGTAACATGGATGTTACACATTTAACACATGAATGGGAAGTTGTGGGAATATTGAAAATCAAAAAAATCACACATTCATTTTTTGAATCTGTAAATGGATCCTAATTTGGCTGTGCTTGCCATTTGCTGTGCTCCTATTTACTTTTGTTGATCTGACTGTGAAGGCAAAACACTCAACTTTGTTCATGTTATTAAAAGAAACTGAATTATTTCCATGAGTTCAACACAGTTTTGTATTGTAGAAATGGTTACTTTGGTCCTTACTTTAGCACAGTTGGTGACAGTGCTTCATCTTATAGGATAGCAACTACCAGCCAGAAAATAATAAGAAAAAGAGGAGCAAGAATCAGCTCAGCCAGGTCTAGCATATTACAAAATAACAGCCATTTGGCAGCTGTCCCACTCCATACTTCTTCCAAATACTGTATGCAGTATGCACTACATATTACATTTGTTGGTAGTATAAAGTCAGCAGTTTCAAAGAAGAGCTGATATCTAAAGGTCATGACTAAAAGGTAACTTTGAAAGATAAAACATCTCTTTGAAAGATTTAATAAGTTAGCTTTTATAAAATCTTGAAGCTAAAACTAGGTTGTGGGACTTTTTGAAACCTGTGAAGCTGATACTGATATCGCCTTTGTCACAAATTTTTTTGAATAATATTTGCAGAAATGGACTGTCATTAGATTGTTACTTCTTTTTACTGTGAGACAGTTCATAATATTTTCTACAGCCAAAAACCTAGCTCAGCATCAGACTTGCAGCTTACTGTTCTGAAATACGCTAATCAAATTGTAAATGCCTGACCAACATCCGCTCTCTCTTTTCCTCCTTTTAGTTTCATACTGCCTCGTCTCCTACTGTAGTCACAACCATTACATCAAACAGTAATGTGACGGGCTAACTGTCTCCCTTCTAACTCAAGGTTGGTGGTTGAGCAGCAGGGAAAGGGGCACATTTGCCTTCTGTATTTGTGTTTCTGAAGTTATGTTCTAGAAAATGAAAAATAAACCAAAGATTTTGATGTTGAAAGCTTACCTGTTGTTGCTTTAGACTGAAGTGTTTAGAAGTATGAGGTTTCTAAAATGTAATTATATAGACTACCTATAAGGCAGCTCCTCCTCAGGGTAGTCTAAGTAGTAACGTATGAAGAACCTCTCTGCGTCTTCTCTCTCACTGTCAGTCACAACACTGCCATTCAGTATGGATATTGAAGGGAGCCTATGAAGGTACAAATACATTAGTCGGTGAGTATTATTGCTTTGCACTGCTGCTCAAAAATAAAAAAAAAAGAAATAGTAAAATTTTCTAATTAGGATGTCAGTTCTTGCTGATTTATTTATTTGCATTGACTCACTGTGCGATCATGAGGCTCCTTCGCTCTGCATTGGTGTAGGTCTGCAGTAAGGGAATCCCCTGCAGCCGCACCTCCTCCAACCTAGGAAAGAAGTTCAACTTCTCAATGTCGTCCCATTGGTTAAGACCTGAGGACACACACATAGAGAAGAGTAAAGAGACTTAGACCTCTAAAAAAGCCCTGAGGATTTACACATTTGAGTCTCAAAGCTGCTAAAAGTGTTTTTGTGTGATTTTATCCCATTCAGGTTAAAACTGGCCAGCTATTACACATATCATACACTGTCTGTATCTTTTGTAAACTAAACCATATTAATAAACATTAAAGTAATATAATTAATTAACTATTAGTTGACTTTTTACTGTTAGAAAATAACAATCAAGTGAGTGCTAATTTAATTAATTTTTTTAATTGTTGAATATGTTGACAAAGGCAAACAGGGGCCAAAAGGCTCAACATTAGAAAAACATGAGCAAACTTGGAAATGGTGCAAACACACACACAGAATTCCAACAAAAAAATAGACAAAGGACCCCTGAAGATTAAAAGTGATGATAATATCTCTTGTTTCATGAAGTCAGAGCCCAGCTCTAACAATGTCAGGACTTGAAGATACTGCACTTTTTAACCATTAAATAAAATGTTTTGGAAGAGGAATGCTTTCTGTGCCTCGGGCAAAAAAGAAATGACAAAGTGATCCACCAAAGTTGTTTGAACACATCTTTGGATACTGCTTTGTCCCCTCTTCTCCTAACAGAAGTCTAAAAATAGGATGAACACTAATACTCCCTAAATTAGAAACAATTCCTGAGATAAAAGCTGACATGGAGAAGAGTCTGTCATAAGACTCTACAAATAACACAAAGCTTTGTGGAATCAGTGGCATGTTTGATTGTGCTAAATTTAACATCTGTTATCCAGCCTTGCATACAGATGCTGATACTACTACTATTTTGACAGAACCAAAAATCCAAATTGTAACTGAAAATCTGAAATGACTACACAAACATCTAAAAAAAAGAGCACATGAAAAGGATTTAAATTTAACTGTTTGACTGGGCTTCTGCTGAGGTCAAATGACATGTTTTGAGCACAATTATAGCACTATCTGGCAGTTATATGAATTTTGGAGCCACTGGCCCCAAGATTCTTTTTTTCACCCCATGTGGCGTGTCAGAGTGCCAAGGTTCCCATAGTTTTGATCCCTGTTGGTGGTTTAAGCATAAATTTACTGCTTAAACCAAAAAGCCACCTCAAATGTTTTCCAGAACAAATATCAGAAAAACACAAAAGAACACATTTAGAAATTGTACTACAGTTTAATCGTAATTTATAATAGTTATTTCTTGTGGGAAACACTTGAGGCAGAAAACAAGTAATATCCACACAATCTGTCTAAAGCAGTGACATTTACCTGGTGGCCCTTGGGCCCCATTAGCCCCCAAGAATAGTTTTAAAGTCAGAAAACTCAGTATTCATGGAAACTCGTATCTAAACAATAAAACTGATTGGGACATTCCTTATTCTAAATTAATGCTTCTGCAAAAATTACAACTATATATAACTTGAAATAAATTAAAATGTTCTCTAGGTATCATGCAACTTCTCCCCCTAAAATGTCTCACAACTCCACCCGAAAGACCAGCATGTTTGATAACTTTTCTTCCTGCAATTTGTTGTCACATCAGTTATGCTAACCTCTGAGAGCAAAGAGAACTCTGTTCTCAACAGTCTCAAGTGTCAATAAACTACATAGCAAAGTATAAGAAGAAGAGACAGAGGAAAAGTTTTGGAGCTCTGGCAACCACATCCACCTTTACAATGTGTGGAAAGTAACTACAACCAAATGTCACCAACATATGTGTGCAATTTAGACAGACTCTCTCTTTTGGTAGATAATATGACTTGAGATGATAAAGGTTCCTTACTTTTTTGATACCTAAAAAATGTTGACATCCTCAATCCATGGAAAAGCTTCCATTGTTTTTGTTACAAATTGGACAGAGTGCAGAGGTTTGACTGCAATTCATGATGTTTAAAAACGAAAACTTGTGCTATTCTGGGTGCTTGGGACTGCTATTTCTGTTGCCATGGTAACAAACAGCAATCAGTGCCATTTGAAATTTAACAGCATCATAAATAGCAAGTATAAGAAGAATAAATGAAATACTGCCCTAATGTCAGTGCTTTTAAACCCAAAGACACTCAAACATGCACTCAGATCCACTGACCCGAGTTGTTCAGGTTGATGCTGCGTAGATTAGGAAAGAGTCGTCGCAGGATGTCTTTGCTGTCCTGAATTGAGGCCAGGTTATTGTTGGCCATGACCAGAGTGTCCAGGTTCGGGAACATGGAGCCAAACTTGCGGACTTCAGTCCATTCTTTCAGGCTGTTGTCTGTGATGTGTAGCAGGCGCAGGGTGGGGCAAACCACGCTGGAGGCACTCACACTACTGTACTCGTTAAGGCAAAGGAACAACTCCTCCAGTCTGTGGGACAAAAGGGGAAAAAAATTACAGACAGTGTGCTGTATGAATCAGAGACTAATCTGGGGTCCGTGCAGAAAGATCACCTATTTGTAGTAATTCTTATCTGTTCTAGCCTTAGAACTCACCACTACCTCACCGATTAGAAATTGCAACCAAAATTTTTGTAAACATTCTCAGTAAGTATCCATTTACAGTCACTGATGGTGTCAATGCTGACAAATGAAGTGATTTTAAAACTCCTGAACACAAATAGTGGGTGCAGCCTGAAAGCAGCTCCATCTATCTATAATTTCCTCAGTGGGGTACACCGATATCCTCTTCTTTGTGGTCCTCATAACTACAAGCTAAAAAACTGAAAAAGTAACTTCTTTTGAGATGCCAAAACAAAGTCATAGGCAGCCTGGAGAGGAACGGAGAAACATTTAAAAACTTTTCTCCTTACTCTGTTATCTCTCGGGTGAGCAGCAGCACAGTGTCCCAGGACACCTGGGTGTTGTTGAGGACAAGGCGTCGGACTCGAGAAAAAGCTTCAGCACACTGCGGCTCTAGAGTCATCCCTGCCAGAGGATTGGAGCTTAGGTTCAGGAAGTCCAGGTTGGGGATGTTGGAGACAATTTTACTGATCTGAAAACGAAATAGTGTCTTAAAAATTAAGAATACATTTAAAAAATGATCAGCTATATTAGCCAGATACAACCATATTCAATACATTGTAGTGCACATTTACGATGATAATAATAATAATAATAAATTTTATTTATAAAGCGCTTTTCTAGGCACTCAAAGACGCTGTACAGAGGTTAAGAGCATCATAGAAAACAACATCATAATAAAAACATGATTAAAAAGAAAAGAAAAGCAACATAAAGTACATGTAAAAGCAGTCATACATTAAAAGCAATTCTAAAAAGGTGGGTTTTGCTGAGGGTTTTAAATGTGGGCAGGTTCGGACAGTTTCGTATGTGTGATGGTAGTGCGTTCCAGAGGGTGGGGGTGGCAACAGAGAAAGCTCTGTCTCCCCAGGATCAGTACTTGGTGTCAGGTGGTAGGGAAAGGAGGTGGGCTTCAGAGGATCGGAGGTCACGGGAGGGGGTGTAGTGGTGGAGTAGGCTGGAGAGATAGGAGGGGGCCTGATTATGGAGGGCTTTGTGGGTGAGGAAGAGGATTTTGAAGTGTATTCTGTATTTTATGGGGAGCCAGTGGAGGTTTCGGAGGACAGGGGTGATGTGGTCTCGGGAGCGGGTGTGGGTGAGCAGGCGGGCGGCAGAGTTCTGGATGTATTGCAGTTTGTTGAGTAGTTTGGAAGGAAGGCCGTAGAAGATGCTATTGCAGTAGTCGAGTCTTGAAGTGATGAAAGCATGGATGAGGGTTTCAGCAGTGGAAAAGGAGAGAGATGGACGGAGACGGGCAATGTTTTTCAGGTGGAAGAAAGCGGTTTTGGTGAGTTGATTGATGTGATGTTCCAGAGTGAGATGGGAGTCAAAAATGATACCAAGGTTGTGGACATGTGAAGATGGGGTAAGGGAAACATTGTCTATTGAGAGAGTGAAGTTGTTGGTGGTTGTGGTGAGGGATTTGGGGCCGATGATTAGAAGGTTGGATTTTTCACAGTTCAGTTGGAGGTAGTTTGTTTGCATCCAGAGTTTAATTTCAGTCAGGCAGTTGGTCAGCGTGGAGAGGGTAGGGGCAGTGATGGAGTTTGTGGAGATGTAAAGTTGGATGTCATCAGCATAGCAGTGGAAGCGGAGACCATGACGATGGATGATTTTACCAATTGGGAGAATGTAGAGAATGAAGAGGAGGGGACCAAGCACCGAACCCTGGGGGACACCATGGAACAGGGGAGCTGTGGGGGAGGTACAGTTGTTGATATGGATGAATTGATATCTGTCTGTGAGGTATGATTTGATCCAGGAGAGTGTAGTGCCGGTGATGTGTAAAGTTGATTGGAGACGGGAAAGGAGGATGGTGTGGTTGATGGTGTCGAATGCTGCAGTGAGGTCAAGGAGTATGAGAATGGTGAGGTGTCCAGAGTCTGTAGAGAGGAGAAGGTCATTGGAGACTTTGAGGAGAGCTGTTTCAGTGCTGTGTTTGGGTCTGAAGCCGGATTGAAATGGTTCAAACAGGTTATTGGAGGAGAGATGGGTTTTGAGTTGAGAGGCCACAGCACGTTCCAGTATTTTGGAGAGAAAGGGAAGGTTAGAGATGGGACGGAAATTATTTGGGTTATCTGGGTTGAGACCTGGTTTTTTGATTATGGGGGTAACAGCAGCCAGTTTGAGGGGTTGAGGGACAGAACCAGAGCTGAGAGAGGAGTTGACAATAGCAGTGATAAGAGGTGAGATGGCAGGGAGGCAGTCCTTGATGAATTTTGATGGCATGGGGTCCAGAGTGCAGGTGGAGGTTTTCATTCCGGTCATGAGGATGTGTAGATCTGCTGGGGACACTGGGGAAAAATTGGATAGGGGTTGAGTGGAGGAGGGCGGGGAGCCAGGCGGGGAGGTGGAGAGGGAGCTGGAGGTGTTGAGGTTACTATAGATGGTGTTGATTTTTGTTTGGAAGAATGACAGGAAGGATTGACATTTTTCAGCAGTGAATGATGAGGAGATGTTGTCGGGTGGTTTGAGGAGGGAGTTTATTGTGGTGAACAGAGTCTTTGGGTTATTGGCACCAGAGTGGATCAGGTTGGAGTAGTAGGTGGATCGAGCTGAGTTTAGTGAGTCTTTGTATTGTTGAAGGTGGTCGATGTAGGCTAGATGGTGTACTGATAAGCCGGTTTTATTGCTGAGTCTTTCCAGTTGACGTTTACGGGATTTCATGAGGTGGAGTTCAGGGGTAAACCAGGGGGCGGAGTTTTTGAAGGAGACTGTTTTGGTTTTGGTGGGTGCAAGTCCATTCAGACAGGTGGAGAGTGTGTTGTTGTAGTGACTGACCAGGGCAGAGGGATCATCAGACTGTGGGGGAGGGGAGGTGGACAGAATGTGGGTGAGAGAGGCTGAGAGAGCTGTGGGACAGATGGATTTAAGGTTTCTGAAGGTTATTGACCGCTTGTGTTTTGGGGTAGGGAGGGGGATATTGATGTCCATGATGATAGCTAGATGGTCGGAGATGTGAAGATTGTAACTGGATAGCTGTTGCAGGTTGATGTTGTTGGTAGAGCAGACTAAGTCCAAGGTGTGACGATGGGTGTGTGTGGGGAAGTTGATGTGTTGTATGAAGTTATGACATTGCAGCAGTTCAAGGAACTCAGTGGCAGATTTGCAGTCAGTGTTGTCAATATGGAGGTTGAAGTCACCCAGGAGAAGAACAGATGGGGAGATGGCACACAGCTGAATTAGAAGGTCCGAGAAGTCAGAGAGGAAGGTAAGATTTGGCTTGGGAGGGTGATAAATTATGGCTGTGACTAGGGGAGTTGGGCCAGACAGCTTGAAGGTCAAATGTTCAAATGATGAGAAAGCGGGGATGGAGATGGTGGTTGTTTTGATGGTTTTCCGGTGAATAACAGCAATGCCGCCCCCACGCCCTTGAGGGCGGGGTTTATCAATATATGCATATCCAGGAGGGGTTGTTTGGTTGAGTGTGATGAATTCTAGGGGTTTTGGATGCAGAAGAAATCCAGGTCATTGTCTGTTGTGAAGTCATTCAGGATGAGACTTTTATTGCTAAGGAAGCGAGTGTTGAAAAGGGCCAGTTTCAGTTGACGGGTGGTGCTGATAGGCTGTAGAGTCCGAGTAAGTGGGCGGAGATGTAGTAAATTCACGTGATTATTGTTTTTGTGACGTGGTGGGAGATTGCTGCATGACATGATGGGAGACCTCACTGAGGTGATGACGGGAATGGGGTGAGCGGATAGTGTGAGTGGGGATAATGACTTGAGGGGCCGGTAATGATAATGTGCTGTAGCTCATTTTTCCTTAAAATTGGTGAAACATCTCCTGTTCCCAATACAGTTACTATTGACAACTAATTTATGCAAACTAGGGCTGGAAAGTATATCAGGTTTTTAGGATTTATTGCTATATTTTAACAAGGTACAGGGTAGAAACAATGTTGTTTACATAATTATCGTTCACATTGATGTTAAAAAGGTCTTATCATGCTTTTATTAGTTTTATATGCCCTTTGGTTTGCTCTCTTGTTTCCTCTGCATGATAGGGCATCTGTTAACAAAAAAATGGCCACTGTATTGAGACATCTCCCTCTCTATGTCACGCAAGCAGCTGTCTAAAACAACTTATCCCTCCATTAGACCTACCAGTGTGACGTTCTACCAGGGTTTCATCGCTAGTTTAGCCTGTTGGCTCGCTGTAGCAAGCCCAGTGCAGAGCATCAATATTTGAATGAATACAGAGTTGTTGACAACATGGAACGAAGCACCACTGAACTGTCAGATAACCCCAAAGTAAACTTGTCAACCAGTCAGAGCAGATTGGGTCCATGTGGGGAAGAAAGCCTTAAAGGGGCAGGAGCTCTAACAAAGCACATAGAGAATGTAACGCTATCAGTAGTATATGAAAACGAGATGTTTTTTTGGTGATTGTGAACATACCCCAGCAGTCACTAAAAATTCATTTATGAACCAGATTTAAGGCAAACTTGTAAAGAAAAAGTAGAGATGCCAAGTCTATTGGTCAGTAAAAAAAACAGTTTACAGTAAGAACCATTGATATTAATGTAATTACTTACAAAAGATAATCTTTTAAAAATGTTTCGTCAAAATGCTGGATAATCATTTCATTTTACCATTTAAGAGACATTATTATCATCAGTAATTTCTTTATGATATTAATACCCATTTGATATCACAGCAACAGAAAGAGATATCCTTAGCTCTAGACATCCATCCATCCATTATCTATATGGGGGCTGGAGCCTTTCCCAGCTGACACTGGGCAAGAGGTGGGGTACAGCTTGAACTGGTCGCCAGTCGATCACAGAGCGACATAGAGAGACAGACAACCGTTGCATCAGTGATGCAGTCTGATAGTGTGCTTGGTCAGTAATCGGGAGGTTGCAGGTTCAAGCCCAGCTCCAGCTGTCACATGGCCATGTGTCGTTGGACAAGACATTTCACCCCAAATTGCTCCCACTGCTGTGTCAGTGGTGCGTAAATGGGCATGAAAGAGCGTGAATGAGATAGTTGATACTCATGGACAACTGACATAGAAACTTCAGCCATCAGTGAGTGAATGTGAGAGTAGCCAAAGACTACAAAAGCGCTATGTAAGTTCAAGTCCATTTACCATTTACACTCACACCTAAGGGCAATTTGTTGTCACCAATCAACCTTTGCAGCATGTTTTTGGTCTGTGGGAGACAGCCACATGCTTGGAAAGAACATGTAAACTCCACACAGAAAGGCCCTGCCCAGGCCTGGGATCAAACCATTGACCATGCTGTGAGGCACGTGCACCACCTGCTGCGTCACCATGCGGCCCCCTAACTCAAAACACTAGGCATTAATTGTAACTTGTTATCAAAACTTGCAGACAAACTTCCAAAGGCTTTCTAAATTGTCCTGTTCATTGACAACATTTGGAAATGTAGGTGAAACTGAATTTCTTGCTCCTTGCCACTTCAAACCATTTTTATGCATGTTTTTTTTTTTTTTTGGCAGAGCTTTCTCTCTCTTTTCTGGTTTCAATATATAGTTTAAGTGTTGTTCTTTTTGATACCAAAGATAAATAAGTTATGTGTTTAAATGCCAGTGCTGTAAGGCAGGTCTGCACTTGGGGGTTGGCACAGATAATGCCAACTCAGGGTGTGCTGCTTGTGCCATCATGGGGAAGAGTCAAGCCTCTTGAGAGAGTTACTCCAGCTACTGGGGGTACGGACACAAGTCTGCATGCTGGACTGTGACATTAGGAGATATGAATGTTTGATTACATTTCACTAGGGTGGTGGGTTAAAACCTACAAAGTCTGATCGCACATTACATTTATTGAGGGTGCTCTGGTGCGAGGTGATCTGCAAGAGTTAGGTGAGGAGTTGGAGGTTCACCACCAGTTGGGTATGTGCTCTGCTTATGAACCAATGAGTCAACATGTAGTTGTTTGAGGTTGTTTAAATGTCTCCTGATTACTGGTCTTAACTGTGTTGTGGTTTTATGGGAGAGTGGGAACATAACAGTGGGGTGGGCACACTTATGCTACTGTTTTTTACTATTGTGACACTTATAAATACATGTTATCTGTATTTGTATGTATTGCTGATGTTATTGTGAGTAATTTTGTTAACTGTACTGATGCCTTTCTTTGACAGGACACTCTTTCAAAAACAGATTTTTAATCTCAATGAGTTTCTTTTCCTGGTTAAATAAAAGTTAAAAAAAAGTGTCTGTCGCTTGTTGATGTGTCTGACTCACAACTCAAGATTGCATGAATCAAGTTTTGGTTAGCAAATAATGCAATAGATAAATTACTCACATGTGCCTGATCGTTAGTGGCAGGAGGCTGTACTGCTACAATGTATTTTTGTAATTTAGACTATAAATAGGAGTTTTGCTTTTTGATTCTCAAAAATTAAAAAAACATATGATTTTTCCTGGGCGGCATGGTGGCACGGCATGTGGAACCATGCCTCACAGCAAGAAGGTTGCTGGTTCAAACCCTGTGTTGGTCAGGGCCTTTCAATCAAATCAATCAAAATGTATTTACATGGCACAGTTCATACAAATTAAATTGAGGTCAAAGTGCTTTACATCAAGACAAAAATTACTGACAACATATATACATATATATACATATATATATACACACAACAAAAACGTACATGCATACATTCACATACATAAATAATGATAATGATTTTCTCACAACCACCCAGCAAATAAACACTCAGCAGAGGTCCATCTACTAAGTAGTATTTCACTGTAATTGTAATGATAGTAGGTAGGATTTCAAGAGGATTCAGAGACTAAATGCACACCAGGGAAGCTAAAGTAAAAGGAATGACAAAATTAAGATGACTGATAAAATTTAAAAGGAAAGATACAAGAGAAAATGCAAAGTAATAACTTTCTGTGTGGAGTTTGCATATTCTACTGTGTGGGTTCTCTCCGGGCACTCCGGCTTCCTCCCACACACCAAAAACATGCTCATTAGGTTAACTGGTGCCAACAAATTGCCCTTAGGTGTGAGTGTAAGCGTGAATGGTTGTCTGTCTTTCTATGTGGCCCTGTGATTAGCTGCCAACTGGTTCAGGGTGTTCCCTGCCTCTTGCCCAATGTCAACTGGAAAAGGCTCCAACCGCTCCGTGACCCTGAATGGGATTAGCGGTATAGATGATGGAGTGACGGATGATTTTCCTAATTTCTGACCTACTCTTACAATATCACACTTAAAAAAAACATGAATTATTTCTTTAAACCCAGTGATAGTACCTCATGCCAGTCTGTCAGCTTATTGTGAGAGAGGTCCAACTCCATGACGTGGGCACAGAAGGCAGCGATCTCAGCCTGGTCTCCTGCCCTGCTGATCCCACAACTGTTCAACACCAGCACACTGGGCAGGTTGAGCCGGTCTACAGGAGACAAATAAGGTTGAGGGGATTACAGAGTAAGTTTACAACAAAGAAGTCAACTTTGTGACATATTAAAGGGGTCTAATATGTGGCATCCTGACAATAAAGAAGCAAAACAGTTTTACCACTCGTAACTATAATGTGTGAAGTTGTTCTCAGCTCTGTGTTCACACTGATGAGACGGATAGTTCACTGTGTTGTTTCACTTAAAGACTTGAGCATGTTTGTTTTGTTTTGTGTGACTGAAGCCCTCTCTGTCAGTGTGTCCTAACCATGGACTGTATAATGTGAGTATAAAGTCTAAGTAAAGACATTCATCGGTTACTGCGGCCTTCTTTGGAAGCCAAACCTTGGAAGTCAGCATTTTAAAAACACTTTGATCAGCCTACAAACAAACAAAGAGGCAGAGTGGAAGTAGGACTTGAGCTCAGTGAACAACAGCTTAAACTCACTGACTTGCAGTTGTCTCTATATTTTCAAATTCCTTGAATTGTTCTTAAAAACAAAACTAATAGGGTGTAAAAAAAAATCTACCTCTGTACAGTGTATGCCCAAAAAGACATTAACTACTATAACACCAAACAGGTTTATGAACCAGGCTGTGAACATCTTATTTCTACTTTAGAAAAGGCTTCCCGTCATAGAGTGTGTATGCGACTTGGTTTGTTATACATGTTGCCAAAGGTATGCACTCCAGTCTCTGACTTTGCTTCAAGTCAGACTCGAGTCACAATTTTGAGGGCTTTTGACTTGACTTGACCACATCTTAAATTTGATTTCACTCGGCTTAGACTAATACACCAATGACTAGTGACTTCACTGGGACTTCAGCCTAGAAAGTACATCATGCTTAACTGTGTGTATTAAATTTATGCCCGGGACAGTTTCTCCACCCTGACGTCTGACAATTTACGCTGGCTCACTGTGCAAGCCATCCACTTCCTCTCACACAAAGTCTGATCATTCATGTAAAAAATTCAACAAAATAAGCACTGCCTGCAGTTAAACAGCGCATAAGATGAATGAAACGTTCACTGATTTAAGTAACGCTTTCACACAAAGAATAGAAAGGAAGGAAAATGTGAAGAAAAACAGCTTTTCATCCTCATCATATCCAAAGTGATGCAGCCGCCATCTGCTCTGTGGATGACAGGCCTGATATTTTTCATCTTAACTGTAGCTGTTACTGTTGTTGTCTGTCAGGTATGTCCTTTTGCAATTCAGCCTATGTGCATGTGAACATTTTCTCTAAATAACTCAATAAATTGCTTAGGGTCTTCGTGCACTGGCTCCTCCATGTGCTGGTGAGCATTAAGACACGTAAAGAAACGCAGCACAGGGGACAGTGAGCTTATAGCTATTCTTTGAGCTATTATTGTTTTTAAAATTTTAATAGTTTTGGTGTTTTTTAACCTTATAGAAAATTGTTGTCCTTTCTCTCTTAACATGAGATTTGTTTATATTGTCCCCTTGACTACTGTGTCTGCACCTACATGATTTTGCTTGTTTTTTTATTGCTGTCGTACCTCAGCCCAATTGTAAATGAGGGTTCTCCCTCAGTGTGTTTCCAGAGGATTTAAATAAAGAAAATGAAAAATGAAAGCTTCCTGCAAAACACTTGCAGCAGGTACCAAGAAAGCCACTTTTTTACAACTTTTCTCCCTTACGATGTGGAACTGAAATCAGTGGTATACTGTTTAGCAATTACACCATTTGGAGTGCACTAAATACAGTCCTCAGATAAAAAAAACTGTGTGCAGCAGAGACGGGCCTGTCTTTCATCACCTTGATAATATCTAGTTGGACCACACTGTCATGTTAAATGGTAGGTGAAAGGCTACGGTGGTGGAGTTATGTTTACAGGGAGACCTTGGGAGACAGAAAGTGCAACTGATGGGTGAGAATAACTGTGGTCCATCACAAGAAAGGAGGATAAAACATGAACAAGACACATAAACAGAACAACAGTTTCTAGGAAGAGTTTCCCTCCTTCCTTATGTAGCACTCCCTGCCACAACAAAGATGCAGTGTCTTGCTATGGCAGCCCCACTGAATGCACAACAATCACAACAATAAGAAATTAAGCTTTCTCTGACTTTGAAATTACACAATTAAAATAAAAATAGCATTACATGATTTAAAAGTTTTAGAGCCTTATAGTTTAGTAAAGACTAAGCATAGAGTTTCATCCTTGCCTCCACCTCACCTTTCATAGGGGAGCCTTGAGGACCTGCGGTGGGCACCACCACAACACCCATACCAGGCCCCCTGCGGTATGGGAAGTTCTCCGGGCTGTACTTTTCACTCATCACCTCCACAAAGGTGCGGCCCTCTATGTTCTCTCCCAGCTCCATGGCTCCGTCACGCTGGGCTGACCCTGCCTCAGCTGGATGGGAAAAAGGGACATGGACGCTCTCTTTTAACTTCACAATCAAAATGCATATCAAACACAGACCAGATGTCAAAGGTTTAAGTGAGCTGCTGTTATTGTGAGTTTGATGCCTCTTTTTTACAGAAAGACTCAAAGTTAATGCTTTGCACATGAGTATTTGGTTGTTCTTTCACCATGGCAAAGAAGGAAAAAATATGGCACGCTCAAAAACTGTCAAAAAACTGACTGGTGCCAGACCAAAACTTTTACAATCAGAAAAATGTAAAAGTCAGCACTCAGAAATGTCCTTTTACAAAGTCTTATTAATTGGGCAATTCACAGTAAATGACATTGTCTTGTTCAATTAAAAAAAGGCTTTGTCAGAAGACATTTCTGATTGCTGACTGTTACATTGTTCTTGCTCTATAATGTGATCCTCCATCTGTGTGATATGTTGGACCCATAGCTCATTATATTATAAACACAAACCTCACTGTGACTAGTTAACTTTCTCCACACCAATTTAAGGATTTCCGGTAAGACATCTTCTCTTTTTGCTTCCATTAATGAGAGTTTTCAACTTGATGAAACTTTGAATAGCTAGATTTCAAACAGAGTACAGTTGAGCTGAATATAGTCTGTACCAAAAGTGAAAAAAAAGCACCATGAGAAAGCTCCTCAACATGATCTCCAGAGGCAGTGAATGGCCACTCTGGAAATGTAGACAACAGTGGGCCACAGGAACTTAAAATTCTTAACAGGGAGGTTCCTGAAGCTGGAATTCTTGTGAACCTTTGGCCAAAAAGGACCTTTGTTGAGAAATTAGACTATCTTGTTTTGGTTAAAAGTAATCTTGTTCCCCATTCTGCCTCAGCAACGTTTACAATGGAGGCAAAAAGTCACAGGCGCATAAACATAATGGCTTGGAATGGTGGTGTGAAAAGGGTTTTTGTCTGGGGTCTCAAAATTACCAAAGACACTCTGCCTGGCAGTTATAGACTCTTAATCATAATATTTCCACCATGTCCATATTTTTAACTTGCTATGCAGCAGAATTCGCCAGATTCCATGCCCGTCATCAGGTAGATCCATAATGCAGAGCTTCAAGCTGAATCGATTGTTTTCAGCATCCTTTTAAGGACAAAGAGGTGGTAGCTATGAGTTTGAGATAGTTGGTCCAAGAGCAAGATGTGACTCTGAATGGCCTGTAATGGTTGTGAACATGCATTTAATCACCTTCCAGTTTTTTAAAAGGTTTTGCACTTGCCAAACACTATCTCTGATATTTTGCCCAGATGGACTTGAAATAAATCCCATGGATAAGTGAAACAGTCCACTGGTGTGGTGTTCTTCTTTTTTTTTTTTAAACCCCCTAAAACAGCCCCATGATCCACTTTTGGGTCCAGAGCCACCAGTTAAGAACCACTGTGTTAAAGCATACTTTATAAATGGGCTGACTTTTCTTGGGTTTTCTTTGAACATATTTCGTCTCCATAGTAAAACACATAGACGGCCCAGTTTGATAAATGACTGAATTTCTTGTCAAGAGCTGTATGAATGATAATGGGAGCAGGACAGGACCTCTGCTTTTATCAGTGGGCAACAGACAGTGTCCCATTCCAATCTCCCTGAATTCACACAGAAGCACAAAGTCTGATCTATGGGCTGAAGTTTAAAATATAAAACACCCAGTGAAGAAGCCCTCTTCACCCGACTTATCACTTCAGCTTCTATAATTAAGATGACAAGCATCTGTGCGCTCTTTGAAGCACTGTGGGCAGAGCTGCAGTTGAGTCTGCTGCAGGAAAAGCATTAATTATGTAGTGATTTTTTTAAACAAAAATAAAAAATAAAAAGATCCGGTTACTATATCTGACTTAGTGAGACTGAGATACAGTAAATTGTGGTTGGCATATCATAAGCTATTTTAGCAAATAGCTGATCAGTCGATCACATGGCAGATATTAAATACATGTAGGCATGTAGACATGTTCAGGACATCCTGCTGAGGTCCAAACTGAGCATCAGAATAGAGGAAAGGTGATTTCAGTGACTTTGAATATGACATGGTTGTTGGTGCCAGATGAGCTGGTCTGAGTATTTCTGAAACTGCTGACCTATTGGGATTTTCATGCAAAACAATATCTAGAGTTAACAGAGAATGGTCATGAAACAGAAAATTACCAATGAGACGCAGTTCTTAGGGTGAAAATGCTTTGAGGTCAGAGGAGAATGGCCGGAGTGGTTCTATATGTTAGAAAGGCAACAATAACTCAAATAACCATTCCTCTTGACCAACATATGAAGAAGACCATTTCTGAATGCACACTTAGCTATATTTTGGACCAGATGGGATAGAGCAGAACAAGATCACACCAGATGCCACTCCTGTCAGCTAAGAACAGGAAACTGAGTTTACAATTCACATGGGCTCAACAATATTGTGAGCTATAAGATTGGAAAATGTTGCCTTCTTTGATGAGTCTCGATTTCTGCTGTGACATTGAAATGGTAGGATCAGAAAAACACATTCATGAAATCATGGATCCATCCTGCCTTGTATCAATGGTTCAGCCTGCCGGTGGTGGTGTAACAGTGAGGGGGATATTTTCTTGGTACACTTTGGGTCTCTTAGTACCTACTGAATATTGTAAAAATGACAAACAGCCTACCTAAGTATTGGTGCTGACCATGTCCATCCCTTTATGACCACAATGTACCCATTTTGTAATGGCTACTTCCAGTAGGGTAGTCTGCCATTTCACATAGCTCAAATCATCTCACTGTCTTTTTTGAACATGACTATGAGTACCTGTACTCCAGTGGCCTTCACAGCCACCAGATCTCAATCCAATACATCATGGATGTGCAGCTGACAAATCTGCAGCAACTATGTGATGCTACCATGTCAACATGGACCAAAATCTCAGGAATGTTTCCAGCACCTTGGTGCTTGCCATGAAGAATTAAGTCAGTTCTGATGGAAAAAGGGTCCAACCCAGTAAAGTAAGGTGTACCTAATGAAGTGGCTAGTGAGTGTAAGGTCTGTGAAAAAAAAGCTTAACATAATTTAACATTTTTAAGACACAAAATACATCTGCAAATGCCTCATTTGTCAGTTTTCATCATTTTTGATATCTTTTAAATTGTGTTTTCTAACAAGGTGCTAAATAGGACTAGAGAGTTTTATGGGAACATCAAATGTCACGACTTTAAAAAAAAGTGTATTTTTTGGGCTTTTTCTGCCTTTATTGAGAGGGACAGTGGATAGGCTTGTTAAAGGGTGTGAGAGAGAGCAGGGGAGGACATTCTGCAAATGTGCCTCAATGTGCCGGGCTGGCAGAAGCACATATGGGACATGCCTGGTTGCTTACCAAACCAGCACCCCTCAAATGAAATCACTTTCGACCATGTTTAGAATACAATGTTTGACTTAAAAATGGCATAGGCATGACCACTAATTTAATCAGGTCACAACAAAAACAAAATCTTTTATAAAAGAGGTAAGAGTGTGAAATTAGTTGGTGGCTTTGTGATGATGACGTCAAAAGTCAGCCATGGTGATGTGCCTTTATAGCCTGACATTGGCTATTTCTTTTGCAGACTGTATTTATACCTCAAACATGATCCAGCAATGATCCAAAAACCAATGAGGAAAAAACAAAGATATCTCAAAAATGCATCCTTGTTGTAGTTAAATTAGAGTAGCAAAACCAGAGTATCTTACCTGGACAGATGTTTCCACTGATTTGACCGCCGTCACTGCTCACTGTTGTTGTCTCTGTTATTACTTTTGGCCTATCAATGAAAATAAGCATCATTCTTTGTAATCTGTATGTACCCGTACATTTAAATTACATGCAGCGATAAGAAAAGGATATTTTGCAGGACAAATGAGTCTATAATAAAGATGAAAGACTAAGTCTTTTGCATTGTAGGCGGTGTCTTACTCCAGAGTGGCTGGTTGAGCTGGCAGAAATCTCCAGGAGAAATGTTGGCTCCTCTTTGATCAGACGTCAGGACGTGATCCAGACCGGCCAGAGGAGGGAGGAGGACGTGGAGAGCTGTCAGCACATGATGTTGAAGCGCAAACAAGGTCAAAGATCACTGAATGTCTTGTTATTCATTCACTACTATCCTCACCATCCATATAAAAAACATGGTACCATGTTTGGGTTTAGAGATTGGCGCTACTGTGAGCAGTTGTGCTGTGTTGGGCAATATAGACATAAAAGATAGGGATGCACTTTGGAATCAGTTCAACATTCCTATTGGCAGAAATCAGCCTTTTTTTTAACAAACATTGGCAAATGAATATGAGGTCAACAAATATCAGCGTTCAGATGTTTATTTGTTGTGTAAAACCCGTTCAGCGCTGACATCTGGCACCCCTAACTGCTGATTTACAGAAGATTCTTTATTTATTAGTTGAATTGAGATGCACAATCTAAATCTTTATGTTACACTATAACATCATAAACTATCATATGATCCTACAATAAATTCAACTAAGCTCTTGTAGTTGTCTAAATTGCACTTTAATGGTGGCCTCATTTGCGTTCTTGAGGTCCATTTTAGCAAAGTTAAGACTCTGTACACTTGACAATAAATATTGGTTTCAATATCGGTTACAGTGATAATGACTTTGGAAACATTGGCATATCAGACATCAGCAAAAACAATAATATCATGCATCCCTAGTCTATATGCACAAATATAGTATTTTGGAAGTATCTGAAAAAGTGTAGGAGTGTGGGTGGATCTGGCAAATAACAACCACCTGCAATTTTGACTGTGAGCAGGGGGTTGACAGATATTTTTAATAGTTGAAAATAACTACTAGATATCTATTAGAGTGCGTTTTTTAACCACCTTATAGGAGTAGCATCTTTAGTTTCATTGTATGCTTTTGACAATAAGCAACGATGACAGTAAAGGCAATCTTGATCCTGATCTAGGAAACAAATCTTGGTAACCAATAGATCAATACTGGGTGTTTAGAACTTGTATTTTGTGGGATAAAACAGGTATCAAAATAATCTAATTTTCACTCATCGTATAGATGCTTCTTAAACATAAAAAAGTTTCCCATTTAGACAAAACATTTCAAACCTATTCTCTCATGGTAAGTGCTGAAAGTGCTTCTTGTTGTAAATGCTTTTTTGGCTGAGAATTAGGCTTGGCAACTATTTTATTATCATTAAAAAGCCAGATAGCTAGATAAAGATTTACACATTGAAGAAGGTTACTGTAGGCTATTAGTTTAAAATTCAAGGACTAAATTTTAATTGCAATTTTTGCAAGCTAGCAGAAGGCAAAACACAATCACTATGCAGTATACATTTAGAGTTTTGTGGATGGATAGGGGTCTAGACACATTAACCCTCTCATCTCTGTTGGATAACTAGCACCCCCAAACAGTAACACCTACATTGTTCAGCAAAGTTTTATATTGAAAGGTTGATAATTATCTTATCTTGCTATTATAGCATTTCAGCATTGTAACAACCCCCAAGATATTTTAAAATGAAAAGGACAGCATTTGAAGGACCTAATTTTGAAAATTAAAATCATGAAATAAACATATTACTACTGGTCTTATTGCAGTACTACACAACTTGCAAGCCAACATCCTAAGATCAAGAAAATTTTAAGCTTTGATAATCATATGACCTTGTCATTAAGAATGTATGACATTGTCAGTATGATCAGTATCTGCAGATAATTACTTCAAAAGACAGTTACCAATATCAGTAAAATTGGATATTTCTGCTGATACTTACTGCTGATGAAACAACCTTATATATTACAACTTTGTGAGTTTTTTGCACATACTTTGACTTTGAAAGTATGAGCTCCAAATATCAAGTCAATTGTATGTCTTTGTTGTAGCTCTTTAGAGGACAGGTGAAGCTTGGTTTTACTGTTAAAAATACATTTTGCATGAAATATTGATGTAAATAAAAAAAACGGCTTCTAGGTATTTACAGATATTTCTATGAATATTGGTATTGGCTCAAAAAAAGTTAAATGCATTCCTGCTTATGACGAAAGCAAACAAGACCTACTGTTGTTTTCCTCACTGTTACTTCGTGGATTACAGGGTCAGCCTCTTGTTAGATGCTTGCCTGGTGCATGTTTTTAATGTCACACCAATATGCACGTAGTTTTAATTAATATAGTCTCTGAACTTTGACCCCTCACCCCAAAACATAAAATAATATATATAGACAGATATGATATAGATAAAAATATATTTTGTTTTTTAAGATTCATTAAGTGAGAGAATAAACCCTCTTTTCTCTCACTGTCCTGATGGGTATCATGCCTTAATCCTCCTGAATGCAGTCTATAATGGCTATTAAAGGTTAAGGGATCATTAATGTGACATGAATCACGATTTAGGCTACTTGATATACCTCCCCATCTGCATTAGATCTGGGTAAAGTGAGGTATTAAGCATATGTCAATGGGATTGTAAAAGTAAATGTTCTATTGTTGCTGCTGAGGCTTGATTACCGATATAACGCCGAACAGATCTGTGTATCTCAGGAATAATACCAAAGCGTACATGTGGCCGTCCCATTAGAGAAAAGGCCGATAAGGAGCACATCATTGTAAAATGATCCATATTTGAATGAAGTCTGGAATTTCATTTAAAACTAATAATCATGACTGTAGCCTGCACAGATCTTCAGATGCATTCCCTCTAAATAGCCATGGTAAATAAACTGAATTTAATCCTGTGGATAAAATCTGCTCAGTGCTCGTTGTTGACATCCTTCAGCAGACAGTCCAGTCCAGAGTGTGACCCCGAGCAGCAGCTCGATGGAGCCGGAGATGATTTACAGATTAATAACGGTATCAAATTATTTATTAGTGATAACAAATACAAACCCGAAGCTTCAAAAAACAAGAAAAAATAGAGCAAACGGAGGACGGTAGCCCTACATACCTTTAATGAGTACTTTATATTTTCCTTGTTGATAACAACAAACCAGCTGTCATTCTGCGCTCCTGTACATCCCGGAAGTGACGTATTATGTTAGCCGAGTTACGGTAAAAAAAGATCCTTAAAAATCAACCTTACACTTAAAGTCACGGTTGTTCGAGACATTTGCGAAATGCTGTCGGTGCTTATTTCATCACTATGCTGAACGATGATTATTATTTTTGAGTGAAAATAGAAAAAACGGAGGTACCCCGTCAGAGGATGATGACGTCAGTCTGATTCGTATTGCCCTCTGACAGTAGGATATACGGTAAGTACCGTATTACTCCTCTTTATCACCCAGGCTTTGAGTTACTTTATTATATAAAAACGACCGTTTTAATTCACATAAATTTCCACAGAAACGAAAAGGCCTTCATTTATTCCACAATCCAACAAAAATGTGTCCAGGTTAAAGGAAAAAGGCGAGGAGGGAAGCTTTTACCATCATGCATTTGGGAAAGATGTCTATAAATAATTATGTTGAAATATAAACTATCTTCATTTTCACACCATTTAGACTCAGTCCTCCAGCTTGAATTTTCAATTTATTTTCAAAATTCAGACCTTCTTTTTAGCAGTTGAAACTTTCTTGAATTTCATTTTTCTTTCATTTTTGTTAATTTTAATTTAGATTTCAACATTATTCTTATTATTTTGACATTTTCCTTGTTGTTTTTTTCAATATAAACATTTTTGTAAGTGCTATGAAATACAATCTATTTTTTTCTAATCAGCAACTCCAACCTCTTTGATAGAAAGACTACTATGCATAAAGAGCAAAATATGAAAAAGATCAAATAAGCCCCAAAATAAAAAATAGTCTCAGTCCATTAAAAAAATCTGCAGAACATTTAAAGACAATGTAATTATTTTTTTCTTTTTAAATTTACAATAAGCAACACAAAAGTACAAAAAACTGCTTACTCACTGACCAGTGGCTTGTATTTTATATGTGGTGTGTAACCACATCATAAACAGAAACTTTTAGAAATCTTCACTTCCACTCTTTAATCTGCCCTTTCTCAGACAAGCAGGCATATTTGACAAGAAACTGTTTGAAATACCAAAAGTTACCTCTTTTTATCTTTTTTTGTTTCAGGGATTTGTAACTTAACTCACAACATCACCATTTTGTGACAGTCATTAAGATTCAGTTATATTCTTCAGTTAAATGAGGGCTTTCACCATGTTGATAAAAAAAATTCATACGCTCACAGGCTTTTAACATCAACACATAACTCTATCAAACACTGCCCTCTAGTGGCCACATTTGGTCCGTGCTTTGAGCTTAAAGTAAAAAGAGTAAAAATGTGCGACATGCATCATTTTTACAGAATATTTTCTGTTTTCATATTTTACATCAATGAATACACATTACATTTTTCTTTTTTAATCTTCTGTGACAGCAGCTTCATGTGCTGTCCCTAAGTGCCCAAAAAGAGTAAATTAACACAAGTGACACAAAAAATAGCCAAACTCAGTTTACTTGTGAGTAAAATTAAGGTTTATTTTGACTCTTTCAGTGACCATAAAGGAAAACATAGATGATCAAGCTGCAAAAGAAGAAACAAAGGAAATTAGAGACATTTAATTTTTTTTTCTTCACAAAAGTATTTCTCTTTGAAAATCTGATTCATATTTCTAGGTTGTGATGTCTGAATAATAAATAATTTAAAAGAGTATTTCAACTTGGTTACTTCAGCTGGCAGAGATGAAATAAGCTTTAAAGCAGGGAGGGGCAGCTCCAAAGTCTGCTAAAACTTCCATTCATTTATCATAGCTTGCAGGGGTCAATACTTTCAAAACTGTACAGTTCCCTTAGTTTAACAAGTACACTCAATTCTGTTATAACAAAGAGCCTGATGTGGCCCCATGCCACCAGTTGATTATCACTGCTATAAAGTTAATGACTCTTTCACTGATAATTACCTGCAGGACAAGGATAGATGTACTGAGTCTCAGCCTTGTCATCTACGAGGAAAGAAAAGAGGAAGAAACAAGTTAAAAGTAAAAAAATAACTGGGGAAACAAAATAGTGTGATTTCTGTTCTGATGTTTAAAATGAGAGTTCTTACACCCTTTATAAAGTCAGACAGAAGCACCTCAGAGATTTATTTTTAATTGTACTTTGAGTATAAATGTGGCACCTCCGTAACACCGAGTCTTAAATTATGTTTGACCGTGTGACATGATTCAAAATAGTCACCTTTTACTTAAAACAGGTAAAATCTGCTTTTGCACTCTGGTATTCAAATGTGTTTAAATGATACTCCATCATTAAATTTCTACTTTTTTAATTAATGTAATGAAATACATTTTTACAAAGATATTGTTGACTGAGGTCTTCTCTCCTATAACAGACTCAATTCTCCACAGTATGTTTGCGTAAGTCATACACACATCTTTATATTAATGGTCAGAATACAGAAAAAAGGGTCTTTAAAGGTGGTGTACTTAATATCTAGGATCTGAAATCTTATAGTTTGAGGTTTTGTGTACGTATCTGATGTACCTGGCTGGTAGTAGTCATAGAGTTTAACCACAGCTGGCTTCAGGTTCTGCACTGAGTGTGTCTGGATGAGCTTTAATTCATGCTTGATGCCCATGTCCTTGGGTAACTATTGATTAAAAAACAGACATCAACAGATCAGGAACAAATCTACAGAGGATTACCAATGATGTCTCACAGGGGTTCCTCTCACCTCAGTGAAATACACCAAAACATGATCCTTCTTCTCCTCAACACGATCCACCAGCAGGGCACCTTTAAGCTGTGAGGAGACAAGAGTCATCTGGATTATTATCACCGTTACTCACCACGATGAGGATGAATACTTATGTTTAACTCATGGATACTCCACTTATTTTGATGATATTTTTGTCATTTTGTATGCAATGGCATTTATTTCTCACACAGGTGTGCATTTTTATTCATTTTTCTGTATTTGAATGATATAAGTTAAATGAGGTGTATAATGCAAAACATCTGAGACACATCCACATCAAACATCCAAGATACAATTCTAATTGTTCAATCAGTACACCAGGCTTCAAATTTGTACTTAATATCATTTTTTAATGGCCATGAGGGCAAATACAAGCATTTTTCTAGTGACCACGAGGGGCAGTGTGGAGGCCTCTACAGCTCACAGTGATGAATGAGTGCTGCTAAAATGATCCGTCAACTTATGACATGGTTTTCTGAGAGTGCTTTCTATGAGTCAAGATAAATCGTGTGGACTTTGTGAGTCGATTTGGATGTTATGTTGTCATCTTCTCTGTGAAGCTGCTCAGGCTAATATGGATGACAAATTTTTGGTATTGTGTCACCTTAGATCATCACATTCATTGACAGCTAAAAAGGCTAAAGAGCAATAATTTATTCTATGAATAAAGATAAACACGACTTAAGTCTTGTTTATTATATTTAAGGAGAAATGTTACTATAATATAATAATTATTGGCTTGTTACTTTGACGTGAACACTTTTTGGACAATGCATCTCATGAGTCACATTTCAGTCCAAATCTGATCATTCCCAAAAATCCAGAAACAATAACATCAATAGCTGTTTATAACTGGGGCAAAAGAAATCTCCCTTTAAAAAAAATAAGGGGGTGTGGTGGACTCAGAGTTTGACTGAAAGGCTTAAACGCTGAAGAATTAATTAACATTGAAAATATCTGTAAAAAGACTGAAGTTAATTAAAAGCTTAAAATCATTTATATGAGAGTTGATATTAAAATGTGGTCATTTCTGACTTGTTACTCTTACTCTAGATGTCCAAATTTCAGATACTGGGTCTTTTGAGATGCATTTTAGTCAAAACTGAACCTGTCCCCCCCCCCCCCCCCCCCCCCCCCCCCCCCCCCAAAAAAAAAATAATAATAATATAAAGATACATTCAAATCAATATTGTTGTTAATCAATGACATGTTCCAAACTCCAGAGAGGTGACGTGAATAAGTGGGGGTATAACATTCACCTTCTTCAAAGAGTCAGAGTCTGGGACAAATCCAGAGAGCATTTTGATGTCCAGGATCGCCATGTTTGAAGTGGTCTCCACTCCGCTGAATCTGTACACCGTTAAAAAATGAAATACTTTAACGATGATACCATGTACTCTTATTTTTGTTAAATATAGTTCTGAAGTATGCAACAAAGTTTCATTTAAACTCACAAGGACTTGAACTTCAGAGTCGTCGCGCGTCTCTTAAGAGTGTCTCTGCAGTCGGCCTCTGGTACAACCTCCACCTTGAATGTGGTGACGTCAGTGGGAGTTGGGATGTTGTAGTGGAGAGAAATCTGTAAAACAGGTTCACAACAATCTTAGCCTTGATTACACAGGAAACAGTTCCTGTGAGATGCTTTCTGCCGTATTTGCTTTTGGCTGGATCACATTGTGTAACTGTGAGCCTTTTTACAGTGCACTTACGCAAAAGCGCCGCAACAAAGCTCTGTCATATTTTGGCTCTCATTACAGTTGCTAAGATAAAACTTTAGTGGCTCCGGCCAATATCACAAATATATTACTGTAACTATTATAAACAACATGGAGGACCTCCTGCTGTGGATCTGCATGACACCTATATCAACCACCCTCAGAAACAACATGATTTCACATCAATTCTTATTTTGAAATCTGTCACCTTTAATTAAATATCAGATTTACTAAAATTTCTTTAATGAATACCATCTGTCCTTTCCAATTTATAATCATTACAGTTGTTAATAATATCACAACAATCTCTCTATATATTGTTGTTAATGCTAATACCACCATACTAACAACATTTATAAACTCATAATGAGAAATATGATGAGGATGAACTTGTGGTCTTGACAGCTATAAATGTATCGTTATCATAAAATTAAATTATGGTTCCTTAGTCTCTGGCCACCTTTCTCTCTATCTGCTTCTCTTTCTATCCTCTAACAACCCAGCACAGCATGAGCAAATGGCTTTTCAACATGAGTCTGGTTCTGCTCAAGATTTCCTGCCTGTACAGCAGAACCTTTTTTTTTCTTGCTGCTGTAATTTTTGCAAAATGTTGCAAAGGGCTGCACTCATGGTGGATTCATGTTGGCTCTGCATTATTATATAAACAATAATTTAAAAATGTAGAGTGTGACTAAGACCTAATCTCTTGTCTTGAGATAAAATTTGTAATAATTTGGCAAAAAATGCAAAAAAAGATTGACTGATTATTTGATATAGCAGCATGAAATGGAAGGTTAGTGGGACAGAGACCATCATCTATTTACCAAGTCAAGCAACCTAAAGCAGACTGAGCTGCTATAGCATATATAGAAGCAGTGCAGATTGGCAGTATAGGCACTGCAAAAATGAGTTCTAAAATCAAATCAATCAGTCATCTTTATTTGCATAGTGCCGATTCATAACAAGAGTTATCTCAAGAGGCTTTACAAAAGAGTAGGCTGAAGCCATACTCCTCATTTTATAGATACACATATATGCATATACACGTAAATAAAAATCACATACACACATATATACATATACATACATCCAAAACCAACATGAATCCAACAGTAGTGCAGCACTGGGCCAACTTACAGGGCAGTGATCATGTAGGAGGCTTACAGTAACAGTGGCAAGAAAAAGCCTCTGTTTATCAGTTGGAAATCTTTGAGGGGAACCTGATTCATGTTGAACAGCCACCCACCAAACATCACACACACATTATAGTGAGGGATAAATAAATAATTTGACAGAATGTTTACCGTCAAAATGACTCACACTGAAAAAATGTCTATCTCAACCCCAGCTTTGCTCAGCCTGGCCTCATTACATCAGGCAAAGGTGGACAATCACCTTTGACCCCGAGCCCAAAGGGTTGTAAAGAGGTTAGGGTTGTGCATCAAATATGAGGCTTATGAGCATATTTACATTCAGTGATTGAAATGGGAATTTTTAATGTTTCCTGATTATTTGGAAATATTGAGACAAGCTGGGTTTGGTAGTTTCAGCCATTATTTTGCATTTTTGCCACAGTTATATTTCTTTAACTATCATTTCAAATCTATGCTGTCTATAAAGTGCATTTTCTCTTTGGCTGAGAATGTGGTAAATTTCTGATGGTATAAGTATCAGACACTTGGAAAAACCAGTGGAACCAGTGAGGAGGGCTACTAATTGAGGCAAATAAATCAAAGCAACACATTATCATCATTAAAAATCAGAAAATCTCTGCAAGAATATGTCTGACACTGTTAAAATACAACAAAAAAGTTGCTGTCCAAACATTAGCAAACATTGCCGTCTTCTTAGAGTCATTTGGACAGAGCTGCCGCTCTCTTTTGGTTAGAAATTGTTTTCTTTCTATACTTCAAAAGCCTTTACTAAAGCCTCAAAATGTCTTAAGATAATGTGAATCATGGTTAGATCCAAAACCTCTTTCCAAGGAATTAACAGACATCAATGAAACAAAATTGATTCAGAATATTAGGGTTTAGAGTGGGCTTTGCATGAAAGCTTAAAATGTTCTTAATAACACAAGTATCATGCAAACTGACCTGCACTGTTGCACACGCCGTCCCCTTCACCTCCAGGTTGTACTTTGCAGCACCAGCCTTCACCACCTCCTCCTGGTAGAGCAGCTTGTTGTCCTGATTCATCTCAAAGATGACCTGATTGGAGGGAGACTCGACTCTCACTGTGCTTGAACCTTCAGGACTGAAAACCAGGGTGGAGTAGAGAGCCAGAGCCTGAAGAGCTACCACTGTGTCCTGTGGAACAAAAACAAAGATTACACCACAGAAGACCATTAAGCTTTTTATTGATGCATTATTAAGAAGAAGATTTGAAGAATTTATTTCGATACATAGAAACAATCTCCACTAAAAGTAATCAAAACAGGCCTCAAGTTGCAATTTATAGATTGGATGGGTTCAGTGAGTCATAAACAAGGAAACTCTTCATCACGTTCAGTTTCAACAGTTTCAGGATGTTTGTGTAAATCCAAAGATCACAGTGAGCTATATTTTAACAACAATATAATAATAATAATAGTAATAATAATAATAATAATAATAATAATAAAAATAAAAAGACATTTTATTTGGAGGTGCCTTTCATGTCAACCAAGGTCACCTTGCAGAAAATAAAAGCATGAAAGCATAAAAGATCACAGAGGTTATTAAAACAAAACTTCAACATAAAAACAAATGAAGTGCACAGTGTCCAGTTAGAGGGAATATGCCAGTTTGAACAGGTGAGTTTTGAGCTGGGATTTGAATGATGTGATGGAGTCTGACTGTCTTATGTGTTGGGGGAGAGAGTTCCAGAGTCTGGGTGATTTCTCCAATTTTGAAATAGCAATATTACAGTCAATCTAGTATGAGGAGGACTTTCAAGAGGGAGAATGTCATCTAAAACCCTCCCTCAGAGTGCCCACGTCTTCTACATATCACCAAGTTTGACAGCAAGCCACTGTCACTTTTCCAGATGTGCACAATGTTTTATGGCACAACTCGGCTACAGGAAGCCGACAAACCAAGAGGAGAGGTAATGCTGCCTTTGGACTTAATAACAGCTGAGACAAAGAGAAAAAAGGGGTGGTGATGGATCAAGCTAGGAAAACACATTGGTAAGCGCCTCAAGAAACAACAGGCTGCAAATCAGACGCTGAGCTGGCTTTGTTGTTTTGGATGGGAGAGTGAAGTCTTTGTTTTAAGATTTTTGTCCTGTTTGTTGGATTTGCTATCATGTAATCAAGATGTTATCTTAACTCTTGTGACTTATCTCAACTAGCATGTAATAAATTAGCCTCTCCACAGAGGCCTTTTTATCAGCTGCAGACAAATACATCATGGTAACAGATGAATATACAAACACATACTCTACATGCAAACAGTTTGCAAACAATAGGCAGCCATATTTTCACATATATGATTAATAATACTGTCTATCAGTTGATATAGTTTACTGGTTTCTCACAGAATCTTCACCATCCTGTGAATGTAAACATAAGCATGTTATCTATGAGGAGGAGCTGGCAGGGCTGTGTTTTACGTAAATGCTGTTCTACTCAGATGCAGATTCAGAGACCACCAGAGGGTCACAAAACTAAATTATTAAACATGAGATCATATTTTGTCTTGAATCGGGTTCATATATCCATTTTTGATGACTGCAAGGGTATGTTCATGATCACTAAAGTCTTGTTTTCATATACAGACGACCCCTAAAAGTGCTGTATTCTGTGTGTCTCTGACGCTCACCTGGAGCTCCTGCCTCTTTAAGGTGTCTTTCTCTGCTTGGGTCCAGTCCGCTCTGATTGGTTTGCTGGTCAACTCTGTGGTAAGTGGTCGGTTCAGTACTGCTCTGAACCATAATGTCAACAACTCTGCATTCACAGTAACGTCTGTGCTATGTGATGGGCTTGCTACAGACAGCCAATGGGCTTAAACTACAGACAAAACAATGGAAGGATGTAACACCGCTAGGTCTATCAGGGGGAAACTAGAGTTTCTAACTAAGTTTTCCTCTGTTTCAGGGTTACCTGTGTGGAAGAGAAGCCTCCATAATAGTTCTGCTTGCTGGTCAACCATCTGACGATGCGAGAGGAGTATCCCAGATCTTCACTGGTTACGGAGGGGCCACTGAGTTTGGCTAGCAGCACATATGAACTGATTTCCACAGACAGAGAGTTGTAGCTGTTTGTCCCAGCCTGAGACCAGTACAGGAAACCTCCTGGAGAGGACAAAAGACACAAACAGACAAAAAAAAATACAGACAAAACCGGAGGAGGTGAGCTACATTCAGAGTAATGACACTAAAAGATTCCCTCTTACCTCAAGGAGGAATGACTCACCATCGTGTTTGGCAACCTTGTCCAGCTGATCCAGAAGGAAAGTACGGGCCTCTGTGTCTCCTGCCAGGGTAAATACGTAAGCCAACAGAGCGGTAGCATAGGTGTTGTCCAGGTCAGCAATGTACTGTCTGAGGCAGGACAAACTGCTTCTCACTACAGGGTCCTAAAAAAGAGCAAAAAGCATGTTTGATCAATAATCATTGATTACAATCAGTAAGAATCACACCTTACTGTCATTTTTAAATGTTGACTCTAAATGTCTAAACTATCATGTAATAAAATAAACTCTTCAATTCAGCCACAAAGCCACAAACTACAGCAATTATTTCTAAAAACTGAATCCAGATACCCAACTAACATGTAAATAGTACAAAAATAATGGCTGAAGACACTAGCAGAGTCATTTTTACAGAAAAACAGTAATACTGCTCAGTCATGATGTCAGAGAGGTTCTTCTGCCTCCCACAGCATTTCCAAGCAGGCTGAGTCCTGTGGTGCCCTTTCGTCATGACATCACAGTCAGCCTTGATATGATTATAAGTTGTGCTGTGCATTCTGGGAAAAAAAAGCTAGCAAGCTGAGCTACTCACAAAACAACTTACTAAATAGCTTATAACAGGAGGTTAAATGTCTTGTGTAAGATTATGCAGAGGAGCATACTTATCAATTTGGGATGTGCCTTATGATTTAAGAATTAACAAACTCTATGCACAAAGACAAGAGCCTTTTAACACTTGCCTGGTGTCTACAGCAGACCAGAGGACACCAGGCAGCATGGTAACTGATTACAATACAACACTTGTAGAAGTGTCTGAAAAGACACGATGCGGAAAAGTTGAGAGCAGCTTTGGGTCAACTGGGTCCTCACACCTGATACCACCTTTTCCAGGTGAGCTTGGGGCAGCTGTTTGTGCTGAAACAGGAATTGAATGCTGTGGTCATATATATTCATACAAACAGTACTGCACACAGAACACCTTGTATCAGAACAACTCTCCCAAACAATCTAGATGTGAAAATGTTTCTTAGATGCTGGAGTAATATCATGGTAATACTGCTTGAATGCGTGGGCACTCGTCCATGAAACAGATGGTGTTTAAGTGTCTTAATACACTGAACCAGACCATGGAGGCGGACAATATGAAGAGCATGCAGGAGCACTGCCTCGGCACAGTGTTGGATGTTAGATAATAGCATAATTGTGTTTTTTAGTTTGGGCTGCCAGAAGTCTAGGTTCACTTCTTTCTTATTTTTTTGTTTACAGTTCATGACTGTTTGGCTGGTCTGATGGCCCTTTGTGGGATAGACTGGTTTAGAATTAAGATTTAAAAGTAGCAGCACATGTTTCAGTCAAAGTGCCTTCTAAATTTTAGGACATCTGTTATGTAAAAAAAAACAACTTTGAAAGACATTTTATGACATTTAATTTCTACAATGCAATTTAAGGACTATTTACATTGCTAAAGGCAAGGACCATGATGAAGGAATTTGAGAGCCCTTCAGCCTTTAGGAAACTGTGACACTAGCACTCATATTAACAAAAGAAAAAAGGAATCAGACTCATTCAAGGTCATAAGAGACATGTCAATGATAATGCCTTATTGTGTTTGTGCAGGATTTTAATCAGACGTCAAACCTTCAAAAACAAATGTAACGGCTGCACAACACGCACTGCAAAGACAGAGTGGACTCACAGTTATGTTCCGGCCCGTCTCCAGGAAAGCAGCTATGATGTACGCACTGAGAGTCACTTCATCAGAAACACCGCCCTGAAGAGATTAAGGATATAAACAAAAACACTGGTCTTCACATAGACATATGTCAAACATAACTTCCCTGGCTGTACAAAAAAATACAGATCTTCCTTTTTTTAAATTTTTTTTTTAACATTAAATGCAGTGAAGATTAAATATAATAAGTAAAAATAAAAATGTTTTGTGTTTAAATCATGATTTTGTGCATTTTATACTAATTTAAAAGTGGAAAGTAAATAAAATGCAGCAGAACTCATTTTTTCAATGGCATGTTATTTTCTTTCTCTCAGTTAAGGATATTAGAATTCTGAGAAGCCTCAACATGTACTGTACTTTAACTTAATCATGATCATAGTGGTCATAATCTTTTTATCAACCACCCAGAAAAGTTAGAGGGCAAATATCATTATAAGAGTTGTTGAATAAGGTACCAGTAAGCTTTTATCGCATAATGTCCTTGCATCTTGTCGAATGGTTATAAACCATCTCTTCTTACTTTCATTCTGTTGTTGAAGAGTTTTCCAGACTGTGCGAAACAGCCGTTTTCCCGCTGCTTACTCTCCAGCCAGGACTTTGACTCCTGAATCTTATCTCCATCGATGAAGACAAAAGCCTGGGCTTTGGTGAATGATCTCAACACAAATGCTGTCAGCCTGAGAAAATAAGACAAAATCACAACAAACTCTAGGTGAAGATCTGACTCAGATTAGAGACTGTTTGTAATTTGGTTCACCCTCTGGTCAATCATTGGCAGCTGACATTAAGTCATTTGACTAAATAACACTAATTAGAATCTTTACCTTTCAGGTGAACAATGGTGTGGATTCCTTAAGTTTAAAAATATGATCAAAAAAAGAATATTTTAAGAAAAAAATGTAAAATATTGTTCTGTTCATAGTATTGCAATATATTGTGATAAACTGAATCATCACTCAACACGTAAATGCTTAAATTGCCAGATTCTTGCCAATGCACACCCTTACAACAAAAGTGGGTAATTAACTTTGGGCTATATGCTGAGAAGCCTCAAGATAATAACTGTCACCAAAGTTGAACTGTTGAATTACGTCAAGTTCATCTTTACATTGTGTGTGCATGAAGGAGAAAATCTAACTCAATGGGCCATTTATCAATCAATTCAGTTAAATTACTCTGACATGTCATTCCTCTTAAGCCACAGTAGCATGCAGAAGCAAAATATGAGGACAGATATTACTGCAACTCATAATAGCCTACCTGCTGAGTATACTGCAGCTAGCAAGCCAGGAAGCTAACCACTGACTTGAATCAGGCAATGGTTACTGTTTAGCATACAAGCTAGCAGCATTTCAAAAGATTGCAGTTAAATAATATACAAAATTATTTCTCATGTACACATGTTCTCATGTGCATGTACGAGAGGGAAAGACTCAGGAAGCACACAGGTAAGGTTTATTTAACTGGAAATAGCATCTTTGGCTGAATTGTACCATAAGCACATATCTGTGTCGTTAGCTCTGAAGCAAGCTCACTATAGAACACTCACAGATAGCCACGGCCCACGGCCCTTGGTAAAGTCTGTCATTTGGTTTCCCCTTTCCTTGCTTTCACTGTTCAGAGAGGAGGACTTGCTGTCTGCTTCTACCTACATCAGTTTCTCCTGATGTCTCACAGTCCTGCTGAGCTGTATGCTCCTGCATTTCCCTACTCTGTTTACTACCTGCTGCTTCCTCCTTGATACTTATGTGTTGAATTCTGACTTCTTACTCAGAATTCTGAGATAAAATTCTGAATTCTGATTTTTTTTCCCCCTCAAAATTCTCACTATTTTCTCAGCATTCAGACTTTTTTTTTTTTTACAAATAAAATTTCAATCGGACAAATGTTTTTTTTCAGTGGCCCTACATCCCTATATCCTCTTCATACAATCAGGATCATCTGCTATTGAAACAGTGTGAGTGATGGGCATAAGAATGATACATGCATAAGGCGGAAATTAGAAAAGACACCAGCACTCATGTGAAACAGCACTGATGTGTCAATACAAACATTTGTAGCTCTTAATGTAACCTTGTACAGCAGCTGGATCCACCTGATTCAATGTCTGTAGTCAGTCACTATTGTGAGTGGTCCAAAGCGGCATGGCCCAAGCAGGAAGACTGCTCATACAGAGATTAGTACAGATGCTAACAGCTTCAGTAGCACTTGAATTAGACCTGGACCATATTTCTTTATTAGATAAAAAAGACAAACAACTCTGAAAGCATATCTTAAAAGAATATTTTTTTCTCAGTTTCTGACATGTTTTGGCGAGAGTTTGTTCTATGTCGTGGCTTACCTTTTGTATTTTACGCTGCATTAGCAGCAGTAAAATACAGCAGTAGTGCCCGCCAAGTAAATTATCTGATAGGTCTGTAATGAATGTGATTTATGGAACGATCATCCAATCCCCTCCTGGATGTGCTTTAAAAGGTTCTGCCCTCCCCAACACTTTGTATGGGCTGTTGCCCAGATGGACTAGTGAAATATATCCATTTAGTGCGTCTGGTTACTCTTGATTTGTAAAGATTGAAATGTTCTCACCAAGTGTTCCCTGATCCACTTCCAAACGTGCTGTAAGCTCCATCAACATGTTTATAGTTCAGCTGTCTCTGATAACCTGCAGAAAAAAATAACAGAGACTTGTTAAGGCCAAATGTTTTATAACAGCAGTTTTAAAATTTTTTTTACTTAGAAGCAAATTCGATTTAGTTTCTGATTTTATTTTTCTTAGTGATTTTAATTATCTAACTTTAAGGTACACCGTTCAGAATTTTTGTGTTAAAATGTCTAAATAGATAAAATTGACATTTATCTTAATTCAGCTATGCTTTCCCAAAGCCAAGAAAATACCTGATTTTTTATTTGTAACAGTGTGGGTGAAATGTTAACATCAAGATTTCCCATGAAACGCTTCCCTGGCAGCATATCATCGGTTGTATCCCAAATTATGCTTCAACAGAGCTCCATCTCAAAGAGGAAACCCAGAGAGCAGCAAAAAGTGGATAAAACTGTCAGATTCTCCTCTATATCTGTAAAATCAAAGACAGCAGCAGCAAACAGGCCTCTCCTAATCCTGATCTACATTTTTGTGCTCACCTGATCATTTTTACTACTTTTAAAATGTTATCTTTAGTAACATTAGTAGATAAACATATGAGGGTTACATTGATACAGTTGAACAAACTAAGTTGGAGAGCATGTTTGCTTCATGACAAAAGTTCTACTTCTAGCTTGCACCTCCATTAGTGTTTGTTGGTCTGAATATCGCACTGCATGTTGGCATTTCCTCAGTGGGGTGATTAAAAATGGGCTCTTGCAGTGTTTGAAATATGGAGGCTTATTCATTTATGATTTTTGAAGGGAGCTGCACTTCTCCTGAAGCTCTGACACACTGACATACTTTCCCAGGCATGACTCTACCTGAGGTTACGGTACACAGCTATCAGTGTGCAGAGCTGAGTAAGACAAAAGTTAGCTGCATGCTAAGACTGGCTGACACATGTTCAGACAAATCAGCAGTGAGCTCTGATGTGCATCTTTAATGTTTTTTTTATAGATTAAATCATCAGTAGATCAAGCAACAGAAACAGCAACAGTATGGATTATGGATTGACAAGTCAGTGTGGCAAGCATGGCGAAAAAAGTTTTACTATCTTATCTCAGTTTTTTAAAACAGGGACGGGAACTGTCCCAAATCAGGACATATTGGCATTTTAAGGATATTTAGAACATGGACACAAGGCCTAAAAAACGTACAGTCCTCTAGAAAACGGGACCATACTTACTGGCTTAATCAGGACATCTGTTCACACTAAGATCAGTGGCACTAAGGTACATTTTTGCTAATCACCTATTTTCAGACTTTAAATTCGCATACAGCACTTTTATTGACCCAACATATGTGGCCAACAGCATTTCTTTAGTTAATAATTGTATTACTTCAAATAAGGACTGTCTTTTCAATATTTTTCTTTGTGGCTTTTTACCTTGGCAAAAAGGTGATATATATCCACGTGATATGTTTGGTCTGTTGTCATTACGTGGGCCCCCATTTATTGGTTGTCTTACATATTATCGAAAAACATAAACTGAGAAAAGAGACTCTTATTTTGTAAGATCCCACTTCCCCTTTTAAAAACGGGCCTCTTTCTGCTGGTTGTTCACTACACTGATGAAGGCCGAGTACTGGAATATATTGTCATAAACTCTGAGCTGCCTTGCCCGATAGAAAATACTTTACTGTGTGATGAGTATAGTATTTTTCTTGTTGCAAGATTTTTGGTCTGACACCAGTTAGTTTTTTTGATATTTCTGGAAGGTGCAACATATTTTTTCCTTGTTGACCCAAACATATAAATAATGCGTTAATCTGTTTGTACCTTTTTTTTCCCCTGATACCTGTGTTGAGGGAAAGATTCTCCAAACATCAGGTAAAGGCAAGGCAGTTTTAGCTGATTAAAGTAATTCCCCAGAGCTGAAAGAAGGCCAAAAGTTCACAGCTTACAGTTTATCATACTGTTTTACTTTTCTTTTGGAGCTGTAATTTGATTTGAACATGCATCATTTAAAGGTATGTAACATTTACAAGTCTGAACCATGTTTGGTGTTGGCTGCCACTTCCCCCATTTCTTCTGAGGCATCATCACCAAAAATTGACAAATTAAAGCTGAAACCAAGTTTAATTTTTGACTACACATTAGCAATATAAAATGGAAAGAGACAAAATCAAGGTACAAAGATTTCTAAATAATGGTCATCGTAGGTTTATCTCGACTGTCAATGTTTTCTTTTTGCATCAACAAACAACAGATACACACCATTGGTCAGAAAGTTGGCTGCCTTCTCCATGATGGCAGGAGTCAGCTGCTGTGTGTTTTTCAGGTACTGGAGGATGTAGATGTTGGGGGCCAGGAGTGCCATGTTCTGTTCGCCACAACCATACGGCATCTGCAGCAGCCCGTCCAGGTTCTTCAGGGCCCGGCCAAGGATGTCACCTGTACACAAACACTGAGTCACTTACAGTGTATGATTACAACTTTCAATTCCCTGTTGCATTTGTGTATTTGATGACTCTTTGATGATCCACATAGTTATTTCTTTAATACATAAAAGGTGCATTGTAGTATCTGGTCATTTGAGTTATATGGAACAGGTCTAGATCACTTTCACACCAGAAATTTGCCGGACTTGGTTATGTATCCTTATGCTACAGCTGGACCTGCCAGATTCAATGTCTGAAATTAGGCTGATCCATCTTGCCAAGCTCAAATCTCCAATGATTGTAAGAGGCCCAAAGAGGCACAGTCCAATCAGCATGGCCTACTTAGCATCCTTTAAAGCAGGAAGACGTGGGAGCTACAAGCAAGACCACAGCAGGGAGTGGCTGCTGGTACAGAGGTTAGCATGGATGCTAACAGCTTCAGTAGCAGTTTTATCAGAACTGGACCACATTTCTTTATTAAATGAGGAACAAATAACAACACTTCAAACCTATCCATAGGAAGGATATTTTCACTCTGACATGGTTTAGCATGAGTTTGTTTTACGAAGTGGCTCATATTTTGTGCAACATTTTCTGATTGGCCTGGTATAAATGTGATTGAAAGAAAAGTCAACAAATTATCTGCTGGATATGCTTCTGAGAGTTTCTGCCCTCCCCAAACACTTTACATGGGCTCCTTCCCAGTTGGATCAATGAAATACATTGAACGCTCCACCCGGTGTTCCAGGTTATTAGTTATGGGGTAACGTTACAGCATTGTTTCATTTTTCACTTGGTTTGGTTTTCTTTCACACTGCACTTTGACAAGCGGACCAATGCCTTTTAAATATTGTGTTAATATAGCCACCTGTCACTAGTTGGGGCTGTAGCTGTGAACTGGTTTCTGCCTCCGCCTTATTGTTGCACTATGACCTAGAAATACAGAGCTGGGTTTGAGTAATAACATTGCACAGCTTGAAGCAGCTTGGTCATATTTATAACCATATGCTGCATATACTTAGATTAGATTAGAGATTAGTCTTTAACCTGTTAAGAGAACTGAAGGCTGGCAGAGCTAGCAATGCTAGTTGTAGCCACTCCCTGCATCATGTTATCAGTGGAGAGGAGCTAAATGTTGTTGTATTTGGCCACGTTTAAGCCCCAGTTCACTGCTTTTTGGACTTCTTGCCTTTTTTGGTCCTTGTTTGATTTAGATGCTTTCACACCCACCATTAACCAGACTCTGGTTTGTTTAGAAGCAAACAGAGACCCCTGTTTTAAGGCAGACTTAAGATGGATCTTTGGCTTGTGCAAGTGTTCCTGTTAGCTTTCACACCAACTGAAAATCGACAGAACTTTCCCAAAAATGAACCAGGGTTTTGTACTGTAGGTCTGGACCAATTATGCTAGATATGAAAGTGACCTAAAAAGGTAAGAGGAGCAGAAAAGATCTTTAGCTACGCTGAAACCGGTCCAAAATCTGTCTTAATATTGTCTAGTTTTTAACTGTTCTTATGTTACTTCGAAGTAAACCATCAGTTTACCCAAGGCTGAAATAAGAGTACGAGCCGATCCTTCAATCACATTCGTAGGGAGCTGGATATCTACTTCCTCCTTCAAAGTCTCATCTGTGAACAGACAAAAAATATGTTTTCAGTATTGATGAACTGAAGACTAGACTAAAACAAATACATCAAATCAACTGACATGGTTATTTGAGCATCTTATTTTTTAAACAGAACGTACTGACCTTTTGGACAGAGCAGCCAGTTGTGGGTCTTCGTCACCTCGGTTCCCTCGGCCTGAGGGGGGAGGAAAAAATATAAGTCAAGAAAGTTCTGGATAAAAATGTCAAATGTCAAATGTCTAGTCCCAATCATTGAGAGAGAGCACATTTGAAAGCATGTAAAAAAGTGGAAGATTTTTAAAAATCAAATTCAGAGAAGATATTGTTTGTTTCTTGTTTTCCATCAGTGCTGTTTCTTCCAGTACACACTGCAGAGGAAAAAGGCTCACTGCCTGAAAGGGATGGTTCAGGATTTTTGATGTGGGGCCATAGCTGTAGTCTGAACATTGGCCACAGTGGTAGAATCAGCTCTGCTTCTGTACAGACAAAGTTGGCACAGAAGCTAGAGTTATATATATATTGCAGCATATGGGGCAACCAACTCTGACTCATTTAATTGACAACTAATTTAAACTTGGAAACAAGCCTCAAAAACAGACTCTTTGTTTATGCACTACTTCAGAAAACAGCACAGCCAATGTGTCGTTCTAGCAGAAGATCTAGATCTCTTTCATTGTGTTGTGTGCACTTCTATCAGTACATCTCGGATGTAATCTTGTGTTGGGTTGATCTGCTTGGTGGAAACACTGACGCAGAGTCCAAGTGGCTTCCACTGAAAATAGACCCCATCCTGCCAGGCAATGCGCTACTGGCATGCTCCAAAGACAGAACAGAGGCAGGTTATGGAAACAGACTGAACAACAATACTTGGGAGATTTGCTTCAGAGGTTGCAGGGCCTACGAAATGCTGCAGAGGCAGACTTTGGGGGTAACATGAGTTGTGACTTTCAGTTGCTCTGTAGAGAGCCTCAAGTCACCGGTGGGTTTTCATTCTCTTTTTTTTTTACCTTCACAATGAGGGACTTTGTGACTGTGTCGATACGGCCTCTTTCTGGTACGCTCACAATCTCATTGTCGCAAGAAGCATGAGACACCACAGCCTCTGCAGTCACAGTCACATTCACAGCCCCTGAAAAAAGAAAAAGAAAAAGAAAGAATAACATTTTATTATAAATTGATTAAGTGTTGAGTGGGAAAAATTACAGACAAAACTAGTAGGTCATAATTTTGTCTCTAAAGCTTTGAGGGATCTTCAGGATGATACATTTTATGGGGTGACTGGTTTTGAGCCTTATGTACTGAATAGACTTTAACAAACATATAAATAAACTAAGACCTTACCTAAGTTCAAGGGGTCCATGGTCCAGCTGAGGGTCTTACGCTCATTGCCACACAAACAGGAAGTGTACTGACCACCAGAGAGGGGCGTGAGTGTGTAATCCTCAGAATGAGCTGGCGTTACGGAGACCTGTTCGGAAAAATGGCAAAAAAAAGATTTTAACATCTCTTATAATATCAAAAACATAAACAACAGATTTTTCTGAAAGAAAAAACCCAATTCTCTTTATAACAATGTGCTGAAGTTCTGATCTGTTCTGTTGTAATGTAATACTTACTCTTTACTTTTAATTGCTGCTGCTCTTACTCCCTTCACCAGTTTCTCATCATTCTAAGTGTAGTGTTTACCATTTTTTAATGTTTATATTTACTCCCTTTCCCTTTAATCACTCTAATCTTTCATTCTCCCAGATTTGATGTCATCATCTATTGATCTATTTATTTTGTTACTGTCTTCTTATCCTTATGTTCATCATTCTTCAATTATTTCTTTATTAATGTACTTTATGTTGATATTTTATTCATGCTAATGAAGTACATTCATTCATTACTTTAATTGTTTTCAGTTTACAGCTTTAATTATATTGACCCTCTGAGTTTGCATTTAGTTCCTGCTCTCTTGTTTGAGTCTTTATCTCCGCCAAGGAGGTTATGTTTTTGCTGGCATATGTTTGTTTGTCTGCATGTTTCTCTGTTTTTTTGTTTGTTTGTTTGTTTGTTAGTAAGATTACACAAAAACTACTGGATGGATTTTGCTGAAATTTTCAGCAGATGTTGGTAATGGCCCAACTTAAAAATGATTAGATTTTGGAGGTGATCCAGATAACTGCCATTAGCGAACGATCATTTTTGCTCAGTAACTGTCTAACTAATAATGATATCAACATGATTCTGAGTGCTACTGAAGTATCTGATGTGAATGTTTTAAATAAATAAGTGTCCTTAAGGGTGAGGACATGAGTGAACTGAAGTTGACCTGTTCTTACTCAGGATACAGATGGCAGGATACAATGCCCAGGAGGCTTCACATAAACATTCTTCACATTCTTGTTTCTTGAAAGACTGAACTCCTGTTGTTAGAGTGAAAAACCCTATGTTAGAGGTTAAAGGTCCTTCACTTTAGGCTATCATGGGGGTTCGCCTTTAGTTCACGGGTTATTTATCTAAGATGCTCTGGTCCAATGAGAGTCCACGCTACATGCATGTCTGTGTATAGCTCAAACAATGAGTCTGGTATGAATACATGTGCTCTTAAATGTTCAAGAGGTTCATTTTGGCTTGGGCCTCTCAGGCTGTCCGGAGTGCCTGATTGAGACACGTGCTTGGTTTGTAATAAACTTCCTTTAAATGCAAACAAGTCTGTGTTGGCGAAGCTTCTTCATCATCTGCATCTACACATCAACACATCGAGAGACTACACTACATATGGGTTTTCAGGGTCAAGGAATCATATTATGATGGTAACTTTATCATGGAACTATTGTTTATAGATGTAAACAGCAATATGTGAGGTACCTTGGTGGAGATTTGTGCTCTCCGAGTGCTTCCTAGTTTGGAAATGTCTTTGTTTGACTTGACTGTTTATGCTCATTTTACTGTTCCCTGGATTTGTATCTTTGTTCTCTCTGTAAAGCAATTTGTAGACCTGTGTTTTACAGGTGCTATATGAATAAAGTTTGTATTTTCATTATTATTATTATTATTATTATTATTATTATTACTACTACAATAACTATTATTATTTCATTGTTAACATCTTTATTACCATGATGCAGCTGCTCAGGTAGTTGAAAACGGTTGCCTTCAGCTCAAAGCTCTCGCCTCTGATGATGGAGTAAGGCAGACTGAGCTCCAGGAAGAAGGGTTGGAAGACGGTGAGCTTTTTACGTGGAGCTAGGCCAAAACCTTGAGAGGACAAACAGTAGGCCTCTGTCTCCCAGGTGGTGATGGTGTCAGGGACAGTCAGGGGCACGTCCTTTTTTCCAGATGCTCTGAAACAGCAGAAAGAGAAAAAAGAGTGAAACAGTTTTGCACAAAAGGTGGAAAAACTCTGGCCTGTTATTGTCATCATAGACTCACCCAACCTCCACCAGGTCCCATATCCAAGTCTCAGGGAAGAAGCTGCGGACCGTCTCTATAACTGGTGGTTCTGCCCCTCTAGAAGGACCTGCTGAACCAGCCATGCCCATTCTGACCACATGAGGGACCATTTCCATGTCATAAGCTACAGGATAACCTGGAAAACACCCAGAAAAAAACTCTTTAGATCATGAAAAGAAAACGCTTTGAACAACTTTTAATACTTAGGAGCAATAATGTGAGTAATGCCAAAGCAGGGTTGAAAATAAGTTAGTTTGACATTTAACATTTAATATAAGTGGCATTTACTCACGATACTGTGACTTATTACCTTTTGTGTTTATTTTTACTTTTGTGTAGTTTTTTTAATTCAGTTCTTTTACTGTATCTAAATTTCTGTGATTAATATTGTACTTCACCACATTTCACATTGTAGCAAGTATGTTTTCAGGGAATCTGCATTCTGTTTACAGTCTATGCTAGGGATGGACAACTTTAGGCCCAGGGTCCACATTCACTCCTCCTACTACCTCAATGTGGTCTGCCAGTTAATTTGAAATATCAAAAAATGTAAATAAATGAGAAAAACGTGACAAAGTCACCATGTTAATGAAGGATGACCATCTTTAGTGACAGAGCAGGCCACATTAAAACTGTTATTTTTGCCTAAGGGCCAAATTTTTCAAAACTGTTGAAAACACTCAACAAGAGGTTTAAAATTGTTGTGGTTTAACAAAATGAAAGGGCTATAAAGCTTCTCTTAGGACACAATATTTCAAAATGTATATGCAGTTTTAATGATTAATCTACAAGCTAAACTGGATTACAACCTGTTGCACTTCTTTTTCAGAGTGAAAAGAACAAATTACTTACTTATTTGAAAAAAGGAGAAAGTTGTTATAATTTTAAAGGATTTGGAATATTTAAAAAACCAAGTTTCAGAACTAAACTGAAGGAGCGCTGCGTTACAGTAAGAGGAATCAGTTTATGGAACAATCTGAACAAAGAAACCAAAGAAGTTCAATCAAATCTGATATTCAAAAAAACTATCAAAGCCAGTATGTTGAGTAAATACAGGGAAATATGTTAATCTAAGTCTTGCTATGTTTGTTTTGTGCAAAAATATAAATTAACATGTGGACCTTTTTGTTTGTTTTTTTTGTGGGTTGTTTTTGATAATAAGAAAAAATGAATTGTAAAAACGCATGTTGGCCTGCAGCTCTTGTTTATTTGTATTATGTGTTTAGTTAATTAATATCTTGTGAGAAAGGGGCAGACTCTATGAGATTTCTCTTTATTCTGCTCGTTTTCATTCACATTCTCGAGATTTTTCTATGTTTGTATTCAATGTTTTATAACCTTACAGAATGAAATAAAGACCTAAACTGTAACTGTAAACTGTAAACTTACCAGATGATGACTGTGATTGAAGTTTTTTTTTAAATTTTATAATGCATAAATTATGTTTTTATAACGAAGTTTTGGTGGATTAAATTCAGTTAGTCACATTCATAAACTTATAGAAGAAATATGCAAAATACAAGAGTTTAGAGATTAATATTCAAAGCAGTTTTGATGAGAAAGGACAGAGGTGTAGAAAACTTTGATTTATGTGTGTTTATGAGTGCAGCTGTTGAGAAAACTCCTTTGAACTTTTTTTAATGTTTACTTCTTTAAGTAGAGTTGAAAGTGGCTCGGGGGCCACAATGGTTGATGTGGAGAGCCACATGTGGCGCCTGCTCTGCCAGTTGCCCATCTGTGATATAAACATTACAAATAGCGATCGACTCCAAAAACAGAGCTAGAATCTGCTGTGACTGTTTCTGTACAACTTTCTTTTATGCATAACAAATTATATTTGTTTAAATAAAAGTAATACTGTTATTTAAACATACTTTAAATAACAGTGAATACTCAAAAGTATATCATTGAAATTAAAAAAAATATGGCCCTTGATAAACTTAATCTTGGGTACCAAGGTTGCCTGTTCCCAGACTCTGCTCTGCAATACACTTGTCACTTCCAGCCAATGGGCTGACAGAAACATCTGTCTGGCAGCTGCTGGCGCTGTGGTCGGGTCCTGATGCAGCTGACCATTTTGTTTCTCATGCAGAGGGGATGTTGGGAATACACGAAAGACATAGTAGAAAAAGCATACTATGGGAAGAAGAATATAAACAACATGGCGGCACTACACACAGAAATCTCTCCAGCAAGGGGGGTGGGGGAATACTCAGGTAGACCAATCAGGTTAGGTATGCAAATCAAAAAATATACTATTACGTAACAGTATATCCACAGACTCAACAGCTCGCCGATTACCATGAGTTTTTGCATAATATGTCCCCTTTTCAGAGTAATTACTATTAAGTTTTGCTTTGATCATTTATCATTTGATCAGGGCAAACTGCCGACCCATATTAACTTATCATCCCAAATACATTTATGGCTCTGTCATATGCCTAAAGCACAAGTGTCATTTTTACATCCAGCACTTAAACAGCAAATGAACATGCACTCCTGTTTGTTCCCAGGTGTGTGCTATTATTTTCCGGTGGGTTATCCTGTTAAGACCTTACAGACCTGAAACCACATCTACCTCATTTAGATATGTATGATTTTGATTTCACTAATTGATGATTTAGGCAATGTTTTTAAACTTTCATATGAGGGCAATGCTATTATTTCGAAACTAATGGTTTAAGCATTTGAGACGGTTTTTATTTAGACCTATATCTGTAACAGAGGCTGAGAAATGAAAATTTTAGTTAAAACTAGAACTAAAAATAAACCAAAAAATGAAGAGTGGTCAGCTGGCATATTCCTGTCCAAAATTGGAGACAAGGACTGTGCCTTAAACCCCCTCAATCCTGGTCTAAAGTCTAAAGTCTGTTGTGTCATGTGATTCTAGAGGTGGCATTGCAGAGATGGGCACACACCTGCAAAATCAGGACACACTATACGAGGCTTGTTTCACTCACAGGACTGACAACAGCACAGCTTCTCTGCCTTTGAAAATCAGAACATTTGTTGATAAAGTTGATTTAAGCTTAAAACGAGACAGATGACTGAGAGACAGTGTGCATTTTTGGAAATGCTCCTCAGTGCTATTCCCGAGTGCCCCTGGCACATGTAATACTCCCAGAAACACAAACAATCAAAGATTCTTATGCAACAGAGAGCTTCACTGATATGTAAATACATGATCATGAACGTCACATATGACTGTGCTCACATATACAGGATTCATACAGGCTGTTCGGTGAGTTTTTCTCACCAGAAAACAGCCAATGATTTAAGCAGAGAAAATTAGAAAAAAATGTTTACAGCCCACAGTTATCATGTAAACAGAGTTATCAAACTCATAAAACTGTCTGATCCTGTTAGTTTTACATGAAGATTTTAATAATAATGTTTTACTTATATGTAAATTTGAAGTGTCTGATTTATCTTTTTGAGAGTGTCTACAACTCTGGAATGCTTCAATGAAATATAACTTTAATCTAGGCATCAAAAAATGTCATGCTGTGTCCTGTGTGTGCTCCATATGTCAAGTGGTGAAATAAAAGTAGAGAAATTAAATGAACCAGCCAGAATCAGGACCAGATTATCAAATATGCATGTAAATAGCAAAATGCTGGCTGATGAGCATGCACTAAGGGAACGAGAGCTGACATTCTGATTGGTCTGATTAATGTTATGCCCAAAATACAACTATGCATAATTAAGGCACACAACCCATCTCCTTCGCACCTTGCACCTAGTTTGTGCAGAGAATTGCATCATTAGAATAACAAATTATGGACTGACATGCCAAAACAGCTTTGCACCACGCACCTCTAGGCTACGAGCTCAAACAGAGCCATTAGCAGGCCTATTTGCAAAACTTATATGTATGTATATATGCACATATGTGCATCCATAAAATGAAGAGTTTGTCTTCAGTCTGATCTATTGTAAAGTGTCTTGAGATAACACTTGTTATGAATTGCTGATATACAAATAACAATTGATTGGTTGATTGACTGACTGACTGATTTTTTGATTGATTGTAAACTTTGAAATTATTTAGAGATTTCTTAAACAATGGGGCCATGAAGAGAAGATTAGGGGAGTCATGACCACCCTTTAATGTAAACAACCAAAACCTTTGGCCCCTCCATATTTCATGGGTAAATAATTCTTCATTTAAAACACACAAAGAAATAGTAAAGCAGCTTGTACTTAATAATAGCTAGTTCAACAAAATAAATAAGATGCAGTATAAAAAATTAGAAAGAAAAAGTCACCATAGCCTCGGTGGTATTCTTCTCCTCTGTACAAGACACATGATGGGGTTCGGATAAACAAATTGGTAGCCATCTTCAGTCCTACATTCTAGAAGATCCAATTAGAATAAAAACATGACTTTAAAAAGCTGATATCACAACTAAGCTGTCATTGGTCGAAACATTGCTCAAGAATCACCTGGAAAACATTATAGGCATCATCTGCTGCACGCCGTCTGCGATAAGGCATAATGGATCTTCTTGATCTCACTGTTAAGCACTCCAGAGGGTCTTCAGCTTCATATGGAATATGAGTTGCTTTGCCGACAGGCAACAGATCAAAAATCTGGAAAAAAATAGAGGTAACTGGTGTATGGTATGAAAAATTACTTTCCTAATGAGTTACAGTGGATTGGTAAGTCTTCAGCTGTGTGTTTTTGGTTCCTGCCTGTACTATTGTCCCTCAGTTCATGCAGGAGATTAATATGGACTGGATAATTTACCTTTTCAGCTTCCAGAGTTTTACCCGGCTCCTTGATGAGGACGCTCTGATCCACTGCACTCAAACCGCACAAAGAGTCTGGCAGGGCCGTCACCTGCAGCGTGTTCTCTTCACCTGGGACAGCTGTGGATGGAGCAAAATCCAGGGAAACCTAAAAACACACACAAATAATAAGAATAATAATAATCGGCATCATCATAATAAATAAGCAATACCCTTGTTGATACCTTTGAGTGATCTAAATTTTATCAGTAACACTTTATCTATATACCTATTTATATATATATATATATATATATACACACACACACCCACACACACATATACATACATATATACATATATACGTGTATATATATATATATATATATATATATATATATATATATATATATATATATATATATATATATATATATATATATATATATATATATATATATATATATATATATATATATAAATATATAGACAGATAGATAAATAGATAAAGGTATATATGTATATATATATATATATATATATATATATATATATATATATATATATATATATATATATATAAAAATATATAGACAGATAGATAAATAGATAAAGGTATATATAGATATATAGATAAGTGTTTGAAGAAACATCCCTACAGTTGCATCATTTCAAAACTACATGTGTCAGCACTGACTTTGTGGCTGAAACATTTCTCTGTGGTGAATTCAGCGCTGTGGGCGATGACCGTCTCACTGGGGAGGACAGCATAAGCCACCACCTGGACATCTGGAGCCATATTTGGAGAGACTCTCAGCTTGAAGGACAGCTCCCCATCATTCACTGAAACAAACAAACAGATAAATAAACAAAATAATGAACAGCTTTAATATATGATCAAACTCATCGCATAATCATTTTCACGATTCACACATTTTGGTTTGTATGAAGAAGTTTGTTTCCCAAATTGATGAATGAAGATACATTGAAGGTAAACTGGCAAGTTGCTACCACAGTACATATTTATGCCACTCATTGATAAATAAACATAGTTTTCATTAAAACAAACAAAATGATTTTCAGATGGCAGGACTTCTTCTTCCATCTCTGATTCTAACTCAGATGACCAAAGTATCATGTTTACAGCAGAGATAGGCTAAATGCCACCTGGGGCCCACATGCTACCCTCTTTCTCATTTATTGTGGCCTGCAGGATAAATTCAAATATCAATTAATTAAATGAAGGATGAAAAGGACAAAGTTTGCCATGAAAACAAGAGAATTAAGTCATTTCCCAAGCAATCTCTGTTTTTTGGAAATGTTTAATTCTTTTTCAAGATATTAGAGGTGAAGCTAACGTCATGTGCTTTTCAAAAATTATTGTTAATGCACCAGTTGTTTAAAAAAAGGCATGTAGCGTAAATATACCCCTTATTAAAATAATAGTAAATGTATGGATTTAATGCACTGAAAAAGTAGCTTTAAATAGCTTTAAATCTAGGTTTAGCTCATTAAGAAGGGTTTACTGTGTGTTTACTTTAATGTTGGTATCGTAATTCTTTTAAAAAAAAATATTGTTTCTTTTTTAAATAAAGTAAATATAAATGTTAAATTAAGAGTTTCTTGCAGTTTGCCATGTGTCCCCTGGTGGATAATATCCATGTGGCCCACTCGATCTCAGGAGTTACTCATCCCTGGTATAGAGATGAACTAAAATGACTGTAGTAATTGGAATATCTTGCTATGTAATTTAAATGGATATAAATCAAATACAATCTAATACAATACAAAATAATATACGATATGAAAATATACTGTACGCTCACTGGCTACTCTATTAGGTACACCTTGCTGGCACAAGGCTGGACCCCTTTTGCCTTTAGAGCTGCCATAATTCTCTGTTGCATTGAATTATTAAGACGCTGTAATTGTTCCTCTGAGATGTTGGTTCAAAGTGACATGACAGCATCACACAGTTGCTGCAGTTTAGTCTGCTGCACACCCATGATAAGAATCTCCTGCTCCATATTATCCTGGTGTTCTGTTGGGCCAATGTCAAAGGACTGTAGAGCCCACTAACCTGACACATCACATGGATGGTTACATATATTGGTGGTCCCATCAATATGGGAAACATCCCATGGAAACATGAAGGGTGACTGCATAACTGTTTTGCATGTCACGTTCATTTTGAACTAGTTAGGGGCTCAAGGCTGTTTCTCATTTTTGGCACAGTTTAACCAAGTTTGTACTATGGCCTCTTTCTCCTTAAAAGGACACTAATAAGCCAGACAGTAATTTTTTAGCTTAAAGCTTTGCAAAATGGAGCTGCCCAGTGACAGAAATGATATCTGGTTAATCAATCTTCTTTACAAGGTAAGGAGACCACTGGGGTAAATTGAACCCATTGTCATGTTCAATAAACCAGTTTTAACTTTGTGACATGGTGAGTTGTTCTGCTGGACAAAGCCATTAGAAGACAGTGAATGCCCCTTAGCGCCAGTGATGCTCTGTTGGCACTAAGGGGTCCAGAGTGTGCTAATGCCTACAAGAAAATATCCCCCACACCAATATACCACCAGCCTGAACTGTTGATACAAGGCAGGACAGATTCATGCTTTCATGTTGTTTACATGACCTACTATTTGAAAATCACAGCAGACCTTCGTCTTCTACCATCCCAAGTTTGAGTCTCAGGTTTCTGCTCTAAGATGGTAAGAGTGGTACCTGGCCAGGTTCTCTGCTGCTGTTGTCCATCTGCTTAAAGATCCGATTTTGTTGCCTTTCTATCATCCCCAACCATTGTTCCTAAAAGCACTGCTGTTGTGTTTCTACAAATATTTATTTTGAGCAGTAATTTTCAAAATTTCCTTTGAACTGCACTTGTATCTATGACCCCAGAATCGATGACCAAAATGAACCATGACCTCTGTCAATACTTACACCCCTCTTACATGGTGATAGGCTGTTGTAGATTTAAGTTTTGAGTGGGTTAAAACCAAAGTTCAGCTCATGTTTACTGAGTGAATAACCTCCAGGTTGACTGAGAACTAAATTGACCAGTTATCTACCCCCATTACCTAACATTCTCAAAATGTTAACCCTGAAAAGATGGACAAACATGAACTTATGAGGCCCATGCCTGAAGAGTAAAGTACTAGAAATCATGACTGAGGCCATCTTATCATACCTGGTTGATCTTTGATTTCGATTTGGCTAAATCCCTGTAACACAATGTTTCCTCTGGACAAGACCTGTAGAGTACAATTAAACACACAGATTAATATTGGAAAATATCAACTGTCCTTGATTTCTTATGCTAAAATTTAACACTTCACCCACCAGATACACGATTTCCACAATGCCTGGGACTTCCCCAACAATCCCACTATGAATGAAGATTTCCTCCTCCTCATCACAAGCCAGGGGTTTGTCCTTCTTCTGCACCTCCAGGGAGCTGATTGTTTTAGTGTCTGGAGTTAAAGCCTTGGCTGCTGACAGCGTATGCTCTCCTGATTGATAGTGTGGAGTGCGGTAGACTTCGTATCCCAATGAGGGTTTGCTGTTTACCTAAATTGTGTGGTTGAAGTACAGATTTTAGCCTTGTGCTATGGTCAGACCACCAACAAAGAGAAGAGAATCGATACTAATATACTGTATATACATGTTTATTTTCTATTGTAATGACATGTCATGGCCATTTCATTCTGAATTTGCATTGGCTGTGTGACAGCTGCAGTACATGCTGATTTTCATTTAGGTTTGCAGCCTGCCGGTATGAATTCCACATCTCATGCAGGCCTCATGTGTCAAGACTCCAGTGGACAAGAGGCGATCCTGTTTAACCAAATGTGTCTCATGGCCAAGGGATCCAGACCTTCACAAAGTTCCAACTCTCCTCTGTGTTTTTGAGCTTGCCACTACACTCTTGTTAGGCAGAAATGTATCTAACAAAGACAGTCTGAATCAACAGACCATCTAAAGGTTAAGTCCTCTCACAGGTAGAACAAGACCTTTTAAGACCTTTTATGGATCTGTAGAAGCCTGGTTGTATTTCCTGTGTGTTCATATATAACCTTTTTGGCAATTATCTGCTGATACATATATCATACAGATAATATTGTGCATTTCTAATGTAAATAGTCCAGTAAACACATGAAAATGAGCAAATGTCTAGCAATATCGGCTGCAACACAACTCTCAAGCAAACAAAAGAGATATTGTTGCACATTGTGACATCACACCAGGGTGATGTGTGATGTTTTTGGCCCAATTGGTTGTTTTCTCTGCCAGCACTGGGACATCCTGAACAGAGTTTTTGGAAATCTTCATCCTGGCAGGAGTTCTCCAAAATGTACATTGTCAGTGACCTAAAATGCCGTATGCATGTGGACAGACAGTCAGAACATGAAAATCTATATTCTCAGAAATACCTGCCTATGTGTGGGCATGGTCTTGTTGTGTTGAGGGTGTCTCATAGATTTAGGTGCAGACTGTTTCTTTACTTACTTTGAGGTGGATTTCCCGTTTAAACTCTGCTGTGTTTATTGTGAAAGCTGCAACACCCTCGCTGTTGGTGGTGAGATTCTGAAGCAAGCGTGCAGACCACCTCTCGCCCTCAAACAGGTGCACCGGCATGTTGGAAATTGGTGTGTCATCATATTTAACTGCCTTGACCTGATAGGAGCACAAAAACGTGTGAAAATGTGTCCACTGTACTCTGTAAAGCTTCAATGAGGAGATGGAAAGCACTTGGACTTACTTTCCCTTCCACATTAGCCCCTTGCTCGTAAGTTTTTGGTACGTCGACAAAGAGAAGCTTTCCGATAACGTAGGAGATTTCAATTCTCTTCTGATTGTGGTGTGTTGTACCTGTACAAGTAGCCCATGTGTTAAAAGCTCAAATAAAATATAGACTAAATTCACAAAATGGTACTCTGTAATACTCAAATACAAGATTATAATACTTGCCTGTTCCCTCCTCTTCCACACTGGCTTTGAGATGCAGTGAATCTCGCAGCACTTTTTGGTCAAGTTTAGTGAAACTGGACATCTTGATGGTAAAAGTTGCACAACCTGTCTGATCTGCCTGAAAAATAAAAAATAAAATAAGGTTATTTAATGCAGAATGTGACAGAATGTCAAAATTTGACATATTCTTTCCTGAAATACACCAAAGACTGATGAACAGCATATTGATGAGTGTTAAAATTTTGATGCTGAGAAAATTTCACAAAGTGCAGAGTTAATTATACTCTGGATGGAGTCAAATTCCTGAAAATGTATTCTAGTTGAAAATGAGTTGGTGTCAAAATCAAGTGTTAAAATGATGTTTTAATATACCAAATTCATAGGTGTCACTGTATGACCTTAAACTATGATCTCTTCACTCTGAACCTGTAAGTGACACTTGTAGAGTCAATCATCCCACTCGCCCACCATTACTGGACAATTATCATAAGCTCACCTTATGAAAACTGCAGTGCAAATATTTGTTTTTTTAATATAAGTGCTCCAACCAAACACGACATCTTTATTTCAGTTTATTAACCAATTATTATACTGTAAAAAAATACAGCAATGATTACACTTTGCAAAGTTAATATAACGTGAACACTTAAGTAGGTAAAAAATACTCTGGTGCATTTCTAACACTACAAAGTAATGCTGAACAAAAGTTATTCTGTTAATTGTTATAAAGTTTGACATTTTAACTCCAAAAAGAGTCAACATCTACTCATGATGAGAGCTAAAGCACCAACTCGTCACTAAGTACAAAACCAGCATTTTGTGGTGTGGACCCATAAACACACTAAAGAAGTGTTAACATTAATTTGATAGTGTTAATTTCTCTATGCAGATTTTTGCTGTGTAATTCAAAAATATACAAATGTTTATAATTTCAGGTGTGGACCTTCAGGCGGCTGTGGAGGCTACTAGGGTTCAATGAAGTCACTGTTGTGTTAAGAAAAAAAAAAAAAAAACATCAAAGAATGATTTAAGTGCTGTGACATGGTGAGTTAACCTGCTGGAAGTAAACATCAGAAGATTAGTACACCGTGATCACAAAGGGGATGGACATGGTCAGCAAGAATAGGTTATTAAAACAATTCTCAGTTGGTGCTAAGGGGACCAAAGTGTGGCAAGGAAATATCTATTACAACACAACTTTACAACACTCAGGCTGAAACGTTGATACAAGGCAGGATGGATACATTCTTTCATGACGTTTACACCAAATTAGACCCTATAGTCTGAATGAGACAGCAGAAACTGAGACCCATCAGACTAAGCAACATTTTTCCAATCTTCTGTTGTCCAGTTTTGGTGAAAATTTGGGTGAGTTCTTGGCTGACAGGAGAAGCACCTGCTGTGATCTCCTGCTGCTGTAGCCCATCAACTTCAAAATTTGATATGTTGTGCACTCATAACAAGTCTAATGCATACTTAGTTTTAACAAGATAATATCTGATTTGCAGTTGCCTTTCTATGATTCCAAACCACTCTGGCCATTCTCCTCTGACTTTTTTACAAACAAGGCATTGTCACCCAGAAAACTGCTGCTGACTTGATACTTTCTCTTTTTCTGACCATTCTCTGTAAACTCTCGAGATGGTTGTGTGTAAAAATCCCTGTAGACCAGCCATTGCCATGTGATTGGCTGATGACTTAACAAGCAGTCTTTAAGTCGCTGGTATATGTGTCCAAACAAATCAAATAGTGGTGTTACAAATGCCATTACAAATCCTTCCTGTTGCATAGTTTGGTATTATAATATAGGTGACTTCATGTTTACTCTGTCATATGTACCATCTCAGCTTTGCACTGTCTACTGAAACATAACAGAGGTTTTATTTCGATGTACCTGCTTTGTCTCACTGTAGGATGGGTCAGTAACATCAGGAATGCCCTCTGGATGATCAGGGGTAACCACAAGGTGTCTGGTGTAATAGTGGCTAAAAGGTCGGTTTATATCAATTTTTACATTCCCCGGCACAGGCTGCCCATATGTATACCTACAGGAACAGACAAAAGTGATAAGAGTAATCTTCTCACCAAGCTTTAATCTTGTCATATCATTTAAAAGAAAATATCAGAGAAATGACTTACTTTGCACAAACTTCAGCTTTGAAGTCCTCTTGTCCAATACTAACTTCACCAGGGGCCTCTATTTTCACCTCAAACCTTGGTAAAACTGTAGAAAGGATATTACATAAAGCACTGCTGCATAATTACAAGCACACTGAAATGTAAGGCATTGAGATAAACAGACACTCACCATACTTTTCCACCTTAAAGCTGTGATGGATTTTCTGTTCACCAATCGACACAATGACATTGTAGCTTCCTTCACGGGCCTCAGAGTTCAAGGAGTAAGACTGCTGAAGTATTTTTCCATTGGATTCTTGATTTAACCACTGTCCAATCCTGTTCCTCACAGAATCCTGTATTTAGGATAAGAACAGACAAAATCGTTTCATACAGGGGTTATTCAAAATGTTAAAAAAAGATCACCCTCTACATCATTGTCTATTCAATTTTGATAAAACAGGAACAGAAAGGACAACAATGGGGTTAGACAAGGTGAGTATGCACAGAAAAAAAAACCCTGTGGTTATTGTCTTACCTCAATTTCAATGACATTGTACTGTAAAGAAAAAGGGATATGTGTTAGGAATTTTCTGGTTTGATGTCAACTTTGTCCAAGATTCTTGTTTTACACTTTTCTTTCCACTAGATGTCCATCTGTGTCATTAAAAACATGTACATTCATTTACAAATTTCCATTTCTTTATTAGTTTTAGGTTTTTCATTTCAAACAAGCAAAAATGAATAAAATAAATGAAAAGAAAAGAAAAAAATCATAAAATCATAATGTTATGCAAAATTGGTAGCGTTACATTATCAGAAGCTAAAAGGTTTTATGTGGTTTCAAGTTTATAAAGAGAAGCGTTGAGAAGGACACACTAATTCAATCTCACTTCTTCCATAACTCACGGAATATTACCTATCCAACCTCTATATAAATATAACCTCAGCAATATCTATTCATCCTGTCTATAGCGTCATTTACCAAATATCTTTTAATACTTAACAATTGTGCAACTGAAATTTACAGCCTAGCCAGAATTATCACAAATTAGTTGCATCCATTGAGTACCAATCCAAACAGAACCCTTCATATTAAAATATGTTAACTTTGTAAGATTGATATTTTAAGTTCTCCTATCATATGAACATTGTGCAAAGAAACACTCCAGATTACTACAAATTGAAACATGTAAAAACACATTCAATTGCAGGCAGCCATTGTTGCTCAATAAACTCGGGTTAGTGATGTCAGAGAGTTGCATTGTTTGTTTGATGGATTATATGTTAATTTCTATAGTTGATGTTCATGTCAGCATTAATAATTTCTATAAATGAGACACAAAAAAAACATGTCTGAGATTAAATGGTACCACCACCTGTAATTTACAGTGATTCTGCTTCATTTTCAGTGACAGTCAAATAACAGATACATTACATGGCAATAATTACGACTATTATATATGTATATATATATATATATATATATATATGTATATATATATATATATATATATATGTTTTTCAATCCCGAATCATCACCATTACAGCGAGGAAAACTTGTAATAACTGTGCTTTTGTGGAACAAGCAACACAGCTAAACATGTGTATAGAACTCCAACAAAATGCCACAATCCCCTCTTCCGCTGGTGGAAAGCCTTCAGTTCCTTAGTGAACCACTCCTCTTGTCTCTGTAGGATGGCCACTTTGCAGTCTGTCTTTACCAGTCTCACAGAACTTGGCTGCCACTCTGCACACAGGAACACCAGCTTCCAGTTGCAGGGAATTCTGGCAGCTGGATGTGGTTTTGGGTGGTTTTGCCTCTCCCAGTATGGCACCAAAATCAAAGTACTACCAAACCAGTCTGAACATGTCAGTGGCTGTTTCCACAGCTTCTCCTACAGTGTCAAATTCACAGCCTCTTTGATTTGAAACCAGTAACAAAGAATTATAAGTAGTGAAGGGCCATGAAAAGGACAAAATGTAGGAAGTTGCTGTACTGCAGATAAAGATGAGCACATCGGGACGATGTGGAAAGAAGGACAATGCAGCCAACTGACATCATTACAGAGACTGAACAACAATGGAGGTATAAATTTCCAACATGTACAAATCTAGAGTGTGCCTTTGTACAACAAACATAAAATGCATTAACGCTACTCAAATAAAGTCAGTATATACAAAACGCAGGGTTCCTCTTAAAGAGCGTGCCTATTCCGTTCTGAAATTTGGATTCAGGTTAAGTTTCTAAAATGAAGTTAAGCACAACTTAAATCAATCAAACAGTGAAATAGATCAGTCAGGCATATATTCAGACTGACACTTTCTGCTGGATCTCAATAAAAACTCAAATGTAACCATGGAGGATGTTCAAACACTCACCAGCCTGTTCGCAGGTCTTAGCTTGCTGTCCAATGAGATGACTCTAAAATGCACTGAGAAATAGAAGAGACAGCATGAAGCTTATCATCATATAAAACATCTTGTAATTTCAATACATTAAAAAAATTATGAATAGAAATAATTTCCACAGATGGAGCTGTATTGATGAAGTCAGATGTAGACAGTCAACAGACCTGTCTTTTGTTGGAGACAGGTTAGTGAAATAGTACTATGCAAAAATGAAAACAGCTTTTGCAAAAGTTTACAGTGAGCAGGATACGGTGTGCATGTTTTGATACCTACAAAAAATAAATAACTAAACATTTAGTCAGCTGGTGGCCCCAGAATGTCTCTCTGTCTCATCAGTTTCTGAATATATTTGCTGTTCTATCAATTCAGGGAGCTTTATTGGCATGAATGTTTCAAAGCAGTCGCCAAAACATTTTATTAAAAAAATACAGTACATTATAACAAAATAAACATTTACCAAAAGGGCAGTTTCTAAAGGGATGGTTCAGCGTGGGGTGATTCCGTGCTTTGTCATACTAAATACTAAATACAACTTAATATTACACAAGCCTCTTCGTTTAGGCACAGCCAATGTGTCCTTCTTCCGCCTTTGCTCCAACCAGCTACAGTCTGCTAACCTTGTAGTGCAGCTGGATCTGCCTAATCTAAAGTCTGTTATCCATCTTGCCAAGCTCAAATCTACAAAGATTGTGATCCAAAGCAGCCCAGCCCAATCAGTGTCCTTTTGAGCAGGAAGAGGTGGGAGCTACAAGTGAGACGACAGCAGGAAGTGACTGCTCGAACAGAGATTAGCATAGATGCTAACAGCTTCAGTGGCAGTTTTATCAGATCTGGATCACATTTCTTTATTAAAGGAAAAACGATTAACATCACCAAAAGCATTTCTTGATACATAGAATATTTTTACTCCACCTCCAACAGTTAGTTCTACGAAGTGGCTCAGGTCCTGTACTTTGTTGTGGCAGTAGCCTCCGCCTATCACACCAGCTCGCTAGTAAAAAGTTAAGTTATTGTCACTCTATTAGATATAGGACAATCATGCAACCCTTTTCCTGACGCCTTTTTTAATCTAAAATTCTTTTAATTATGCAGAGTGTTTCTGTACAGATGCAGAGCTGATCTCCACCACTGTGGCTAATGTCCAGGCAACATTCCCTACTTCAAAATTCTGAACAATCCATTTGATAATGATAAACTGAAACTTATTTAATGAAAATAAAACCATTTCAAAAGAGGTGAAATGATAACAAAGAAATGTTTTTAACAATAGTCTTTTCCACCTTTAAAAGGTAAAACACAGATGTTTCCAAAGTTTGTGATGACCAATAGGTTGTTCCTTCATGCAAAATAAATGTCTGATTTCAAATTTGGCTTCTTCATTTGTTGAGATCAGTAAAGGCGGGTCATTTTCGACCTCTAGAAAGGACAAGGGGAGTAAACGAAGAGTTAAGACATCAGGTGAGTTAAACTGGGTGCATGTGTCATTTGGGGAAAGTATGCTTATCTTATGGCCTAATATTTACTGCAGGATAAGAGGAGGGGGAGCTCTATCTCTGCCTGCTGGGTGTCACAGTGGGGGCAGTCTGCTCTCCTCTGGGAGCCAGCTCTTTCAGTGACAACCTGTCTCTGTAACCAATCTGTGGCCTATCAGCAGACCATATATATGAGATGCTGTTTGTAAAGCAGCTCATGCTAAAAAAAAAAACAGCAACATTTTGTCACATTTAGCTTCAAACCATGTACAAACAACTGGTGTGAATTTTTTATAGTGACCTTTAACGACATTTACAGCAATATTTGTCATCTTAGAAATATTTTAAATAGTTAAATGTTAATATTAAATGTCACACATAAATGTTAAATATAAATGTCAAATATAAATGTAAATGTTAAATATAAATATAAATGTTAAATATAAATAAAATTGTTATATATAAATATAAATGTTAAATCTAAATCTCTCAGGCGCAACTAAATATTTAGCTAACATGCAAATTTTCACTCCCGGTAACAGGAAGTACCGAAATAAAAGCTCGGGGAGTTCTCGTCAGCTACAACGACCGCCGCAGAGCCACAACAGCACTTGTTAGCCCAACAGAGATTTGCCTCTAGCATCAGTGCAATTCATGCATAGCATATTTGCTTAGTTTTTTATTGCCAAGCATAAAACGTCAGAACATATTACAGAAAATGTAGGTAATGTGTTTTCACAGTCTCTACAGGCTGCCAGGAAGTATGCTACTCCTGTACTAGCCACACCGTCCACCTCCACTGGGACATCGTCCCACACGGTATACTCCCCCAGTGACAACTTTAGGTCTCCCCCAGTATAGAACTACGGTCACGCCATCCGTGCTTCGGATAAAAGCAGTCACACAACCAGGTTTCAAATTCTGTTGCACACGTAGGTCAAATGTTACGGGGCCGTGTCGGTGATGCGTTCAGAGAGACCGTGGAAATTCAATTTCTCTTGGCGAATGACTAATGCTCCAAATCCGTGAATGAAAATCGAATTTTTCTGTCTTGATTGATCCCTGTTAATTTTTTTAATTCCATAAAATGGATCAGAAAGTTAATGTTCAATTGAATTTCAGACAATTTGACTGCAGGACTATTTTCTCAGAGCACTCCAAAATCAGGCATTTCAGACCCGTTTTGATTAATGTCTGACTTGTATTTCGGTATTGGTCAACACGGCCCCGTAACATTTGGCCTACGTGCACAACAGAATTTGAAACCTGGATGGCGTGACTGCATTTATCCGAAGCACGGATGGCGTGACTGCAGTTCTATGCTGGGGGAGACCCAAAGTTGTCACTGGGGGAGTATACCGAACTCCCCGAGCTTTTATTTCGGTACTTCCTATTACCGGGAGTGAAAATTTGCATGTTAGCTCAATATTTAGTTGCGCCTGAGAGATTAAGATTTAACATTTATATTTATTTTTATATTTAACATTTATATTTATATATAACATTTTTATTTTTATTTATGTTTAACATTTATATTTATATTTAACATTTATTTTCAACATTTATTTTTATATTTAAAATTTATATTTAACATTTATATTTATATTTATTTGTAACATTTATATTTATATTTAGCATTTAGGTGTGAAATTTAATATTTACATTTAACTATTTCAGATATTTCTAAGATGACAAATATTGCTGTAAATGTTGTAAAAGGTCACCAGAAAAAAAACACACCAGTTGTTTGTCCATGGTTTGAAACTAAATGTGACAAAATGTTGCTGTTTGTTTCTTTTTTTGAAGCATGAGCTGCTTTACAAACGGCACCCCATACATATAAGACAAAGGCATAACAGCTCCCCAAAAAAACATCAAAATTTGTATTATTTTCTTTATCATTGAAAATGGGGCTATGATTTAAAGTACATATTTAACTTTATTGCCTAAACTAATGTGTGATTTTTTTAAAAGTAAGTCTCACAGGCACTAATCTCAACCTAATCAAAAGATTTGGTAATAGAAATACAAATGACAGGGACATTGCCCTTCTTTTGGTACCATTTTCTTGGTTAACATCATCATGATAAACTAATCAAGGTTACCTGTTTGTCCAGGTAGGTAGATTGGTTTATCAGTTTGGATGAATGTGCTTGGTTCGTAGGATTTAATCAAGACTCTTCTGCTTTCTTTTGAGTAAAATGTTGGCCCTTGCACCTCCACCTCCAACTTGTGTACTTCATGCTGCACTGCAGGGGCCTGTGAAAGAAATTTTTGTCAAAACACAAGAAGGAACATCAATTCTTTCATGAAAACCTCTTAAATAAACTCACTTAGTTTTATGACATTTACTCATAAAATCAAAAGTGCATACTATTTTCATGCCATGGTTTCTGTCTTTCCCAAACTTAGGAGCACTGAGGTCCATTTGGAAACCTGTAGATTAGCTGGGTCCCACCAATGAGATATCATAAGACTAAAGGTATTAACCTCCTCCTTTTGTCATAGTTTGATTTCAGTAACTCATAGTTTTGTTGCTGTAGTTTGTTGATTCATTTTCTTTTTCTGATTATACTTTGTAACTCTGCAAACACTGTCCTGGTAATTTCATGTCTTTACAAATCCCAGATAGTTCTTACAATCAGGAAACAAGCAGTGTTGTGAAATATTCAAAGAAATCTCCTCGCTCTTGCTTTGTTCCAAGACTAAAAAAAATGTAATTCTGCAGTTTTGAATAATTTGATATGGGATTATCAATATGCTCATTCTTTTATTTGTTATTATAAATGACCTCATACCTCTAGAGAACCACAGCCATAGTGCAATTACCATTTATAAGTTACTATGTCTCAGATCTATTTTCACTTTTTGTTATACTTTAAAGCTCTGATTTACATTTATGTGTCTTCTTCAGGGGTAGAGGGCCTTCAGCACACGCGTATATACAGTGATGCAGAGATGACCTGTTTTTGTAGGCCAACCTAGAAGTACAAAACCCAAAACCAGTGAAGTTGGCACGTTGTGTAAATCGTAAATAAAAACAGAATACAATGATTTGCAAATGCCTTTCAACCTATATTCAATTGAATACACAGCAAAGACAAGATACTTAATGTTTGAACTGGTAAACTGTGTTATTTTTTGCAAATATTCGCTCATTTTGAATTTGATGCCTGCAACATGTTTCAAAAAAGCTGGCACAAGTGGCAAAAAAGACTGAGAAAGTTGAGGAATGCTCATCAAACACTTATTTGGAACATCCCACAGGTGAACAGGCTAATTGAGAACAGGTGGGTGCCATGATTGGGTATAAAAGCAGCTTCCCTGAAATGGTCAGTCATTCACAAACAAGGATGGGGCGAGGGTCACCACTTTGTGAACAAATGTGTGAGCAAATTGTCGAACAGTTTAAGAACAACATTTCTCAACGAGCTACTGCAAGGAATTTAGGGACTTCATCATCTACGGTCCGTAATATCATCAAAAGGTTCAGAGAATCTGGAGAAATTACTGCACGTAAGCGGCAAGGCCGAAAACCAACATTGAATGCCATGACCTTCGATCCCTCAGGCGGTACTGCATCAAAAATCGGCATCACTGTGTAAAGGATATCACCACATGGGCTCAGGAACACTTCAGAAAACCACTGTCAGTAACTACAGTTCGTCGCTACATCTGTAAGTGCAAGTTAAAACTCTACTATGCAAAGCGAAAGCCATTTATCAACAACAGCCAGAAACGCCGCCGGCTTCGCTGGGCCCGAGCTCATCTAAGATGGACTGATGCAAAGTGGAAAAGTGTTCTGTGGTCTGACGAGTCCACATTTCAAATTGTTTTTGGAAAGTGTGGTCGTCGTGTCCTCCGGACCAAAGAGGAAAAGAACCAGACGGACTGTTATAGGCGCAAAGTTCAAAAGCCAGCATCTGTGATGGTATGGGGTGTATTAGTGCCCAAGGCATGGGTAACTTACACATCTGTGAAGGCACCATTAATGCTGAAAGGTACATACAGGTTTTGGAGCAACATATGTTGCCATCCAAGCAACGTCTTTTTCATGGACGCCCCTGCTTATTTCAGCAAGACAATGCCAAGCCACATTCTGCACGTGTTACAACAGTGTGGCTTCGTAGTAAAAGAGTGCGGGTACTAGACTGGCCTGCCTGTTGTCCAGACCTGTCCCCCATTGAAAATGTGTGGCGCATTATGAAGCGTAAAATACAACAACGGAGACCCCGGACTGTTGAACAACTTAAGCTGTACATCAAGCAAGAATGGGAAAGAATTCCACCCGAAAAGTTTCAAAAATTGGTCTCCTCAGTTCCCAAATGTTTACTGAGTGTTGTTAAAAGGAAAGGTGATGTAGCACAGTGGTAAAAATGCCCCTGTGCCAACTTTTTTGCAATGTGTTGCTGCCATTAAATTCTAAGTTGATGATTATTTGCAAAAGAAAATAAAGTTTCTCAGTTCGAACATTAAATATCTTATCTTTGCAGTGTATTCAATTGAATATAAGTTGAAAAGGATTTGCAAATCATTGTATTCTGTTTTTATTTACGATTTACACAATGTGCCAACTTCACTGGTTTTGGGTTTTGTACATTGCACTAGTTCTTGCACCCAAAAATCTGAGGCAAAAAAGACATGAGACATACATGTTTGTTAATCATGACAATCTTCACGAAATAACTTTTTTTATGCTTAAAAGTAATCAGCAAGAAAAAAAACTTTCATCAGCTTTTAACTGTAACATGTCGGTGAGACCTAAAAGCAGCGACAACACTTTCAGCGTACATTGTTTTATTGCAACCTTTTTTTTTTTAAAAATTTCTTTTAATCAAACAACCTGATCAAGTTGGTGCTCGTGGACGTGACTGAACACAGTAAAGCTTTAAAACACAAAAGCAGGGCAGAACCAGCTGCATTTTACACAGAAAAAAGAAACCTTCAAATCTTGTATGTGACAAGATTGACCTTATTTCAGGCACTTATCCGAAAACCTATTCTAAAATTCTATGTACTTTGAGACTTGGGACTCTTGCTAATTCACTTATTTGTTTTAGGACTGTACCACTCTATTAGGGCCACTCAAAGAAAAAAATAGTTGATTTTGAAGGAGAAAAGCTAAAATGTTTGAATAAAATGTCAATATAACAGAAAACCAAAAATTAAATTCTGGAGTTTCAAATATTATAGTCTACAAGGAACCAAAGAAACTGTCTCATACCAGCAGATTAGAGCCTGAGCAAATTTTCTTTTGACTGGAACTGAGTGATGAAAAACAGCTCGTGGTTTTAGTCCAGAATCATCTCGTTATCATCAACATCAGGATATTGAAGGGTCATTGGCATGATCATGATTTCTTCAGAAGAACATTGATTTTAACAGGTGATACTGTAATATTAATTTTGTTTGTCCGTAAAGAACTAAATAAGTTTAAAAAGTCTTAGTTTAAGACTCTGAATCTGGGGAATTTGAATGTTTTTCTTTGTTTTTGTTTTTTTTTGGGGGGGCTCTACTTTTTGGAGCCTAAAACATCTGAAACTGATTTGTACAAAGTCTTATTGTTTGTCCATGAGGAACTTCAGCACATTAGTATGAGAAATCAGTTTTCAAGTTTATTAAGTTAAATGTTTAGACTTTAGAAATGTATTTTTAAGATAAAGTTGCATTCCTCAAAACCTGAAAACTCAAAATTTGGTTTCTCAAAAACTCACAGTTTAATAATCTCAAAAGTTAAATAAAAAAAAAATTGTTGCTCCTCTTTGCCTCTAACATCCTGTAGTACATCAGCTCTAAATGAAAGAAAATTAAAGAAGAATCTAAAATGCTGAAATGCTGTTATCTTTGTTTCAAGAAAAAACAAGAGGAAAAAATGACAGTTGCCTATGTAAGTGTTAGGAAATCCAGAGTAAATCAATATTGCAAAGATTCTTACAAGTGCCTGACACAACAGAGTTTTCGTGTTACATCAAAACTAATGAAACCCAATATTTAAAACTAACCTTAAATTTTATGCAGGTGTAAAATGGCTGACTGGATGTCTTCTCCATGAGAGTTAAATTTTGCGCTTGGGACCTCAAAATGACAGTCATGACCAGAGTTTCGTTGGGCTTTTGGAGGCTCGCACAGAACTGTGTCTCAGCTCCACCCTCAATGGCCGCAGGAATGGCAACCAAGTACTGCCTACAGACACAAAAAATACACAAAATAAGTCAAAATCTAAACAAAATTTACAATATAGATGTAAATGCTAGAGTTACTTAAGCTAAACTGTACCAAATGGTTGTCAGACCTTAAAATACATGGCACTGGCTTCTTGTTAGCATGTTGCGTCTAAACTGAAAGTCTAAATTTTGTGTTGTTTTTTATTTTAACAAATTGAACAGATCATTGAAATTGGACTTACGGCCCTTCTGCTGCCTGACCCATACATGTCCAGCTTAAGCAGAAAAACAGTGTCCATGCCCATGTCTGAACCCCTGGACGACCCATGGCTGACTGTGATGAGCCTCAGAGATGCTCTGTCTTAAATAAACTCTGACAGAAATCAATACACCTTTTACCCACATCACACAAACCCACTCATCAGTTCTAGGTAACTCTGAAGTCAATCATTCACAGTGAAGGAAAAGCCAAAGTCTGACTGGTGATGCATGGCTTTCTGTGGTTGCCATTCGGGATGCATGATACTGAATTTTTGCCGATATCCGATATAAACTTATTATGGCCAATACCAATATCAATAACAATATTTTGTATCAAGAGTACAAAGACTCTACTTCTATATATTGACCTGTTTCTTCCATGATTACAGTCCATTTGTGTTAGAAACAGATGTGCAGAAAGAAAAACATTTTATTTTATTATTTAAAAAATTATGATCTGGATTCATTAAGGTGGACATTGCGTGATGATGAAACAAACAATCATAGTATAATGTGCATTTTGCACAATATACCCAATATATGGGACTTTTATGGCTGTGAACATCAGCAAATTAGTTCATATCTGCCATAATCAGCTGTTCAGGCAAATATCTACTGATACTGATATTGGTCCAATAATATTGTGCATCTCTATTTGCTGTGGTAACAACGGATGTTGAAACAAAGAACACTTTTAAATGCTTTTAAATAACAGAATTTGATAAAGATTACTGAATATGTCATGGACTGAAATATAAACAAAGAAGTACTTATTCAAAATGCCTGTGAACACCATTTAATACAACCACAAGTTAAACTGTAACATCACTCAGACTTGTGGTTGGAATTAATGTAAAAATAAAACTGATTTTGTACAGTTATTGCACAAAAAAGCATATCATGGACATTGTTACATGGTAAAAAAAACAGTATGCAAGTGTGTTTTTAAGTTTTCATGTAGTATGTAACATAGGTTGGGATTATTTTTGAAAAACAGGAGGAAAGACTTTATTTTGAATGTGTGACTCGATCAAGTTTATCCTGGCTATTGGATACATGTGTAACAATGTGTTTCAAAGTCAATCAAAAGTCATGACATTTAATGTCTTTGGCAAACTCTGTCGACCTTGTTAGCAGTTTATTAGCATCAATCTTTAACCCGAGTTAAAGTGAAATATGGGCTCTTTGAAGCAATGTAAATCTTGACAGCCCACCCTCAGTAATCAAATGGCTGATGCCACTCAGACTATGTCCAATACTTTAAACAGTGTATGAAACAAACTCTTGCCTAAGATCAGTCACAAAACAGTGTAACTTACCGTAACCCTGAGACAGCACTTGTTTAACTGTGTGGGATGTTTAATGGCAAACAAACTTGCATCACACCAGACTGATACACCCACACATCTGACCAAAATGAGACCGGTCTCTGCGGTCAGCACAGGAAATGATAACACTTTGGTAAGAGATATCAGAAGTGAAGAGGCGAAATTTAAACAACCCTCAATAGAGGGGGCATCAACTGGATAATCGGCCTCTGCGCAACCACTTCTTCACCAAAATGATCAATGTGAAGCACCATTTGGAAAAAAAATAGCCAGTTGTTAAGGTTTTACCAGCAAAAAACAGCAATGAAAAGAAAGGTATTTTTGAATGATACAGAAGTAAATTACATTTTTTGTAGTTTTGGAAAATAAGAAATAATACAGTGTTGGGCAAAGTTGGCCCTATCCATAAATAACATGTTTGTACAACAAATTTCCAGTCTACATGTGCTTTGGAGAAGGCATACAACCATGTTCCTTGGGGGATCTTATCATGGGCTACTGCAGAGTACTTTGGGAATATGGGGGCCTTCATTGAGAGCCATCAGGGCCCTGTATAACCAAAGGGAGAGCTGTGCCTGTGTCCTCGGTTCAAAGTCTAATATGTTCCCAGTGTGTGTTGGCCTCTGCCAAGGTTGCCCCTTGTCATGATGCCATTTGTAATTTTCATGGACAGGATCTCAAAGTTCAGCCAAGGGAAGGAAGGTGTTGGGAGATCTCACTATTTTATCTTTGCTTTTTGCAGATCATGTTGTTTTGTTGTGCTTCTATGGCTGAGGACCTTCAGCAGGCATCGGGGCACTTGTGGTTGGGAGGAGGGTCAGCACCTCTAAATCTGAGGCCATGGTTCTCTGCTGGAAACAGTGACTTGTCCACTTTAGATGGGAAGTGAGTCCTTGACTCAAGGGAAGGAGTTCAAGTCTCTGGTTTTGCTCATGACTAGGGGTAAAGTGGACCAAGAGACTGTCAAATGGGTCAGTGGGGCAACTGCAGTGCTGCAGGGGTTGAGGTGGGCTGAGGTGGTAAAGTATGAGTCAGATGGCAAAGCTTTTAATGCACAGCTCCACCTTTCTCAACCCTCACTTGGTCATTAGCACTGGGTTGCCTCCCTGTGGAGATCCTGCAGGCACATCCAACTCATTGAAGACCCCAAGGCAAACCTTAGGACATGCTGGAAGGATTTTATGTCCGATCTGGCCTAAGAACACCTTGGGATCCTCTAGGAGGAACTGTAATATGTTACAGGGGAGAGGGATGTTGAACTACTTGACCAACACCAATTTTAGGGTGTAGGTCAAAGCCATAGTCTTTTTTTTTTTTTTTTTAAATTGTCATCATTAGTGTTATTTTATCAGCATAGTGACCTCAACATGGTCTGTTAGCATTTTGATTGTCAAGTGGGCATTTATACTAAAGTTATAACACGTTAACACATAATTCGAGATCATCTAAAAAAAATACTTTTATAAATTATTAAATGACAACAAAAACAGTATAAGAGGAATTTGGAAAATAATCAATAATGTAATGAAAACTGTTCTATTAAGGTAAGTTTCCCTAAATATTTTGTTGTAAGAGACACAGAAAATTACAACATGAGCAAAGTGGCTAATTGTTTGAATAAATTCTGGTTTTGAATTGGCAGAAAAAAAAATCCCTGATGCAGGAAAAACTGATTAGTAAAGTTGTAGGTTCATTGATTGAGATCTGAGTTCAGTGTTCGATACTGCAGTGAAAAGAGAGAGAAATAACTGAAACGGTCTTAAAATGTAAGAGTGACAGTTCAAAAGATTGTGATGACAGTGATATGACTGTCTTAAAAAAGGTTATTGAGAGAATTTCAAGACCAATCACCTACACCTACAATTTATCATTTCACATACATTTCCAAATAAAATGAGAATAGTCAAAGTCATTCTATTGCATAAATCTGAAAACAAACACCACTTCACTCACTGCAGACCTGTCTCATTACTGCAACAATTCTCAAAAATTCTAGAAAAACTTCTCATCATTCGGCTGGATAAGTTCTTGGACAAACACAAAATACTCATGGAAAATCAGTATTGATTCAGATCAATCAGGGAATAAAGAATTTAGTAGACCAAAAAAAGTACACAATTAAAATATTCATATATTCATATTAAAATTTTCATAGATCTGAAAAAAGGCTTTTGACACAATCATGTTATTTAAGTAAACAAGTAAGAGCATTATGGAAGCATTGGACTGGATAAAGAGCTATTTGACTGACAGAAAACAGTACCTGAAGCTTGGTGACAGTTGTTCCAGATTTCAACATTTCTTGTGGTGTCCTCCAGGGGTTGGTGTTAGAAACCATATTATTCATTCTGTATATAAATGATTTATGCAAAGTGTCAAATGAGTTAAAACTGCTTTTATTTGCTGATGACACCAATGTTTTTTTTTTGTTGTTGTGGTAAATATCTTCAGTTGTTAGCACAGGGGATCAATACAGGACTGCAAAAAAAAAAGTATTTCAATGCAAACTAATATATCAGCATGGAATTGTACATATTTGTACATTTTGAAATAGGTTTGCACATGGGAAGTTAGGATTTATTAAAAAGGACTAAAAAAAAAGTTTTTAATCTTTATTTGGTGAAGATAATTGTATTATCTTTCCAAAAGATGCAATGATTGGATACTTATATATCAATGAGGTAGAAGAATCTATATTTATTTATTATTCAGTATTATTTACATGGTTGAAATAAACTAATTCTATGAAACTACTGCAGTTATAATTTTCACCACAAGGAAATTAAATGAGCTGTAAGAATAAAAAAAATCTCATTAATGTGGGGATTTTCAAAGTGGCTTGAGAATACATGAAAGGCCTCCAAATCTGGACCTTTACCTGAATCCATGATCCTTAATCTGGCATCTTCTGACCTTTTCAAAGGTTTTAGGGTTATGTGGATCCATTAGGTAACCTCCATGTTAAAATTTAACACATGGCCCCTATCTCTTCCATTACTGTGTTTACACTCAATATTAACATGTTCTTTAATCTCACTATGTGACTCTTGTACTATCACTGTATCCAAATCCATTCATTTACATAACTAGGGAGCAGAAAACCACTGAAAAGCCTCTTTAAATGTATTTTGTAATCACTAAGACATGTACAATCCAAGTTAAGTGTCATTAATCAAAAACTGCAAAAGGAAAGTCATAAACTAAAGAACAATGAATGAGCTCCAGTATGCTTCTCCTCATTTGCCATCAGTTTAATCAAAGAGGTATGAAGCCAGTGCCCTGCTGCTGGGCAATATGACCCCATTGGCTGTTGCTTCATTGTCACAGAACATAACTCCTCCTGCTGGAAAGATTGATCACTAGTAACATGAAATAAACTCCAGCAGTCCACAATCAGCTGCTGATATCTGTATTTGGTTAAAGCGCAACTAACGCTGGAGGTTCATCTACCCTGAAGTTTTAAAAATGCCTCCAGAATGTTATGGCAAATGGAGGGCTCAACTCACGGGCTGACCAAATGTTGGCAGCAAAACCCAGGGGCTGGAAAATGAAGCCAATGCTGGAAGATGGATGGAGTTTATAAGATTGTGTGCAGGATACAGACATTTTTTATGGCCTAAATAAATATATTCATAGCCCAGTCAAATAATTGGCTTAGGTCAATATAGTTGATATATTTTAATTGTTTTATTCAACCTTTATTTCACCAGAAATGTTCCCATTGACAGACACAGATCTCTTTTGCAAGGGTGTCCTGGCCAAGACAGCAACTGAAAAGTTTCACACAAGTATCAAACAATAGATTATAACACAGAAAGATTTCTTCAAACAACAAATAAGCAATCAGGCATAAAACAAGTGTATACACTGGTCAGATGATCCTTAATTCTGCTTTTAAAAGTCTCTGAGCTAATACAACGCTCTAGTTTAGGGTGGCTCTAAATGAAGAGTAATAAATAATGGAGCAAAAACACTAAACATTCTTTTCCAAAGACAGAGCAAGTTAGAGGAACAACATACACGATGAAGCCATGAGACCGAAGGCCGTAGCCACTGACAGTCTTTGCTGTCAGTAGAGAGCATAGGAGGGCAGCTCATGTAGTATGGTCCTTTAGAGGAAGATCTACCAATGTTCCATCCCTCTTTTAGATAAAGAAGACCAGCAAACTCTTTCAAATAAGAAACAATGATGTTTACGAAAACCAAGACCACAGACAAAATGCAAAGCAGCATGATACACAGAGACCAACATTTTCAGTTAGGATGCAGTGGCATGCATGTAAAAAATGTCACCATCATCAATTACAGACCTGAATGTCTTCGTTTATCATCATTAATTTTTTTTTTTTGGCATAAAGTACAAGTTTGAGTGAACAGAGGTTACTCTGAACAACATTAACAGCAGCTTGCAATCGGACTTTACAGAGAAGATAAAGACGTATATAATACTGTATCATTAGCATGAACATAAAACTTTGCATCAGTGGCATTTAGGCATAAGTCACTTATATAAGTAATAAATAAAACAGGACCCAGAACGGATCCTTGTGGGACACCAAATTGAATTTTTCAAAAAGCTGGAGGAAAGACTCTCAACTTTAACACACCTAAATGCTCTGACCTCACAGCATTTTTTTTTTTTTTTTTTTTTTAAATCTCTTACCTGTTTTCAAGTGATTGAGGATATTCTGGATCTGGATATTGAGGGACATGATTGGTGTGGCTACAAGCCTGCACTATGTCACTATTGCCCAGCCAGCCTCCAGTCCCTCCTCAACTTGGTCTCTCTGTCTGTAACTAAGTTGATCCAAAGGTATGATTATCTTGGAGGCATCTAGAATGTTCTTGATGCATATCTATGGATGCTGCCATGCTGCATGCACACTGTCAACCAAACTTCAGATCAACCTACTGGCAGACAACGAGGCCGAGTTGAGGCAGGACACAAGGCTGTCTGACCAATAGCAAGACTTCTGTCCATGTCAATCATGCTCCTGATTTTCCAAACTGGAAATCCTTCATAAAATAAAAAAAATGGGTGTGAAATAAAAAAAATCACCCTAGCGCAGTGAGAGTATGTTGACTTTTCTTAAATAATTAGACCAGAGCTGTTTCTTGAACCAGCCTGTGAGATGTTTATTAAGGCTTTACCCCCCATTCTCTACACATACTATATAACCTGCAGAATTCCAGCAGCCTCCAGTGGGTGAAAAATATGTCATGTGCCAATGTTAACATCTACTTACAATCAATCAATCAATCTTTATTTGTATAATGCCAATTCATAACAAATGTCATTTCATGACACTTCAAAATAGAGCAGGCTGAAGCCATACTCTTCATTTTATAGATACACATATATGGATATCTACTTATATTCCTACAATGTGTGTTGCAAATCGTAAGTACATCATCTTGTTGTAAAATTAAAAAAACTGAAAGCTATCAGGAATGATTTGATGTTTGATCTGTTTTACAGAAATCCCCCATCAACCATTACTTATCAATATTCAGAACCAGTATATTTGAGTCAAACCATGTAAAGAAAAACATGATGGTCACAGAAAAAAATAGCCAACATACCAACTGTCCCTTGTGGCTGGTAGCAGTATGGTGTTAGGCAGTGATTTCAGCTTTAAAGGCTAAGAGATGCATGTTATTTGGAAAAAAGAAAAGTAATAAACTGACAGTATGTTACTTAAATTATTTGATTATTCATACTTATTTTAAAATCTGGACCCTGTAACATATTGTTAGGTAAGAGAAAGCATACAAATCTAGTTAATGACACCTGATTTAGAGTGTAAAAGCAATGACTATGATTGAGAGCAACTGAAGTTATCAGTTTACCACATTTGTTGATCTCTCTGATTGGTGGAGTCCACTATTGCCTGCGAATACCTGCCATGGACTGTTACTACTAATAATGCTCATGGAAAAAGTGCCAAGATTGACCTCTGTGGAAATTGTGGTTGGCAAAAGGTTAACAGGCCACAGATACCAGCGTTGTTGTTGAGGATTTGGTGGCTCAGTTTGGATAGAGACACATTTGGAAGGTTGAGGATTCAATTCCAGCTCCAGTGGCAGACTGCATAAACTCCCCACCAGACTATCCTTAGGGTCAAACTGGGCTAACCCAGACTATACCCTGGTGTATATTATTGGCTAGTCCACTTTATACCCAGGGGTATATTCTAGACAATTCTAGACAGTGTATACCACCCCCTAGCCCAGATTATACCCCCCTAAATATATTTTATTTCACTGTTGAAACACATGAGGAGTGAATACAGTTTTCATGCAGTTTTCAGAACTGCCGGTTTGTTGGGATGTGATATTTGCACATTCTGCAAAGTTGGACTTTCGATGCAGTGGTTAACACACCCTGCGAGCTTACATGTTTTTTACAAGAATCTATATGCCTCATGTTTCAACAGGGAAGTAAAGTATATTTAGGGGGGTATTATCTGGACTAGGGGGCTATACACCTGCCTAGCCCATACACCCCGGGGCATAAAGTGGACTAGCCCAGAGATAATCCCCCAGGGATAATCTGGGCTAGTCCAGTTTAACCACAGGTGTAGTCTGGGTGGGGGGTATACTCTGGGCTGTTAACACCGGCTATATCATGGTGATCCCTAGGCAAAACACTTAACTCCAAGTTGCTCCCACTGCTATGTCATTGGTATGTAGATGGATTTTTAAGACCGTAAATGTGTTTGTAAATACTTATTTACAACACGCACGGAGACACTAACTATCAATCAGTGAATGTGTGAATGAAGGGGTGGGTGGGTCCTAAGATGTAAAACTACATTAAGCAATCAGAAAGATTAGAAGAATGATTTTCAAGGTGAGTCCATTAACAAATTACCAGTCCATTTATGATAATCTCCAGTTGCAGTAACTAGGTTCTGACCTGTAGATGGCGGTCATTATGCATATTTTGAACGGAAAATTGAGAATTCTCATCATTTGGACTAAAAATGTCGAGATTTGGATCATAATTGATCAACAATACCACTACATTTCATATGACATAGATTTCTGACTTAAAAAAAACATTATGGTGTTTCACTTTATTGGTGTGTAGCACAATTAAATAAATCAGGATTGTAAAATGTTACAAACTGACCTGCCAATCCTCCAACAAGTCACAGTAGTACATACAGTTTTTTTTAACTGCATAGAAAGAATCAGAGGCCAATAAACACCAAGGCAGGAATGCTTATGCTTCTTCTTTATTGAATTCATGTTTCACACATACAGGGCTCTAATTTCCTGGCGCAACTCAGGGTGGCGCAGGGTGGCGCAACCCGTGCAGTGGTAATTTCGTCCAGCGCACCGCCGTGCGCAGCCAGTTTGGCAATTTGGTAGACCGGCTGCGCCGAGATGGGTGTGATGGCGCACCAGGGGGAGGTGTCGAAAGATTCAGCTTGGCGCAGTGACAATTTCGTGCCAAAAAAACGCGCGGAAGGTGCGCTGAAAGCTCGCCAGCTCCAACCTGGTCTATTCTCGGCGCAGGAGAGGCGCACCCTGGGCAGTGGTAATTTGGCTGACAGGCGCACAGTGTGCACACGTCACCAAAACCTCACAGGCAGGTATCCACAGTGTCAGGCACATTTCCATGCAATAAACAATTACAGCAACCACTATATAATGTAACCGTCTGAACCAGCACAATATCCATATTAATTGTCCCGTCACATCTGATGTCAGATCAGAGACGTTTGTCATAACTAACGAGTTCACATCTCTCAAGCCAACCACAAACAGCCACATAATCCGATACGGAGTATCCGGCTTCTCTCATCTCATGAAATTAAATAGAAAAGAAAAAAAGAGAGAGACGCTCGCTGAATAAATGTAAGTCACTCGGTGTCTTAAGCATTTACCTGTGATTGCCCATACTTCTCCCTTTTAATCTTTATTCGTAACATGATCTAAAAAGATGGAGTACATTATTGCAAGGAGGATGAGGAGGAGATATATTTTCACCTAAGGTTCTGCTATTTGGCGATGACAGACCAGGAATGCGGGTGGATCACGAGCATGATGAATGGATTAGACTGCTGCTGTGTTTAAATGCAATTATTGCTTAATTTTGTACTCCTATTATGACACAGGAACAGATTATATCTGTCCCGCGAGGTGGTCCCACGGTGCCGTGCATCGTGTCCTCCGATGCGTGGCCCGGTGGCCCCTGCGCTCTCCCAGTTGCTGCAAAAGTGACAGCGGCTCTGACCTTCTTCTCCACCGAGGTGAAATTGTCATGCGCCTCGCCCGCGGCGCATTTAAAGGCGAGGAGAGGCGTTCATTTGATTGGTGAAGATTACACTGGGCTGCGTTAAACCCACTCATGCCTACTCTCCTCCCTCTCTGCCATTTGCGCCGGTGGGAGAGACGGAGGCGTGGGTGCGCCTCCCTGCGCCAGTCTGCGCCGGTCTGCGCCGTGCTCGAAACTTGCAAAATGCCCTGGACACACCCCGTTGGCGCGGCGCAGGGCAGGTGTGCCCCGCCTGTGCCTGGTCTACGAAATTAGAGCCCACAGTGTTAACACAGCTGAGAGGAGACCCCAGATCAAACTTCAAGCTGCAAAAGAACAAATTAAAACAGACATTATTATCTACAAGAAAAATCGACACAACAGCTTGTGTGTTTGGGAGTCACATTTTTTCATTAGTTTCATGAAAAATTGTGGTTCTTGCATATGTCATTAAATACAGTTACCTGCTAAACAAGGGTAGATGTAACTCCCCTGGCCAATATTGCCTGTTAAAAAAAAGAGTTAAATGAAATGCTATAATTTTGTATCCATGTTCATATGTAGTCTGTTAAACAACTACAATTCACAGGAAATGGACCCACTGTCTGTTTTTAACTTCCTAAAAAAGTATTAGATTCAGAGAGTATTTTTGTATAACAACTGCCGGGCACTAACATGACCAAAAGGTGATATAGTTTAGATGCCAAACCAGTAGCTGGTGCTGTCACTTTTGTCAACTACTGCTAGAGTATGCGGACAATCACTGAAGATGAAAAAAAAACAACTAATTTTCATATACAGAGTACCCCTGATACTGCTGTACTCTCTATGTGTCTGAGATGCTCTGTTCCAGCTTTAGCCCCTTTCAGGGTCCCTTTCTCACATGGGCTAAGTCATTGTTGACTACTCAACTCTATCCTCACAAGTTCTTAATCGTATAGCTGTTTTGTCCACATGGTTACCCGAAAATACACATTGTTGAAACAGGTCCCAGAATGGATAAATTGCAGGCACTGCATTTCTGTGTGTGCAACAAAAACGGATATTTTCAGAGACAGTGACATTGTAGCCCCACCTCTCCCTTAAACTGCATGAGCAACACCCTGGCAACAACAGAAATGATGGTCTAATATTGATGGTCACTTTTGTGCTGCAGAAGGTGCCATTTTAAAAGTTTGACATTTCTGCCACATTTTCAAATCTTCTCAGGCACCTAACACTTGTTGTATGACTTAACAGAATGCAACAAAAGTTGACCATTTTTGGTTGAAAACAGTGTCATGTAAACAGGGTCAAAAACAGGACAAGCTGTAACTGCATTAAAGGATGTCACAGTAAAGACTAAAACAAAGAATATTTTGTCTATTATTTTAAATTACTTTAATTACTTTTGCATTTGATTGGTTGATCTTTTGTGGAAAACTGGGTTGCCATTTTCTGTTCAGAGGATGGTTATGCATCCCTAGGATAAATCAGCAGAGAAGCACTGCTATAGAGGACAGTAAGTGTAGAATGAGTATGTGATTTACTTGGCTGGAAGTAGTCGTAGAGCTTGACCACAGCTGGCTTCAGATCCGACACAGGGAGCTCCTGTATGAGCGTCAGCTGGTATTGGAGGATTGAGCCCCATGAAAACTGTGAAGAGACAAGACAAAGGCACGTTAAGAAACAAACATGTAGAGCATTGATTGTTATTTCTCACAATTCCTCTTACCTCCTTAATGTACACCACAACGTGGTCATTAAAATGATCAACTTGTTCCACTCTTGGATCACCTTCAAGCTGAAATTGAAAAATAAAACAACTTTGAAAGAAAATCTGCATCATCATGGCTTGGCAGAAGTTATGCTTAACTTGTTAGAAGCTTCCAGTTTGTATTTTAGTTTATCCCATTTATGGTACTGATGACATGGGTCAACTATGAAAGTCTTCACCTGGGTCAGTTTAATGAAATTTGATTTTTACTTAAAAATTCAGGTCAACAATAAGAATATCTGATCCAGGCTAGAAAATGATGATGTCCTAATATACACTACTCAAATGTGTAAATGTAATGTAAATTAATTTAATCAAAAAGGGATGTAAAATGATAATGTTAAATATGACAATAAGATAATGGCAGTAAATGGAGACAGACATCAATTTATGCCTCCTATATTCAGCCATAATCTGCCCTGCATATGTGTAGAAATGTGAACAATAACATGCTTAAAATCTTGAAAGAAAGGCTTGATTTGATTACTTGCTTACTGTGTGACTGTTTCTAAGAATCACAATGGGCTGTACTTAATAGCCAGTATAAACTAAGTTCCCTCATGTTTTGGTATTTTTCTTTTCTAAATTTGATTTTTGTTGATTTTTAAAGCAACTATATGTAACCCTAACCCACCCAGACATAGTAGTCTCAAGGTCAATCTAACTCTAGGAGGGCTTTCAACTTAGAGAATAGCCTCTATCTCACTCTCTCAGAGCACAATAGCCACCTACATACTGTATACCTGTGAAGGTCTGGCAGTGAACCTCTGTTATTTAGAGAGAAGTGCGTTAGGCTCAACAGCACATGTTCTCTCTTAACTACAGGAGGCCAGTTAGCCAAGACGGGAGGTTTGCCCATCACCATACTGTGTTCAAAGAGGTGAAGAGACCAAAGGGGACGATGACACATGAGGCTAGGATAAGAAAAAGAGAGTGACCGAGCAAGAGGCTGGACTGAAGCTAATAGACAGGGTCTCACACATTCTTCCAACTCTGAGAAACAACAGCGAAAGGCAGATGCTTAGCTGTCTATATATCCATAGGACAGGAGAGTGCAGTTGTTGTTACAAGATTATTGTCCTATTTTATTGAACAAAAGGAAAGACTCTTTTCTTTACATAATCAAAATGCCTTTATTTTAATGGCATGGTCATGCAGACCTTAAAAGCACACTTTTGGCATATGGTATTTCGGTGATGGCCTGATGCCCAAACGCTCAAAAAAATCTTACTGTAGCATTTAGTCAAGCAAATGTTGTTTTTGTGGAGTTTTACCCCAAAGGTGGGTTAATTAAAAACTGTTCAGTGGCACCATTGACTGCCTTATGAAAGCCTAAATTGTCATGGGCAGGCTATCTCCCCTCAAGGAAAAAGCTGGCCAGGTTCTTCTGTGGCAACTGTATTTACTAGCGCCATGGACCTTGAGCAACCCTACTTCAATAAACACAAACTATCCCATTTAAAAGAAAAACAGGAAGAGCTGTGGTTATGACTGACCTGCACTGCAGCACATGCTCCCTTCACCTCCACTTTGTAATTTCCGGCCACGTCCTTCAGTGTTTGCTCCTGATACTGCAGCTTGTCCTGGTTTATTTCAATATCCAAATGACTGCTTGGAGAATCTACTGACACTGAGCTCGATCCTTCAGGAGTGAACACCAAAGAGGAGTAGAGATCCAGAGCCTGAAGAGCCACCAAAGTGTCCTTGAAACAAACAGAAAAACACAAGTTCTTACTTTAAAGAAGCTCCTGCAAAGAGCAGTTAGTGTTGCCTGATGAAACTTTAGCGAATGAAAATAAGAAAAATAACAATAAGCTTATAGAAAACATTCCCTTTTGTCAACTAGAAAAAATGCTAGCCCAATCCAGTAAGTCTTTGTGTCCATCCTGTTGGCTGCATTCAAAGGCAAACACAGCTGTGTCAGTGCGAGAGTTCAAAGCTGGCTCTTAGTCAGACATTAGAGGGGCAGCCATTTTTTAACAAAAGGGAAAAAATCAATATTATGGGGGAGCATATTATAGATGTCATGTATTGTTTTAAAAAAACAAAGCCATGTCATCTGCTGCTTTCACTTCGGTCACTCTAACCAACCTGTGTAGAGAAGAAGCCACCATAGTAGTTCTGCTGTTTGATCAGCCATCTAACAATTTGGCTGGCACCATCCAGTTCTTCCTTGGTTGGAGACCCACTGATCAAGGCCAGCAGCACATAGGCGGTCATTTCCACATCTAAGGAGTATGACGTGTCTGCACCACTCTGAGACCAGTGGACATAAGGTCCTGAAAGACAGACGAAACACACAGAAATAAAGCCTTGGCCTGTCTCAACTCCACTTGTTCTTGCTTGTTTTGTTTTCTCTTTTTCTTTTCAGTATTACTTGCTTACTTTACATCCAGGACCCTCACTAGAGTGTTCGCAATGCTATAATGTCACTATTTTGCTTAGCAGATGTTTTTGTCCAAGGTGACGCACATCTGAGAGTAAAAACAACACGAGCAAGAATCTAGACCAGAAGGGACAACGTTAGTAAGGACACAGGTTCTGCCATGTTGTACTAGAGGAGGTGCCTATTTTTTTGTCCTAACCATGCAATTGACAGAAAATCTTGTTACATCATCTAAATATCATCATCATTATCATCATGTCCTCATGTCATTGACATTGACATCATATTAAGCATCGACATACTCAATGCTGAGTTGTTCACAAATAGCTGTGTCCAAAACCCTCTAACTTGTCCTTAAGTGAGTGAGCACTCATGAATGTGTCTATATTTGGGTTCAGAAACAAGCCTGTGGCTCCCTGTAATCCTGATTATTTGTGATTATTATTTGCCAGTCTGTGTCTATATCAGTTACTTAAAACTGGGCCATGGCACAAAAATGTTAAAGACCACTGAACATTGAATTGATTCAGCTCAACTTGTGCAAAAAGCTTTTATGACAGATCTGAACTCCCCGAGTGTGACGGGAAAATGTTTTGCCCTTCAACAGCATTCATCTCTAAGAAGATGACCAGCATCATTAAACTGATTTATAACAAATACATTGTCTCTTTCAGTCCGGTTACCTTTAATAAAACTTTGCCTGTAACAACTGTTATGCTGTTGTTCCCAATCACTTTCTTATGCTGTGAAAGGACTATAACGTAATCATGAGAGCAATTATTAGGAAATCAAAGGTTGTTGATTAAACTTTGATAGTTTAACTGGCAATCTAGACACCATATCATTACATCCAATGAAAACTCAAACCAAGGGTCTGCAATTAAGTTTAGCCACAGTCCAAATTTTTCAAAGTCACTTTATGGTGGGCCAGAACATAATCAGAGGATAATATATAGAGACAATTATGAAAGAATTGCTGGTCTTGTTTTCCTAAAATAAAGAGTTTGAATTGATTTTGCTTCTACAAGTGTTAAATGATTTATAAAGTGGAGAGAAAGAGATGTGAGAGAGCACTGGGCGATCAATGCTTGGTGTCTCCATTACGTACAGAATAAAGGACATCAAAACATGAACCATTACGCTGTTTGTATTGTGATATCTGACAATCTTAGTTTATTAACACATCTTTAATGGGATTTATCAGCTTGAAATAAGAGTTTTCAGGACCAGGAAAGTCATACGTTTTTTATTATTTTATTGGAATATTGTGGAAAATTCGTGCTGAAAGCTGCTTTTAACAGCTCTCCATAAAAAACAGATAAACACTTCACAGCAAAGGTTCATACAGACATGTTTCTTAACTTTTTATAATCAACAGATCACTAATGATCCACTGCTGTCCACCTCATCTGTGCACATTTGCGCACTACTGTATATTGATGAGATGATGTCAGTAAACAGTCTGCTCCTGTTTGATCTGCTTTCAAATAAACTAAGAACAGAAGAACAGATGATTAAACTAAGTTTTCATCACTTTTTTCACCTGTTCTGCTCTATGGCTCACTCCATGCGTTACAGCTGTGCGCTGTTTAATATCTCTTCTGCAGCAGTCTCTTATTGGTGGGAAAAAACGTTCGCTTCTACATTCATAGGAAATAAAATATACCCATAATTACTTTAATTAGGGCTCACTCAAGGTACAGTAGGTATCAAGCTCTGGGTTATGGGCCTGGGAAGAGGGGGATTTAAGGAAGCTGGCCTAACCAGAGCAGTGATGAGCTGTATGAGTCTGAGGTCAGAGGAGACGTCATCATTGATGTTTCGTTTGAGTAAAGCCCTGTCTGTTTGCAAACAACCCCAGCACTGTGCAGCACATTTTTGGTTTCTTTGTGTTTTTTGCCCCTAATCATGCCTGTCCTAAAACTCTCTCACCACAGAAGCACTTTGGTTGATAAGATGTGTGCTGATTGAACTCTTAGCTTAAAAAAATCATCCTCAATATGCAGAAATAAAAGTCTCTGTCTTGCACAGTGACATTAATTTGGTGTGGAGGCAGGAGGCTAAGTGGCTGCGGTGGGAGGAGGCAACAGCTGTCTGCAGCAATGCTGTGCCTGAGATGTTTCTGTTCATCTATTACTGATGGTCAAAGTTTTGTTTAAGAAAAACGAGTAAACAGATCTATAAACATTATTTTCCAGATCATGGCAAGGGCCAGAAATTATACCTGGTGGGCTAGATTTGGCACTGGGACTGCTATTTGCCAGCCCCTGCTCTAAGCCAACCTGCTGTTCAAATATATTTTGTATTCTCAGTAAAACTGGCCCTCAGGATATTATACTTAACTTTGGGTGACTCACCTTCTTTAATTGCAACGTTGCTGAGGTTATTCAACAGTCAGTTACGAGTCTCTGTATCTCCTGCTAGGGTGAAGGTATACGCCTGAAGAGCGGTGGCGTAGGTGTTGCTGAGGTCATAGGTGGTCTTGTTCAGGCACAAGGGGCTCTTAGCGATAGAGCTCTATGACAGACAGAAAAAAAAAACAATTTAATACATTACTGAATTTTTTTGTGATATTTTTTTATCCCATAACAGACTTTTATATCCATTCAAATAGTGGATACATGATAATATCAGCACAGTATTAAATTAGCTGATGAAAGGAGGATTTTTGATATCTGCAGATATAAAATTTTTTGCCGATACTTTCAGCCATACATATCAACCATATATATCAGTAGAATGTACAAATTTACACCAAGGCTTCACCTTATTATCATCAAGTATCTACATTTACAACCATGGACGTCAGTTTGGGGTGGGGGGGGGGGGGGGAATGTGTCCCCCCCACTTTTTGTCAGGGGTCATTTTGTCTCCATCACACACAAATCCTTCATGCGTAAGCCATTGTAACCCTAGTTATTTTCAGGTGTATAGAAAATTCTGAGGCTCCTGAACGCACCATCTGCATTCGTCCAAGAGTTGCAGAGAGACGCAGCAGACCTTCGCAAGGATAAAAAAAAACATGCAGCTGCTGTAAATTTGTGTCTGTGCCAAGTTGAAGCCCCGACCCAGAGTGTGCTTTTTCTTCTGATAATACCTGTGGTGAGTTAAAAAACTTGTTTGCTTGGCTTGGACTCCCTGAGCTGTAAATCCTGTTGAGATGTAGGTGATATCAAGGGCGTCAGTTTGTATTGAAATGTGTGTGTGTGGGGGGGGGGGGCTACTGGCAAAAGTGACTTTGAGAAGTGCTTGGGATGATGACCATGATTGCAGGCATGAAAATGGGTTGGAGTTGAAAAAAGTAAGGAGGTAATAACCCCTGTAGGGGGGTCCAGGGGCATGCTCCCCTGGAATTTTTTTTTGAATATTTCATATTTAAAAGCATCGATCTGATACATTATGAGAGAAAAATCAAGCAGAATTACAGGACAGTGTGAATGTTTAATAAAGTACCTATTAAATAATGGGGGTGAATATGTCCTTTTGCTGGAAATGCATAAAAGCTTTTTTCATTCGTGAATTTGGGAATTGGAAGTAAACATTGATATTTTCACTTTTTGGATAAAACATACAGTGAAGAGATGGCCCTTACAGCTCTATCCTGAGAAACAATCACCATTTTAACAGTCATCATGACCCAATTCTCAAAAAAATCAACCACTTTAATTTGTTTTGTGAAATAACATTGTAGTTTGGACATAAGATTGAAAAAAAAAACATATTTTTTGTGCAAGGGGACTGGAGAAAAATGTTATAAACATTAAATAATAATGAGAGCCCTGGGAGATCATACATCCATAAATCTTAGTCACTGTTTCCCATCTTAACATTCATATGTTGGTTGTCTTCTAGACATCTGAAGTCAAAAGTTTATCATAGGAAAACCCCAATTTCTATGCTAAGATAACAGGATATGTTGAGATCCTGAGAGAACAGCTAATATGTACCTGACACAGCACAACAGAGTGAAATAAAATGTATGGATGTTTGTCCGCTTAGGGCCTCTGAACACTGAAGACATTTTTACCTGATTTATACACCGTCCACTGAAAACAGCTCTGAGACCCACTTTAGAGCCTCAACCCACAAGTTGAGAACCACTGCACTAGTAGACTAAATTGGGAGCTTGATCCTTTACAGATTGCTCTTATATCATGGAGAATAAGTGATGCAGGGAAACCTCAGGATGAATTAATCATTTAGAAAAAGTAAGGAAGGTGCGCTGAAAGCTCGCCAGCTCCAAACTGGTCTATTCTCGGCGCAGGCGAAGCGCACCTCGGTGCAGTAGTAATTTGGCTGACAGGCGCACAGTGCGCACACGTCACCAAAACCTCACAGGCAGGTATCCAGAGTGTCAGGCACATTTCAATGCAATAAACAATCACAGCAACCACTATTTAATGTAACCCTCTGAGCCAGCACATACGTTTGTATCTATATTAATTGTCCCGTCACATCTGATGTCAGATCAAAGACGTTTGTCATAATGGAAACTCTGGGCAGACCAAAGGGGAAACAGCCACATCATCCAATACGGAGTATTCAGCTTCTCTCATCTCATGAAATTCAAAGAGAAGAAAAAAGAGAGAGACGCTCGCTCTGTGTCTTAAGGATTTACCTGTGATTGCCCATATTTCTATGTTTTAATCTTTGTTCTTAACGTGACCTAAAAAGATGGAGTTCATTATTGCAAGCAGGATGAGATACTGGGAGAGAGTATTTCACCATAGGTTCTGCTATTTGGCGATGACAGACCAGGAATGCAGGTGGATGACAAGCACGATGAATGGATTAGCCTGCTGCTGTGTTTAAATGTAATTATCACTTAATTTTGTACTCCAATTTATGACAGAGAGGGTGGATGACCATGGAGGTGGTCCACACGGTGACGCGCATCGTGGCCTCCGATGCGCAGCGCGGTGGCCCCTGTGATGTCCCAGTTGCTGCAAAAGTAACAGCAGCTCTGACCTTCTTCGCCACCAAGGTGAAATGGTCACTGTGCCTCGCCTGCGGTGCATTTAAAGGCGAGGAGAGGCGTTCATTTGATTGGTGAAGATTACACTCAGCTGTGTTAAACCCACTCACGCCTTCTCTCCTCCCTCTCTGCCACTTGCGCTGGTGGGAAGGACGGAGGAGTAAGCCGGACTGCGCCGTGCACGAAACTTGCAAAATGCCCTGGACACACCCCGTTGGTGCGGCACAGGCGCAGCGCAGCGCAGGTGCACCGCGCCTGCACCTGGTCTATGAAAATAGAGCCCTCTGTGTCGAGAAAAAACAACCAAAATATAAATGTTATGATGTGAAACATTGTGAGTAAGATTTATGGATGTATGATCTCCCAGGACTCTCATTATTATTTAATGTTTATAACATTTTTTCTCCAGTCTCTTTGCACAAAAATATGTTTTTTTCAATGTTAGGTCCAAACTACAATGTTATTTCATGAAACAAATTAAATTGGTTGATTTTTTTGAGAATTGGATCATGATGACTGTTAAAATGGTGAATATTTCTCAGGATAGAGCTGTAAGAACCATACCTGTATAATTTATCTAAAAAGTGAAAATATCAGTGTTTCCTTCCAATTCCCAAATTCACTAATGAGAAAAGCTTTTATGCATTTCCAGCAAAAGGACATAGTCACCCCCAGAATTTAATAGGTACTTTATTATACATTTATGCTGTCTTGTAATTCAGCTTGATTTTTCTCTCAAAATGCATCAGATTGATGCTTTTAAATATTAAAATATTCAAAATTTTCTTACGGGGGAGCATGCCCCCAGACCCCCCTTGAGGGGTTATTGCCTTCACCTTTTTCAACTCCAACCTGTTTTCATGTCTGCAATTATAATCATCATCCCAAGCACTTCTCAAAAGACACTTTTGCCAGTAGCCACCCCACACACTTTTCAAAAAAAAAAAAAATGACGCCCTTGCTCTTCACAAACCCTTCCTCCCCATTGAGTTTCCAGTCCTTTACTTCCTCTGCTGTAAGAGAGGCACTTCAACATACAGACAGCAGGAAAACAACTAGCCATGTTAAAATGGATTCTTTTTTCTTAAAGCTCTGTGCGCCAATCATTGCGGAGCAAGTTGCACACTTGTTCAATCTTTTTATTTCCACTGGGGTTTTCCCCCAGGTCTGGAAGACAGCACATGTACTCCCACTCCACAAAGGTGGGGATGAAACCAATCTCAATAACTACCAGCCCATCGCCAAACTGTCCTGTCTAGCTAAAATCTTAGAATCATTAGTCAACAATCAAATCAAATCAGTCCTCTCCAGTAATCATGTATTAAGCCCACATCATTCAGGTTTTAGAACAAATCATAGTGCAATCACTGCAGTCACATCTGTCACAAATGATGTAATTTACATGGATGACATCAAGCTGTACGCTAAGAGTGAGCGAGACATCGACTCACTGATCCACACCACCATGATCTACAGCAGTGACATCGGAATGTCGTTCGGACTGGAGAAGTGTGGCTGAATGGTGACAAAAAGAGGGAAGGTAGTCCATACAGAAGGCATTAGACTCCCAGAAGGCAGAATAGCAGATGTGGAGGAGAGCTACAAATACCTTGGCATACCACAGGCAAATGGCAACCACGAAGAGGCCTCTAGGAAAGCAGCAACGGCCAAGTACCTGAAGCGAGTAAGGCAAGTCCTAAAGAGTCAGCTCAATGGCAGAAACAAGGTTCGGGCAATTAACAGCTATGCCCTTCCAGTGATCAGATACCCAGCTGGAATAATAAGCTGGCCAAAGGAGGAAATTCAGGCCAAAGATGTTAGAACTCGGAAATTGCTCACCATGCACGGGGGGTTTCACCCCAAGTCCAGTATCCAGAGGCTATACACTAAGCGCAAAGAAGGAGGCAGAGGGTTAGTGAGCATCAGAGCCACTATCCAAGATGAAACATCCAAGCTCCATGACTACGTCAGGAAGATGGCCCCAAGAGATCAAGTGCTTAGTGAGTGTCTCAGACAGTGGAAACTGACAGGGAAGGAGGAACTAGAGGAACCATCATGGGAGGAGAAACCCCCGCATGGGATGTACCACCGACAGATAGCTGAAGTGGCTGATATGAACAAATCCTACCAATGGCTAGAGAGGGCTGGACTGAAGGACAGCACAGAGGCACTAATCATGGCTGCACAGGAACAGGCCTTGAGCACCAGAGCAATAGAGGCCCGGATCTACCACACCAGGCAAGATCCCAGGTGCAGGCTGTGCAAAGAGGGCCCTGAAACAGTCCAGCACCTAACAGAGGGGTGTAAGATGCTGGCAGGAAAAGCATACATGGAACGCCATAACCAAGTAGCCGGTATAGTGTACAGGAACATCTGTGCAGAATATGGACTGGAGCCCTCAAGGTCAAAATGGGAAACACCTCCCAAGGTGATTGAGAATGACCGAGCAAAGATCCTCTGGGACTTCCAGATACAGACCGACAAAATGGTAATGGCCAACCAACCGGACATTGTAATCGTGGATAAGCAGCAAGGGAAAGCCGTGGTGATTGATGTAGCCATCCCAAGTGATAGCAACATCAGGAAAAAGGAACACGAGAAACTAGAGAAATACCAAGGGCTCAAAGAAGAGCTAGAGAAAGCCTGGAAGTTGAAGGCAACAGTAGTGCCTGTGGTCATCGGGGCGCTCGGGGCAGTGACCCCCACACTGGAGAAGTGGCTCCAACAAATCCCTGGAGAAACATCAGACATCTCACTCCAGAAGAGTGCAGTCCTAGGAACAGCTAAGATACTGTGCAGGACCCTCAAGCTCCCAGGCCTCTGGTAGAAGACCCGAGCACTGAAGAGGACAGCCACCCGCCCCACCAGGGGAGAGGGGGTAGGGTGAGAGAAGACTTTCTATATATATATATATATATATATATATATATATATATATATATATATATATATATATATATATGTATATATATATATATATATATATATATATATATATATATATAATGTAAATAAGAGAGAGGACCCAGTATTGAAGCTTGCGATACCCCTTTTGAGTTCTTTGGTGATTTTTAACTATATATCTGACATCGCAGCATGTATGAGGTGCCATTAGCACTCACCGGCAAAGGTGTACATACATCCGCATTTTTCGTCACTGTGAGTGCGATGATTGGTCAACATGTGTGTCAGTCTCGAAGCTTCGTTCTGCCATTGGATGATTGGAAAGATGAAGCTCTTGTTTGGCGTTGCCGTCCAGTAGCTTAGAAAGTGAAGATACAGCGTGATTTGTTAACATCAACTCCAACACTCAATCAAACATTTAAGGTAAGATTTGTGCCACTAGAAACTGAATTTGAATTAAAATATTGAATTTTTAAAGCATGTAATCTAATTTAATGTTTTGAAATTGAATTTTACCTTTGAAAATTCAACTATTTTTATTCCTTAAATTCAACAACACAGATTTCAATTCACAAAATTCAGATTCAGTTTTACAATTCTATTTCAATCCAGAGTGGCAGGACCATTACATAATCTGTGTCTGTAAGGGAGACTTATCGAGCACGGATTCACAGAAATCATCGACACGTCCGTGGACTCTCCTTTGCAGTCTGTAGCTGCACTCCTCACCTCAGCGGAACGAGCTGAGACAGCGTTAGTTCAACAATGGCTGAAGACCAGCAACTGAATAATCAGGTTTGAAATCACATACATGGCACTTTCATCTAAGCAAACCATCTAGCGTAATATTACGACCAAATACATTAATTTATTTACATGTTTTGTAGAAGGCCTATGTCGAAAACATCATCTCAAGTTCCTCCGAAAACGCATCGGGATTGACTAATACCTGGGTCACAATTGGTCACGACGGTTTACTTGTCAACTAGTTAGAGTTAATGCTAAATAGACCTTAAAATTTCCCTGACTTCATAATTTACACACATATTCCCAACCTGCTTTGCTGTCTAAGTTTTGTTGTAACCAACATATCTATGCTGAAAAGGGTATATTTACCATTAGTGATATGTATGCGAACAACGGCTGTATAATATTGGTCGTTTGTTGTGTGTATGAATGTATGGCAATAATAGCTAAAATGAATGAAATGAAATGCTTTAAATCCCTAATGTTTTAAAACATCAGGGAAGTACTTCCAGAATGTTCAGCTTTTTTTCCAAACATAAATAAATAAATAAATAAATATAAATATATATATATATATATATATATATACCAATTGTGACCCAGGTATTAGTCGGTCTGGATGCGTTTCGGAGGAACATGAGATGATGTTTTCGACAGAGGCCTACTACAAAACATGTAAATATATTATATTATATTATATTATTATTATTATTATATATATATTTTGTTGTAATATTACACTGGATGGTTTGCTTAGACGAAGAGCCGTGTATGTTATTTTTAAACCTGATTATTCAGTTGCTGGTCTTCAGCCGTTGTTGAACTAACGCTGTCTCAACTCGTTCCGCTCAGGTGAGGAGTGCAGCTACAGACTGCAAAGGAGAGTCCACGGATGTGTAGATGATTTCTGTGAATCTGTGCTCGTTTAGTCTCCCTTACGGGCACAGATTACGTAATGGTCCTGCCACTCTGGATTGAAATTGAATTGTAAAACTGAATCTGAATTTTGTGAATTGAAATTTAATCCTGTGTTGTTGAATTTAAGGAATAAAAATAGTTGAATTTTCAAAGGTAAAATACAATTTAAAACAAACAAATTCAATTTCAAAACACATAAATTCAATTTCAAAACATTAAATTCGATTACAGATCATGCTTTTCAATTTCAATATTTTAATTCAAATTCAGTTTCTAGTGGCACAAATCTTACTTCATACAAACACTACCCTCTAGTGGTCACATTTGGTCCGTGCTTTGAGCTTAATGTAAAAAGAGTAAAAATGTGCGACATGCATCAGTTTTAAAGAATATTTTCTGTTTCCATACTTGACATTTGTCAGTGAATACCCATTACATTTTTCTTTTTTAATCTTCTGTGACAGCAGCGTCATGTGCTTTCCCTAAGTGCCCAAAAACAATAAATTAAGACAAGTGACACAAAAATTAACTCAGTTTACTCTTGAGTAAAATTAAGGTTTATTTCGACTCTCAGTGACAATAAAGGAAACATGGATGTTCAAGCTGCAAAAGAAGAAACAAAGGAAATTAGAGACATTGATTTATTATTTTTTTTGTTTGTTTGTTTTTTTCACAAAAGTATTTCTCTTTGAAAATCTAATTTATATTTTTAGGTTGTGATGTCTGAATAATAAATAATTAAAAGAGTATTTCAACTTGGTTACTTCAACTGGCAGAGATGAAATAAGCTTTAAAGCAGGGAGGGGCAGCTCCAAAGTCTGCTAAAACTTCCATTCATTAATCATAGCTTGCAGGGGTCAATACTTTCAAAAACTGTACAGTTCCCTCATTTTAACAAGTACACTCAATTCTGTTATAACAAAGAGCCTGATGTGGCCCCATGCCACCAGTTGATTATCACTGCTCTAAAGTTAATGACTCTTTCACTGATAATTACCTGCAGGACAAGGATAGATGTACTGAGTCTCAGCCTTGTCATCTACGAGGAAAGAAAAGAGGAAGAAACAAGTTAAAAGTAAAAAAATAACTGGGGAAACAAAATAGTGTGATTTCTGTTCTGATGTTTAAAATGAGAGTTCTTACACCTTTTTTAAAATCACAGAAGCACCTCAGAGATTTATTTTTAATTGTACTTTGAGTATAAATGTGGCACCTCCGTAACACCGAGTCTTAAATTATGTTTGACCGTGTGACATGATTCAAAATAGTCACCTTTTACTTAAAACAGGTAAAATCTGCTTTTGCACTCTGGTATTCAAATGTGTTTAAATGATACTCCATCATTAAATTTCTACTTTTTTAATTAATGTAATGAAATACATTTTTACAAAGACATTGTTGACTGAGGTCTTCTCTCCTATAACAGACTTTTGCGTTTGCGTAACACACATCTCTATATTTATGGTCAGAATACAGAAAAAAGGGTCTTTAAAGGTGGTGTACTTAATATCTAGGATCTGAAATCTTATAGTTTGAGGTTTTGTGTACGTATCTGATTTACCTGGCTGGTAGTAGTCATAGAGTTTAACCACAGCTGGCTTCAGGTTCTGCACTGGGAGTTCCTGGATGAGCTCTAATACATGATTGATTTCGATGTCCTTGGGTAACTATTGATTAAAAAACAGACATCAACAGGATCAGGAACAAATCTACAGAGGATTACCAATGATGTCTCACAGGGGTTCCTCTCACCTCAGTGAAATACACCAAAACATGATCCTTCTTCTCCTCAACACGATCCACCAGCAGGGCACCTTTAAGCTGTGAGGAGACAAGAGTCATCTGGATTATTATCACCGTTACTCACCACGATGAGGATGAATACTTATGTTTAACTCATGGATACTCCACTTATTTTGATGATATTTTTGTCATTTTGTATGCAATGGCATTTATTTCTCACACAGGTGTGCATTTTTATTCATTTTTCTGTATTTGAATGATATAAGTTAAATGAGGTGTAGAATGCAAAACATCTGAGACACATCCACATCAAACATCCAAGATACAATTCTAATTGTTCAATCAGTACACCAGGCTTCAAATTTGTACTTAATATCATTTTTTAATGGCCATGAGGGCAAATACAAGCATTTTTCTAGTGACCACTAGGGGCAGTGTGGAGGCCTCTACAGCTCACAGTGATGAATGAGTGCTGCTAAAATGATCCGTCAACTTATGACATGGTTTTCTGAGAGTGCTTTCTATGAGTCAAGATAAATCGTGTGGACTTTGTGAGTCGATTTGGATGTTATGTTGTCATCTTCTCTGTGAAGCTGCTCAGGGTGATATGGATGACAAATTTTTGGTATTGTGACACTTAGATCATCACATTCATTGACAGCTAAAAAGGCTAAAGAGCAATAATTTATTCTATGAATAAAGATAAACACGACTTAAGTCTTGTTTATTATATTTAAGGAGAAATGTTACTATAATATAATAATTATTGGCTTGTTACTTTGACGTGAACACTTTTTGGACAATGCATCTCATGAGTCACATTTCAGTCCAAATCTGATCATTCCCAAAAATCCAGAAACAATAACATCAATAGCTGTTTATAACTGGGGCAAAAGAAATCTCCCTTTAAAAAAATAAGGGGGTGTGGTGGACTCAGAGTTTGACTGAAAGGCTTAAACGCTGAAGAATTAATTAACATTGAAAATATCTGTAAAAGGACTGAAGTTAATTAAAAGCTTAAAATCATTTATATGAGAGTTGATATTAAAATGTGGTCATTTCTGACTTGTTACTCTTATTCTAGACGTCCACATTTCAGATACTGGGTCTTTTGAGATGCATTTTAGTCAAAACTGAACCTGCCCCTCCCAAAAAATAAAAAAAATAAATAAAATAAAATAAAATAAAATAATATAAAGATGCATTCAATATTGTTGTTAATCAATGACATGTTCCAAACTCCAGAGAGGTGACGTGAATAACGCTGATTATCTCTTCATCATGGCACCTGTTAGTGGGTGGGATATACAGTATTAGACACTAAGAAAACAGTTTGTCCTTAAAGCTGATATGTTAGTAGGAAAAGAAGAATTTGAGCAAGTTTGAGAAGAACAAAAAGTGTAATAGCTAGACAACTGGGTCACAGCATCTACAAAACTGCAGGTCTTGTGGGGTGTTACAGTCTGCAGAGGCCAGTATCTATCAAAAGTGGTCCAAGGAGGGAAAAGTGGAGAACAGGCGTCAGGATCTTGGCCGGTTTGAAGCTCACTGTTGCATTGGAGGATCGAGACTGGCATGTGGTCCGATCCAACAGACAAACTACTGTTGCTCAGACTGCAGAAGTTAATTCTGCCTCTGATAGAAAGGTGTAGAATACACAGTACATCGCAGTCTGTTTGGGGCTGTATAGCCGCATACCAGCCAGGTTGGCATGAGGTCATTATGTAATGCCTGTTCAGTCGTGGGCTTTGTGTATTCAAAATGGTACTGAAAGAGTTAAAAGTGTAAAATGTATGTAAAACTTAAATATGGTTATTATGGACAGGACTGGAGGTAAATAATAGAGTTAAATCACTTTCAAAGGAAATGTAAATACATCTATAATAAATGGTGGCCTTTTTTTTATAAGTATCCACTTTCTTGACACTTTGGTCTTGTGAGTTGAACTTTTTTAGGGGCGTCTAATAACTAAGTGAGTGTATAACATTCACCTTCTTCAAAGAGTCAGAGTCTGGGACAAATCCAGAGAGCATTTTGATGTCCAGGATCACCATGTTTGAAGTGGTCTCCTCTCCGCTGTATCTGTAGTGTTAAAAAAATGAAATACTTTAACGATGATACCATGTACTCTTATTTTTGTTAAATATAGTTCTGAAGCATGCAACAAAGTTTCTGCTCCATTTAAACTCACAAGGACTTGAACTTCAGAGCCATCCTGCGTCTCTTAAGAGTGTCTCTGCAGTCGGCCTCTGGTACAACCTCCACCTTGAATGTGGTGACGTCAGTGGGAGTTGGGATGTTGTAGTGGAGAGAAATCTGTAAAACAGGTTCACAACAATCTTAGCCTTGATTACACAGGAAACAGTTCCTGTGAGATGCTTTCTGCCTTATTTGCTTTTGGCTGGATCACATTGTGTAACTGTGAGCCTTTTTACAGTGCACTTACGCAAAAGCGCCGCAACAACGCTCTTTCATATTTTGGCTCTCATTACAGTTGCTAAGATAAAACTTTAGTGGCTCCGGCCAATATCACAAATATATTACTGTATCTATTGTAAACAACATGGAGGACCTCCTGCTGTGGATCTGCATGACACCTATATCAACCACCCTCAGAAACAACATGATTTCACATCAATTCTCATTTTGAAATCTGTCACCTTCAATTAAATATCAGATTTACTAAAATTTCTTTCATGAATATCATCTGTCCTTTCCAATTTATAATCATTACAGTTGTTAATAATATTACAACAATCTCTCTATATATTGTTGTTAATGCTAATACCACCATACTAACAACATTTATAAACTCATAATGAGAAATATGCTGAGGATGAACTTGTGGTCTTGACAGCTATAAATGTATCGTTATCACAAAATTAAATTATGGTTCCTTAGTCTCTGGCCACCTTTCTCTCTATCTGCTTCTCTTTCTATCCTCTAACAACCCAGCACAGCATGAGCAAATGGCTTTTCAACATGAGTCTGGTTCTGCTCAAGATTTCCTGCCTGTACAGCAGAACCTTTTTTTTTCTTGCTGCTGTAATTTTTGCAAAATGTTGCAAAGGGCTGCACTCATGGTGGATTCATGTTGGCTCTGCATTATTATATAAACAATAATTTAAAAATGTAGAGTGTGACTAAGACCTAATCTCTTGTCTTGAGATAAAATTTGTAATAATTTGGCAAAAAATGCAAAAAAAGATTGACTGATTATTTGATATAGCAGCATGAAATGGAAGGTTAGTGGGACAGAGACCATCATCTATTTACCAAGTCAAGCAACCTAAAGCAGACTGAGCTGCTATAGCATATATAGAAGCAGTGCAGATTGGCAGTATAGGCACTGCAAAAATGAGTTCTAAAATCAAATCAATCAGTCATCTTTATTTGCATAGTGCCGATTCATAACAAGAGTTATCTCAAGAGGCTTTACAAAAGAGTAGGCTGAAGCCATACTCCTCATTTTATAGATACACAAATATGCATATACACGTAAATAAAAATCACATACACACATATATACATATACATACATCCAAAACCAACATGAATCCAACAGTAGTGCAGCACTGGGCCAACCTACAGGGCAGTGATCATGTAGGAGGCTTACAGTAACAGTGGCAAGAAAAAGCCTCTGTTTATCAGTTGGAAATCTTTGAGGGGAACCTGATTCATGTTGAACAGCCACCCACCAAACATCACACACACATTATAGTGAGGGATAAATAAATAATTTGACAGAATGTTTACCGTCAAAATGACTCACACTGAAAAAATGTCTATCTCAACCCCAGCTTTGCTCAGCCTGGCCTCATTACATCAGGCAAAGGTGGACAATCACCTTTGACCCCGAGCCCAAAGGGTTGTAAAGAGGTTAGGGTTGTGCATCAAATATGAGGCTTATGAGCATATTTACATTCAGTGATTGAAATGGGAATTTTTAATGTTTCCTGATAATTTGGAAATATTGAGACAAGCTGGGTTTGGTAGTTTCAGCCATTATTTTGTATTTTTGCCACAGTTATATTTCTTTAACTATCATTTCAAATCTATGCTGTCTATAAAGTGCATTTTCTCTTTGGCTGAGAATGTGGTAAATTTCTGATGGTATAAATATCAGACATTTGGAAAAACCAGTGGAACCAGTGAGGAGGGCTACTAATTGAGGCAAATAAATCAAAGCAACACATTATCATCATTAAAAATTAGAAAATCTCTGCAAGAATATGTCTGACACTGTTAAAATACAACAAAAAAGTTGCTGTCCAAACATCAGCAAACATTGCCGTCTTCTTAGAGTCATTTGGACAGAGCTGCCGCTCTCTTTTGGTTAGAAATTGTTTTCTTTCTATACTTCAAAAGCCTTTACTAAAGCCTCAAAATGTCTTAAGATAATGTGAATCATGGTTAGATCCAAAACCTCTTTCCAAGGAATTAACAGACATCAATGAAACAAAATTGATTCAGAATATTAGGGTTTAGAGTGGGCTTTGCATGAAAGCTTAAAATGTTCTTAATAACACAAGTATCATGCAAACTGACCTGCACTGTTGCACACGCCGTCCCCTTCACCTCCAGGTTGTACTTTGCAGCACCAGCCTTCACCACCTCCTCCTGGTAGAGCAGCTTGTTGTCCTGATTCATCTCAAAGATGACCTGATTGGAGGGAGACTCGACTCTCACTGTGCTTGAACCTTCAGGACTGAAAACCAGGGTGGAGTAGAGAGCCAGAGCCTGAAGAGCTACCACTGTGTCCTGTGGAACAAAAACAAAGATTACACCACAGAAGACCATTAAGCTTTTTATTGATGCATTATTAAGAAGAAGATTTGAAGAATTTATTTCGATAACATAGACACAGTCTCCACTAAAAGTAGTCAAAACAGGCCTCAAGTTGCAATTTATAGATTGGATGGGTTCAGTGAGTCATAAACAAGGAAACTCTTCATCACGTTCAGTTTCAACAGTTTCAGGATGTTTGTGTAAATCCAAAGATCACAGTGAGCTATATTTTAAACAACAATATAATCATAATAATAGTAATAATAATAATAATAATAATAATAATAATAGTAATAATAATAATAATAATAATAATAATAATGATGATAAAAAAAACATTTTATTTGGAGGTGCCTTTCATGTCACCAAGGTCACCTTGCAGAAAATAAAAGCATGAAAGCATAAAAGATCACAGAGGTTATTAAAACAAAACTTCAACATAAAAACAAATGAAGTGCACAGTGTCCAGTTAGAGGGAATATGCCAGGTGAGTTTTGAGCTGGGATTTGAATGATGTGATGGAGTCTGACTGTCTTATGTGTTGGGGGAGAGAGTTCTAGAGTCTGGGTGATTTCTCCAATTTTGAAATAGCAATATTACAGTCAATCTAGTATGAGGAGGACTTTCAAGAGGGAGAATGTCATCTAAAACCCTCCCTCAGAGTGCCCACGTCTTCTACATAGCACCAAGTTTGACAGCAAGCCACTGTCACTTTTCCAGATGTGCACAATGTTTTATGGCACAACTCGGCTACAGGAAGCCGACAAACCAAGAGGAGAGGTAATGCTGCCTTTGGACTTAATAACAGCTGAGACAAAGAGAAAAAAGGGGTGGTGATGGATCAAGCTAGGAAAACACACTGGTAAGCGCCCCAAGAAACAACAGGCTGCAAATCAGACGCTGAGCTGGCTTTGTTGTTTTGGATGGGAGAGTGAAGTCTTTGTTTTAAGATTTTTGTCCTATTTGTTGGATTTGCTATCATGTAATCAAGATGTTATCTTAACTCTTGTGACTTATCTCAACTAGCATGTAATAAATTAGCCTCTCCACAGAGGCCTTTTTATCAGCTGCAGACAAAAACATCATGGTAACAGATGAATATACAAACACATACTCTACATGCAAACAGTTTGCAAACAATAGGCAGCCATATTTTCACATATATGATTAATAATACTGTCTATCAGTTGATATAGTTTACTGGTTTCTCACAGAATCTTCACCATCCTCTTAATGCAAACATAAGCATGTTATCTATGAGGAGGAGCTGGCAGGGCTGTGTTTTACGTAAATGCTGTTCTACTCAGATGCAGATTCAGAGACCACCAGAGGGTCACAAAACTAAATTATTAAACATGAGATCATATTTTGTCTTGAATCGGGTTCATATATCCATTTTTGATGACTGCTAGGGTATGTTCATGATCACTAAAGTCTTGTTTTCATATACAGACGACCCCTAAAAGTGCTGTATTCTGTGTGTCTCTGACGCTCACCTGGAGCTCCTGCCTCTTTAAGGCTTCTTTCTCTGCTTGGGTCCAGTCCGCTCTGATTGGTTTGCTGGTCAACTCTGTGGTAATTGGTCAGTTCAGTACTGCTCTGAACCATAATGTCAACAACTCTGCATTCACAGTAATGTTTGCGCTATGTGATGGGCTTGCTACAGACAGCCAATGGGCTTAAACTACAGACAAAACAATGGAAGGATGTAACACCGCTAGGTCTATCTGGGGGGAAACTACACGTTAAAGGTAAAGTTTTCCTCTGTTTCAGGGTTACCTGTGTGGAAGAGAAGCCTCCATAATAGTTCTGCTTGCTGGTCAACCATCTGACGATGCGAGAGGAGTATCCCAGATCTTCACTGGTTACGGAGGGGCCACTGAGTTTGGCCAGCAGCACATATGAGCTGATTTCCACTGACAGAGAGTTGTAGCTGTTTGTCCCAGCCTGAGACCAGTACAGGAAACCTCCTGGAGAGGACAAAAGACACAAACAGACAAAAAAAAATACAGACAAAACCGGAGGAGGTGAGCTACATTCAGAGTAATGACACTAAAAGATTCCCTCTTACCTCAAGGAGGAATGACTCACCATCGTGTTTGGCAACCTTGTCTAGGTGATCCAGCAGGAGAGTACGGGCCTCTGTGTCTCCTGCCAGGGTAAATACGTAAGCCAACAGAGCGGTAGCATAGGTGTTGTCCAGGTCAGCAATGTACTGTCTGAGGCAGGACAAACTGCTTCTCACTACAGGGTCCTAAAAAAGAGCAAAAAGCATGTTTGATCAATAATCATTGATTACAATCAGTAAGAATCACACCTTACTGTCATTTTTAAATGTTGACTCTAAATGTCTAAACTATCATGTAATAAAATAAACTCTTCAATTCAGCCACAAAGCCACAAACTACAGCAATTATTTCTAAAACTGAATCCAGATACCCAACTAACATGTAAATAGTACAAAAATAATGGCTGAAGACACTAGCAGAGTCATTTTTACAGAAAAACAGTAATACTGCTCAGTCATGATGTCAGAGAGGTTCTTCTGCCTCCCACAGCATTTCCAAGCAGGCTGAGTCCTGTGGTGCCCTTTCGTCATGACATCACAGTCAGCCTTGATATGATTATAAGTTGTGCTGTGCATTCTGGGAAAAAAAAGCTAGCAAGCTGAGCTACTCACAAAACAACTTACTAAATAGCTTATAATAGGAGGTTAAATGTCTTATGTAAGATTATGCAGAGGAGCATACTTATCAATTTGGGATGTGCCTTATGATTTAAGAATTAACAAACTCTATGCACAAAGACAAGAGCCTTTTAACACTTGCCTGGTGTCTACAGCAGACCAGAGGACACCAGGCAGCATGGTAACTGATTACAATGCAACACTTGTAGAAGTGTCTGAAAAGACACGATGCGGAAAAGTTGAGAGCAGCTTTAAAAAGGATATATATCCTCTGGTTTGAAAGAGGTTGACTAAATTCTGGGAAATTAAACACATTTTTTAAGCCATCCCTGTTGTCGAGTCCTGTGATGATCTGCTGAAGAGACGATGAATAATGTTGACCTGTTGAGATTTTCATGGTAAGTTGTGCCTGTGTGCTGAAAGTGACACTGGGATCCAAAACATTATTGTCAAGAAGTACTTTGTTATCAGCCTGGCTACTGTAATGCAATTATTACTACTGCTACTGCTGCTGCTTATACTAATGCAGCAATGTGATGAGTTAGTTCATCATTTTAAGTGTTGGTAGCTGGGTCAATTGGGTCCTCACACCTGAAACCACCTTTTCCAGGTGAGCTTGGGGCAGCTGTTTGTGCTGAAACAGGAATCAATTGCTGTGGTCATATATATTCATACAAACAGTACTGCACACAGAACACCTTGTATCAGAACAACTCTCCCAAACAATCTAGATGTGAAAATGTTTCTTAGATGCTGGAGTAATATCATGGTAATACTGCTTGAATGCGTGGGCACTCGTCCATGAAACAGATGGTGTTTAAGTGTCTTAATACACTGAACCAGACCATGGAGGCGGCAATATGAAGAGCATGCAGGAGCACTGCCTCGGCACAGTGTTGGATGTTAGATAATAGCATAATCATGTTTTTTAGTTTGGGCTGCCAGAAGTCTAGGTTCACTTCTTTCTTATTTTTTTGTTTACAGTTCATGACCGTTTGGCTGGTCTGATGGCCCTTTGTGGGATAGACTGGTTTAGAATTAAGATTTAAAAGTAGCAGCACATGTTTCAGTCAAAGTGCCTTCTAAATTTTAGGACATCTGTTATGTAAAAAAACAAACTTTTAAAGACATTTTATGACATTTAATTTCTACAATGCAATTTAAGGACTATTTACATTGCTAAAGGCAAGGACCATGATGAAGGAATTTGAGAGCCCTTCAGCCTTTAGGAAACTGTGACACTAGCACTCATATTAACAAAAGAAAAAAGGAATCAGACTCATTCAAGGTCATAAGAGACATGTCAATGATAATGCCTTATTGTGTTTGTGCAGGATTTTAATCAGACGTCAAACCTTCAAAAACAAATGTAACGGCTGTACAACACGCACTGCAAAGACAGAGTGGACTCACAGTTATGTTCCGGCCCGTCTCCAGGAAAGCAGCTATGATGTACGCACTGAGAGTCACTTCATCAGAAACACCGCCCTGGAGAGATTAAGGATATAAACAAAAACACTGGTCTTCACATAGACATATGTCAAACATAACTTCCCTGGCTGTACAAAAAAATACAGATCTTCCTTTTTTTTTTTTACAATAAATGCAGTGAAGATTAAATATAATAACTAAAAATAAATTTTGTGCATTTTGTACTAATTTAAAAGTAGAAAGTAAATAAAATGCAACAGAACTCATTTTTTCAATGGCATGTTATTTTCTTTCTCTCAGTTAAGGATATCTGAATGCTGAGAAGCCTCAACATGTACTGTACTTTGACTTAATCATGATCATAGTGGTCATAATCTTTTTATCAACCACCCAGAAAAGTTAGAGGGCAAATATCATTATAAGAGTTGTTGAATAAGGTACCAGTAAGCTTTTATCGCATAATGTCCTTGCATCTTGTCGAATGGTTATAAACCATCTCTTCTTACTTTCATTCTGTTGTTGAAGAGTTTTCCAGACTGTGCGAAACAGCCGTTTTCCCGCTGCTTACTCTCCAGCCAGGACTTTGACTCCTGAATCTTATCTCCATCGATGAAGACAAAAGCCTGGGCTTTGGTGAATGATCTCAACACAAATGCTGTCAGCCTGAGAAAATAAGACAAAATCACAACAAACTCTAGGTGAAGATCTGACTCAGATTAGAGACTGTTTGTAATTTGGTTCACCCTCTGGTCAATCATTGGCAGCTGACATTAAGTCATTTGACTAAATAACACTAATTAGAATCTTTACCTTTCAGGTGAACAATGGTGTGGGTTCCTTAAGTTTAAAAAAATGATCGAAAAAAGAATATTTTAAGAAAAAAATGTAAAATATTGTTCTGTTCATAGTATTGCAATATATTGTGATAAACTGAATCATCACTCAAGTATACGTCCAAACTTATATTGCCAGATTCTTGCCAATGCACACCCTTACAACAAAAGTGGGTAATTAACTTTGGGCTTTATGCTGAGAAGCCTCAAGATATACTGAAGGGTAGTGATGGCCTATACCAGACTTTTTCAAATCAATATGACACCAGTACTTTTGCTGTAATTTCTCTGATACTGATACCAATCATCTCCTGCAATTTTTTTTGAACTAAACGTAATACATTTTGGAAAAATGATTTAAAAAAAAAAGTGCTTTCTTTCTGTCATTCCTACAATAATTTTAAAACCTAATTAATAATTAAAATTTCCAGATAAAACTAACAGGATCACATTTCTTTATGTTTATGATAAACCTGTTTACTGTATACCAAATACTTGTTGGCTTTAAGCAAGTCATGTTCCCATTTCCCCCACAGGAATCCTTGGCTCAGTTCTCTACAGTGTGCATAGAACACACTGGACAGCCTGTTTTATTATCTACCAGCATAATCACTGGTGAAATTCAATAGTATGTACAGAAATAAGAAATACACTGTGTTGCAAGAAAATTTTCAATTGATTGTGAAGTATTATGTGTGCTGGAATGCGTGGGAATAACACACTGAGGTGCACAGGAAAAAAGCTACACTGTCTTGTAGCTGTGTGTCCTGTTATGAACTTTAAACTGAATTCATCAACAAATGCTCTGATATTATACGACTGAAGTGTGCTGCTGTGCATCCTATGTGAGCGAAACAAGAAATGCATCCTCAAAGTAGCAGATACACTCTGCACCACAGACTTTAGACCTCAGACCAGAGGTTTAAGGTGCAGTCTTTTTCTACGTTCTCAAGTTAAAAACAGTCCAGCTTTGTGTCTTACCACTCCTCATTTTCAGGCAAATACAACCCTGGGTGCTACCATATGGATGATTAGGGCCACTGAAAGGTTAAAACTTTTTTTTTTTTTTTTTTAATTCTGAATTCTGTGCGTCAGTCAAAGTATGCTGATGGACACTGATGGCACACATTGGCCATCTTGGTGTCTCAGTGGCAGAGGTTTCCATTTGAAAACATCAAGATGTAAGAGAAATGAAAATGTAAATGAAAAAAGTGAGTTAAGAAATTAAAAATTTGTTGGGTCACTAACTATGAGACTACAGCTAGATTTTATCCATTAAAGACTGTGTCTTCTTGTCCCAAATATGGCTTCTGCATGTGTTATTTTACTATAACCATAATAACTGTCACTAAAGTTGAACTGTTGAATTACGTCAAGTTCATCTTTACATTGTGTGTGCAGTATGCTTGTTGTGGTAACATTATAGGGTATTTGTTTGAATTTTTATTGAACATGTTGGGTCTCCCATACTGCAAGTCACAATTTGGATCCTAATCCATGAAGGAGAAAATCTGACTCAATGGGCCATTTATCAGTCAATTCAGTTAAATTACTCTGACATGTCATTCCTCTTAAGCCACAGTAGCATGCAGAAGCAAAATATGAGGACAGATATTACTGCAACTCATAATAGCCTACCTGCTGAGTATGCTGCAGCTAGCTAGCCAGGGAGCTAACCACTGACTTGAATCATGCAATGGTTACTGTTTAGCATACAAGCTAGCAGCATTTCAAAAGATTGCAGTTAAATAATGTACAAAATTATTTCTCATGTACACATGTTCTCATGTGCATGTACGAGAGGGAAAGACTCAGAGGAAGCACACAGGTAAGGTTTATTTAACTGGAAATAGCATCTTTGGCTGAATTGTACCATAAGCACATATCTGTGTCGTTAGCTCTGAAGCAAGCTCACTATAGAACACTCACAGATAGCCACGGCCCACGGCCCTTGGTAAAGTCTGTCATTTGGTTTCCCCTTTCCTTGCTTTCACTGTTCAGAGAGGACTTGCTGTCTGCTTCTACCTACATCAGTTTCTCCTGATGTCTCACAGTCCTGCTGAGCTGTATGCTCCTGCATTTCCCTACTCTGTTTACTACCTGTTGCTTCCTCTTTGATACTTATGTGTTGAATTCTGACTTCTTACTCAGAATTCTGAGATAAAATTCTGAATTCTGTTTTTTTTTCCCCCTCAAAATTCTCACTATTTTCTCAGCATTCAGACTTTTTTTTACAAATAAAATTTCAACTGCACAAAAAATTTTCAGTGGCCCTACATCCCTATATCCTCTTCATACAATCAGGATCATCTGCTATTGAAACAGTGTGAGTGATGGGCATAAGAATGATACATGCATAAGGCAGAAATTAGAAAAGACACCAGCACTTCATATGAAACAGCACTGATGTGTCAATACAAACATTTGTAGCTCTTAATGTAACCTTGCACAGCAGCTGGATCCACCTGATTCAATGTCTGTAGTCAGTCACTATTGTGAGTGGTCCAAAGCGGCATGGCCCAAGCAGGAAGACTGCTCATACAGAGATTAGTACAGATGCTAACAGCTTCAGTAGCACTTGAATTAGACCTGGACCATATTTCTTTATTAGATAAAAAAGACAAACAACTCTGAAAGCATATCTTAAAAGAATATTTTTTTCTCAGTTTCTGACATGTTTTGGCGAGAGTTTGTTCTATGTCGTGGCTTACCTTTTGTATTTTACGCTGCATTAGCAGCAGTAATATACAGCAGTAGTGCCCGCCAAGTAAATTATCTGATAGGTCTGTAATGAATGTGATTTATGGAACGATCATCCAATCCCCTCCTGGATGTGCTTTAAAAGGTTCTGCCCTCCCCAACACTTTGTATGGGCTGTTGCCCAGATGGACTAGTGAAATATATCCATTTAGTGCGTCTGGTTACTCTTGATTTGTAAAGATTGAAATGTTCTCACCAAGTGTTCCCTGATCCACTTCCAAACGTGCTGTAAGCTCCATCAACATGTTTATAGTTCAGCTGTCTCTGATAACCTGCAGAAAAAAATAACAGAGACTTGTTAAGGCCAAATGTTTTATAACAGCAGTTTTTTAAAAAATTTTACTCAGAAGCAAATTCGATTTAGTTTCTGATTTTATTTTTCTTAGTGATTTTAATTATCTAACTTTAAGGTACACCGTTCAGAATTTTTGTGTTAAAATGTCTAAATAGATAAAATTGACATTTATCTTAATTCAGCTATGCTTTCCCAAAGCCAAGAAAATACCTGATTTTTTATTTGTAACAGTGTGGGTGAAATGTTAACATCAAGATTTCCCATGAAACGCTTCCCTGGCAGCAAATCATCAGTTGAATCCCAAATTATGCTTCAACAGAGCTCCATCTCAAAGAGGAAACCCAGGGAGCAGCAAAAAGTGGATAAAACTGTCAGATTCTCCTCTATATCTGTAAAATCAAAGACAGCAGCAGCAAACAGGCCTCTCCTAATCCTGATCTACATTTTTGTGCTCACCTGATCATTTTTACTACTTTTAAAATGTTATCTTTAGCAACATTAGTAGATAAACATATGAGGGTTACATTGATACAGTTGAACAAACTACTGTAAGTTGGAGAGCATGACAAAAGTTCTACTTCTAGCTTGCATCTTTAATGTTTTTTATAGATTAAATTATCAGTAGATTAAGCAACAGAAACAGCAACAGTATGAATTATGGATTGACAAGTCAGTGTGGCAAGCATGGCGAAAAAAGTTTTACTATCTTATCTCAGTTTTTTAAAACAGGGACGGGAACTGTCCCAAATCAGGACATATTGGCATTTTAAGGATATTTAGAACATGGACACAAGGCCTAAAAAACGTACAGTCCTCTAGAAAACGGGACCATACTTACTGGCTTAATCAGGACATCTGTTCACACTAAGATCAGTGGCACTAAGGTACATTTTTGCTAATCTCTTATTTTCAGACTTTAAATTCTCAAACAGCACTTTTATTGACCCAAACATATGTGGCCAACAGCATTTCTTTAGTTAATAATTGTATTACTTCAAATAAGGACTGTCTTTTCAATATTTTTCTTTGTGGCTTTTTACCTTGGCAAAAAGGTGATATATATCCACGTGATATGTTTGGTCTTTTGTCATTATGTGGGCCCCCATTTATTGGTTGTCTTACATATTATCGAAAAACATAAACTGGGAAAGAGACTTGTTTTGTAAGATCCCACTTCCCCTTTTAAAAACGGGCCTCTTTCTGCTGGTTGTTCACTACACTGATGAAGGCCGAGTACTGGAATATATTGTCATAAACTCTGAGCTGCCTTGCCCGATAGAAAATACTTTACTGTGTGATGAGTATAGTATTTTTCTTGTTGCAAGATTTTTGGTCTGACACCAGTTAGTTTTTTTGATATTTCTGGAAGGTGCAACATATTTTTTCCTTGTTGACCCAAACATATAAATAATGCGTTAATCTGTTTGTACCTTTTTTTTCCCCTGATACCTGTGTTGAGGGAAAGATTCTCCAAACATCAGGTAAAGGCAAGGCAGTTTTAGCTGATTAAAGTAATTCCCCAGAGCTGAAAGAAGGCCAAAAGTTCACAGCTTACAGTTTATCATACTGTTTTACTTTTCTTTTGGAGCTGTAATTTGATTTGAACATGCATCATTTGAAGGTATGTAACATTTACAAGTCTGAACCATGTTTGGTGTTGGCTGCCACTTCCCCCATTTCTTCTGAGGCATCATCACCAAAAATTGACAAATTAAAGCTAAAACCAAGTTTAATTTTTGACTACACATTAGCAATATAAAATGGAAAGAGACAAAATCAAGGTACAAAGATGTCTAAATAATGGTCATCGTAGGTTTATCTCGACTGTCAATGTTTTCTTTTTGCATCAACAAACAACAGATACACACCACTGGTCAGAAAGTTGGCTGCCTTCTCCATGATGGCAGGAGTCAGCTGCTGTGTGTTTTTCAGGTACTGGAGGATGTAGATGTTGGGGGCCAGGAGTGCCATGTTCTGTTCGCCACAACCATACGGCATCTGCAGCAGCCCGTCCAGGTTCTTCAGGGCCCGGCCAAGGATGTCACCTGTACACAAACACTGAGTCACTTACAGTGTATGATTACAACTTTCAATTCCCCGTTGCATTTGTGTATTTGATGACTCTTTAATGATCCACATAGTTATTTCTTTAATACATAAAAGGTGCATTGTAGTATCTGGTCATTTGAGTTATATGGAACAGGTCTAGATCACTTTCACACCAGAAATTTGCCGGACTTGGTTATGTATCCTTATGCTACAGCTGGACCTGCCAGATTCAATGTCTGAAATTAGGCTGATCCATCTTGCCAAGCTCAAATCTCCAATGATTGTAAGAGGCCCAAAGAGGCACAGTCCAATCAGCATGGCCTACTTAGCATCCTTTAAAGCAGGAAGACGTGGGAGCTACAAGCAAGACCCCAGCCAGTGAGATATATTGAGTGCTTCGCCCACTGTTCCAGGTTATTAGTTATGGGGTAAGGTTACAGCATTGTTTCATTTTTCACTTGGTTTGGTTTTCTTTCACACTGCACTTTGACAAGCGGACCAATGCCTTTTAAATATTGTGTTAATATAGCCACCTGTCACTAGTTGGGGCTGTAGCTGTGGAACTGGTTTCTGCCTCCGCCTTATTGTTGCACTATGACCTAGAAATACAGAGCTGGGTTTGAGTAATAACATTGCACAGCTTGAAGCAGCTTGGTCATATTTATAACCATATGCTGCATATACTTAGATTAGATTAGAGATTAGTCTTTAACCTGTTAAGAGAACTGAAGGCTGGCAGAGCTAGCAATGCTAGTTGTAGCCACTCCCTGCATCATGTTATCAGTGGAGAGGAGCTAAATGTTGTTGTATTTGGCCACGTTTAAGCCCCAGTTCACTGCGTTTTGGACTTCTTGCCTTTTTTTTTAGTCCTTATTTGATTTAGATGCTTTCACACCCACCATTAACCAGACTCTGGTTTGTTTAGAAGCAAACAGAGACCCCTGTTTTAAGGCAGACTGAAGATGGATCTTTGGCTCGTGCAAGTGTTCCTGTTAGCTTTCACACCAACTGAAAATCGACAGAACTTTCCCAAAAATGAACCAGGGTTTTGTACTGTAGGTCTGGACCAAATATGCTAGATATGAAAGTGACCTAAAAAGGTAAGAGGAGCAGAAAAGATCTTTAGCTAAGCTGAGCACGGTCCAAAATCTGTCTTCATATTGTCTAGTTTTTAACTGTTCTTATGTTACTTTGAAGTAAACCATCAGTTTACCCAAGGCTGAAACAAGAGTACGAGCTGATCCTTCAATCACATTCGTAGGGAGCTGGATATCTACTTCCTCCTTCAAAGTCTCGTCTGTGAAAAGACAAAAAATATGTTTTCAGTATTGATGAACTGAAGACTAGACTAAAACAAATACATCAAATCAACTGACATGATTATTTGAGCATTTTATTTTTTAAACAGAACGTACTGACCTTTTGGACAGAGCAGCCAGTTGTGGGTCTTCGTCACCTCGGTTCCCTCGGCCTGAGGGGGGAGGAAAAAATATAAGTCAAGAAAGTTCTGGATAAAAATGTCAAATGTCAAATGTCTAGTCCCAATCATTGAGAGAGAGCACATTTGAAAGCATGTAAAAAAGTGGAAGATTTTTAAAAATCAAATTCAGAGAAGATATTGTTTGTTTCTTGTTTTCCATCAGTGCTGTTTTTTCCAGTACACACTGCAGAGGAAAAAAGGCTCACTGCCTGAAAGGGATGGTTCAGGATTTTTGATGTGGGGCCATGGCTGTAGTCTGAACATTGGCCACAGTGGTAGAATCAGCTCTGCTTCTGTACAGACAAAGTTGGCACAGAAGCTAGAGTTATATATATATTGCAGCATATGGGGCAACCAACTCTGACTCATTTAATTGACAACTAATTTAAACTTGGAAACAAGCCTCAAAAACAGACTCTTTGTTTATGCACTACTTCAGAAAACAGCACAGCCAATGTGTTGTTCTAGCAGAAAATCTAGATCTCTTTCATTGTGTTGTGTGCACTTCTATCAGTACATCTCAAATGAAGGTTAGCCAGATTATCAAACAGTTAAATATTATCCTGCTGACCAAGCACAGTAATCTTCAGTCTAATCTGCAGTGGCCACTATACGAATATTCAACTATATAACACTGAATTTCCACATAGTCTGCCTACACAACGTCAGCGCTTTACAGTGGAATTGTTTACAGTGGAAGGCAGCCCTGGAAGCTTGATACATGTTGGATTATAGATGTCATGAAAAAAATACAACTTTACAAGGTCATTGTGAATGTACAAGATAACAGGAAGAGCACCATACAATCAAAAGGTTCCATTTCCTGCCTAGCATTGATTTGCTGTAGGCATCAATGTTATTTTCACTATTTCCCTTGTATTCTGAAATGACCTGGAAAGTCTAAGCGGATGTAATCTTGTGTTGGGTTGATCTGCTTGGTGGAAACACTGACGCAGAATCCAAGTGGCTTCCACTGAAAATAGACCCCATCCTGCCAGGCAATGCGCTACTGGCATGCTCCAAAGACAGAACAGAGGCAGGTTCTGGAAGCAGACTGAACAACAATACTTGGGAGGTTTGCTTCAGAGGTTGCAGGGCCTACGAAACGCTGCAGAGGCAGACTTTGGGGGTAACATGGGTTGTGACTCTCAGTTGCTCTGTAGAAAGCCTCAAGTCACCGGTGGGTTTTCATTCTCTTTTTTTTTTTTTACCTTTACAATGAGGGACTTTGTGACTGTGTCGATACGGCCTCTTTCTGGTACGCTCACAATCTCATTGTCGCAAGAAGCATGAGACACCACAGCCTCTGCAGTCACAGTCACATTCACAGCCCCTGAAAAAAGAAAAAGAAAGAATAACATTTTATTATAAATTGATTAAGTGTTGAGTGGGAAAAATTACAGACTATACTAGTAGGTCATAATTTTGTCTCTACAGCTTTGAAGGATCCTCAGGATGATACATTTTATGGGGTGACTTGTTTTGAGCCTTATGCACAGAACAGACTTTAACAAACATATAAATAAACTAAGACCTTACCTAAGTTCAAGGGGTCCATGGTCCAGCTGAGGGTCTTACGCTCATTGCCACACAAACAGGAAGTGTACTGACCACCAGAGAGGGGCGTGAGTGTGTAATCCTCAGAATGAGCTGGCGTTACGGAGACCTGTTCGGAAATATGGCAAAAAAAACCATTTTAACATCTCTTATAATATCAAAAACACAAACAACAGATTTTTCTGAAAGAAAAAACCCAATTCTCTTTATAACAATGTGCTTAAGTTCTGATCTGTTCTGTTGTAATGTAATACTTACTCTTTACTTTTAATTGCTGCTGCTCTTACTCCCTTCACCAGTTTCTCATCATTCTAAGTGTAGTGTTTACCATTTTTTAATGTTTATATTTACTCCCTTTCCCTTTAATCACTCTAATCTTTCATTCTCCCAGATTTGATGTCATCATCTATTGATCTATTTATTTTGTTACTGTCTTCTTGTCCTTATGTTCATCATTCTTCAATTATTTCTTTATTAATGTACTTTATGTTGATATTTTATTCATGCTAATAAAGTACATTCATTCATTACTTTAATTGTTTTCAGTTTACAGCTTTAATTATATTGACCCTCTGAGTTTGCATTTAGTTCCTGCTCTCTTGTTTGAGTCTTTATCTCCG